>SJYX01013170.1:330756-366931 GCA_006410675.1 Oreotragus oreotragus
GGGGGCAGGGTGGGTGGGTCTCCTGGGAGAAGGGGGTGTGGGTGATGAACACACAGAGCGGGGCTGGGCCCTAACCCAGTTCAGGGAGCAGCAAGAGATGGTACAGACGCAGCCCTGGTCCTAAGCCCTCCGGGCCAGCCCTGGGTGCCCTCGTGCTCTCCCTGCCCAGGGAAAGGGAAAGCTGGGGAGTGGCCCGAAGAGAGCAAAATCATGCCAACAACAGGACTTGATAAAACATCTCTGCGTTTTATCAGGCCCACAGAATCACTGGGAAGAATTCACCTGGGGAGGTTCCAGCCTTAAGAATTATGTCCAGCCGCCTTCTTTCCCTTTAACTCTTCTAGTTTGGACTCCGTGCAGGTCCAGTCCCAGAAGCTGTCCTATTCCACCTGGGCATCTTCTGTCCCAACACTAGGGGGAGCCTGCCCTCACCTCCTGGGCCATGTCTGATTTTGTCCATTACTTCTCCAACATGAGTCTTGCTGCCTCCAATTCCACCCTTCTGGGTGTTTACTGGATTATAAAGTCATCACAAAGTTCAGGGCTGTCTGCCTTATTATCCTTATAATCACCCAGCTAGAGCAGACAAGAAGGTTGGTGCACTTGTCATCACAGCGTATGACAAAAACAGTTGTCCAGCCCTCAGGGCACCAGCATATTCAAGCGGAAAAAGACCAGAGCAACCAGTGCAGGTTCAAAGGCCAATGTCTTGAGAGTTTGGAAGAAATCTAAATATTCCATCGTTCTGGCTGCAGAGAAAGAGAAAGAGAGAAGACCAGATTATGAAAGCATCTTAGCATTGGTCTCAGTCCCAGATTCCTTAGACGTAGCTGAGCAGGGCTCCTGACCCAGATGTAGCCAGACTCCAGAAGGGTCCCCAGGACAGGAAACTGTCCTCTGGAGGCTGAGACCCCACCTACGAGGCCCTTCTGTAGAAGCTGTAGGACTGCACATTCAGTCATATCCTGGAGTTTTAGGATATGATAACAAGTTTGAGCTCAAGGAGTTCTAATGTGGGCTTCCCCGATGGCTCAGTGGTAAAGAATCTGCCTGCAATATAGGAAATCCAGGTTCAATCCCTGGGTCAGAAAGATCCCCTGGAGAAGAAAATGGCAACCCACTTCAGTATTCTTGCCTGGGAAATCCCATGGACAGAGGAGCCTGGTAGGCTAGAGTCCATGGGGGTCAAAGAGTCAGACATGACTGAGCGACTAAACAACACTGAGTCACCACATTCCTCTAGAATATCTGTGCTGTGGGTGGGGTGTGGGTGCCCTGACCTTTGGCCTGACCTCTGTTTGGGGTGAAGGGATTCTTGGTTGGGTGAAGGGTCCACAACTTGAGCAGTGTTGCATATGTCTCAGGAATATCCGATTCTTTTTCTCAGGTGGTTTACCCTCTGAAAGGTATTATCTAATGCTGGATCACAGCACTGATATTTAGGAAAGAAACCAGATCGTGTGCATTTTCAGTGATGTGCTATTATAATTAGATCTAAAATTCCTTCCTTCCTGAGGAAGTCTTCACTGCTCATCATAGAAAACAACGACTAATTTTAAATTCTTGGAAGGCAAGGGTGACATTTTTTGGCTTGATTGTTCCACAGCATCTAACCACATAAATGGAAAAATAAATAATTGCTGTGTCTAGCTGGATTTGCGTGAGGCAATATGAACACTGATGACAGACAGAGAGAAGGGGAACACTGCCCAGTGATTGAAGCATTTGTTGTTAGAATATCCTATCCCACTCAGACTCAGGGTTGGGATAAACCAAGTTGAGTCCAGAAGAATCACACCAAAACATCTGAAGTGGTTTGGCTTAGCAGATATGCTCAAACTGTCTATTTATTAATCATTTGTTCATTGATTCAATATACTTATTAAACATCAACTATGTGTAAGCAGAGCATTATGTTGGCCCACAAAGTTAATGGTAGAATTGCCTGGAGATAGAAAATTCCCATCTGACATAGACAATGCTAATGAAAGGATCAAATCAGGCAGCTAGACAGGGAAAGAGTATGGAATTTCCCTTTGCATCACCATCACAGAATCAAACACTCGAGGTTACTTTACATTTAAGGCCAGCCTTCGGTTTGCTCCAGTTTCTACAATCCACCCATTTTCTCCTTCTGCAGTATTTATACTACTCATTCTGACTTCAATCACATCAACCTTGTCTGGGCGATTCCAAGAGCAAAAATTCAGGGCAGATCTCAGCTCCTCCCAGAGCAAACCTCAGTCCCATCTAAACCTGCTTCATTCAACCATGTGCAACTGTCTATAACATCTGATCTAGCTCCTAACTATAATTTATCTTAAGCATGCTTTATTGTTTCCAGTGGGAAATTCTCAGTCCCCAAAAACTTCCCTCGAGGGACAAGGTTTTCTCCTTCTCTTGGTTTCCCTGTATATAGGACAGAGTACACAGTTGAAGCTTAAGAAAAAAAATTCTCAAGTGAGTGAATCAAAGGGTAAATCAGTAGATTGTGCTGTGCTTAGTCAGTCAGTCACGTTAAATCTTTGTGACCCCATGGGCTGTAGCCAGGCTCCTCTGTCCATGGGGATTCCCCGGGCAAGAATACTGGAGTGAGTTGCCATGCCCTTCTCCAGGGAATCTTCCCAAGCCAGGGATTGAACCCAGGTCTTCTGCATTGCAGGCAGATTCTTTAACATCTGAGCTACCTGAGAAGCCTAAAAATACTGGAGTGGGTAGCCTATCCCTTCTCCAGGGGGTCTTCCTGGCCCAGGAATTGAACTGAAGTCTCCTGTATTGCAGGCAGACTCTTTACCAGCTGAGCTACTAGCGAAGCCCTGAAGATTCAGAAAGACCTTGCATTTGGTAATTGAGTCAGCTACTCTTTTATTTATACTAAAATGTGAGTGGTTGATGATTACAGACTGAGTTTCTACAGGATGGCATTTGCATTCAGTCAGGGATCTTCAGAGTCTTAGCCCCCCAAATATGTTACAGTAAGTCATTGTAAGACAAATATAAACTCATGATGCCATAACCCACTTAGCTCATTAATAAGCCCTGGCTCCCCTTCACAACATCATCACTCTCAGCAGTTGATTCGATAGTAGTATCACAAGCAGAAGTCTGTGTGTTCAGTGAGCCTCAGTGTTAGCGGGCATGTGAGTATCCCCAGGCCAGCCCATGTTAGTGAACTCTGACCACCCAAGGTAACGGTAAGCAAGAAGGCAACTACCACCACCCCACCATCACCCCTACCCCTGCACACACACACACACACACACACACACACAGGTAAACATTCCTAGAAATCTCACAATTCCCTGTAGAACTGCTTCTCTCTAGAGAGAATGGGTTTTTTAAGTAAATTCCTTTAAAGGTTGTGTGCCTGCCAGCCACTGACGCAAGGAGTATAATTAAGATGGAAAACAACCAAATCCTACAAGAGGCAGAGATAGAATGAACAAGACTGGGCTACCTCGGTGAAAAGCCCTCTCTCCCCTGTGGCTCTAAGCTCAAGAGCTCTCCACAGGGCCCCCCTCCCCCCAAAAAAAGTGAGAATGGAAAGGAACACACAAGTAAAACAAAAGGTATATTTATGGAGCTCTGTTGACCATCCTGTATACCACCCCCTGCTGGCCTGACCCTTGGGGTCACCTTCCAGTCTGGGGCTGGATCACCAAGTTTCACGATGCTCTTTCCCACAGGCCCCAGATGTCATAAGTCAAGGGGACTCAGGTGAGACTTGTGCTGAGTGCTCAGCAGGGCAGGTGGAGAAAAAGAAGATGCCCCGGAGGGAAAATGAAGCAGAGGGCTATAGGGATGACTTCAAATCAGTGCCGAAGAGCCCCACAGGGTTGCGATGTAGTCAGCCTTGGCTCCAGTGGGCCCTGAGACCACCAGTTCAGAGGACAAAGAGGTTCAGCAGCATGGGCTGGATGGCCAGTATGATCAAATTTGGATGGGGGCAACATCCTGGCCTAAAGTGTTTGGTTCATTTAGAACCAGAAACTTTCCGCTAGCTTAGTAGGCAAGGAACAGGTCCATGATCATAGAGTCTAGGCAGAAACTTGCTAGAGAGAAGGCCAAACCCAAGTGGCCTGGGTTTCGGTCCCTTCCAACGGACTAGGTGACAAGGTAGCAAACAGCAGCAGAAAATCCTTCTTGAGGCTTGTATTAATAGGGCTTAAAGGACGGAGTTTTCAAATCAGGTAGATGTGGGCTGAAATCCAGCCCGTTCAGTTGAAAAATGGGCAGAATACCTCCCTGGGGAACCACTGTAAAGACTAAATGAGATAATGAATGAAAAGTGATTAATACAGAGCCAGGCATACGTTTATGGTACCAGGGTGGTGCTGAAGGCAGAGATGAGGCCGGTATTTAAGGAAAAACTTTAACAGTGACATCTAGAGCTCCTGAAACCAAACTATTAATTTCAGATTCTAACTGGCTCATGGAGCCAGGCAGCAAAACACTAACCAGCTGGGTCAGGAATATGCAGAAAGTAAAGAACTGTAAACCTAGAGCTGCTCCTGCTCCAGCCGTCCACTGCTGGAGCTCGTAGATGCTGTGCCCAGGGACACAGGCACTTCCCAGAGGTACCACCACTGGTTTGGATTGAAGAGTTAAAAGACTCATTAGCAACCAGCTTGCCCATGCAAGGAAAGAGATCTGCACAAGATCACCCAGCTGGTTTGAACGGAGTAGTTATCAGAACTGAGGCCTCCTAACCCAGAACCTAGTATTCTTGCCATTCTGCTGGAGTTCTTCACCTTCATGATGTTTAGAATGCAAGAAAGCATCCATACCTACCTGCCTCCTTTTCTTGCTGCCCCTGTTAGAACACAGATCTGTCCTTCTAGGCTTGGGTAGCTCTTTCTCTGGGAAACAGACCTCCACCGATGAACAGGTCAGGCATGAAGAAGCTACACAGGAGTCTTCCTTTCCTGGGTTCAGAGGCCACCTCCTCACTAAGGCATGGGGAAGGGGTGTGGATGCCATGGTGATCATGCCATGGAGAAGAGCCAGCTTCCAGTACCCAAGAATTCAGGTACCCACCCTGCCCATTTTCCTCCATATCTTTCTTGTCATGAGACACCAACTACTCTTCCAAACACGAGGCATGAATCAGAACTAAAATTCTGTTTCTTAAATTCACAATTGAAAAACAACAGCATTTACGTTAGTTATTTTTGTCTAGGATACAAGGGCAGTCTATGAATAAAATACACACAGTTGGAGAGGAGGAGACGATTCATCCCACATCTCTCTGCCAACCCAAAGGCCAACTGAACCAGCTTCGTGACTTTCCATAGTTAAGAACATGCCACCAGCCAACTAGAGTGGTTTTACCAGTGCTTAGAATATTGAATTCAGTTCTCATCTGAGCCGATTTGGGTTTGTTGACTTAAAGTAGTTAAATTTAACTTCATGAATTACTAAGTTGAATTGAGTTATTTGAAATAAAGCAAAATGAAGTGAATCTAGGTTAGTTCATTTTTAGATTTGAGATAATTAAGGTTTTTAACACCGAGTTAATGATCAACTGATGTGGGTGTTGACCATGAATAATTGTTGTACTGGAAAACTGGCAACAGTCAGGGTCATGCGCAAAGCTATTGCCAGTTCCTGCAGGTAAAGCCCACCTGGGACCAGGGAATGTAGGTGGCACTGGGTGTTCATCATGGGCCCATCCTGAAAGCCCACACCCCAAAGGGAGACAGGAAACTAACAATCCTTCATGACTTGGGCAAATCCAGTAGCACACAGACCTTGCTCACACTCTAACCTCTAAATTTAACTCAATCTTCTTTGTTACTATAGAATTCAAATGTTGGTCTTAAAATTAAGAACCATATGGGTGTGGTGTTGCTTAAAAGAAAGACTATGTGGGTCAAACCACACAAACCTAGAGAATGTTTTAGATATTTTCAGTGTCTTCTACTCTCCTGTCAGGTAGAACTGTTTTTTACACAGCGAATATTCACATCTTCCCCCTTCTCCACCAAGAACACGACTTCTACCAATTCTTTCTTCTGATTCCCATTGTTATATAAGCTGAGTGTCTTGGAAATAGGCATATATCTTAAAAATAGGCCTATCCATATAATTTAGCTGTGAATGTGGTATTCAAGCAGTCTCCAACTTAAGAGCAGGCTCTGTTCCAAAAGTTTGAGTGGATGTCAGTTTCCTGGTACTCAAAATGCATTTTCCCATAGAAACCACATTGTGCGTGGTGGTTAGGGCCACAGGCAGCCCACAGGAGCCTGTTGAAGCACTAAGGAACTAGAATGCGATGCTTTTCTACCTGCACCCTAGACCCCAACATCTTCTACGGAAGAGCATTAGGGGTCCTAACTGGGGACTCCTTCTCCCCTCCAGATTTCATCTCTGATGGTTGTGGGACTGGTCACTGGATCTTCTCAAGCTCCCAGAGGGATGGATCCTCAAGCCACCCAAAGCTCCAAACACCTCCCCTGGAATTTATCAGTCTTCTGCTTTTCTTCCACATTTTGCCATTCACAGTCGAATGATGCTTTTTCCCACAACACGCCAATCCAAGCAGGGAATCAGATAGAGGCTCACCCAGCTGTCCTGCCTTCAGGACAGCAGGGAAAAGCCTCACCTGGGAGGCAGGTAGCATGGCTCACCTTGTGTACTCTATGAAGCCCTGGGTGGCTGGTGGAGAGAGAGAGCAAGTGCAAGGAGAGTAGATNAGAGCTCCTGAAACCAAACTATTAATTTCAGATTCTAACTGGCTCATGGAGCCAGGCAGCGAAACACTAACCAGCTGGGTCAGGAATATGCAGAAAGTAAAGAACTGTAAACCTAGAGCTGCTCCTGCTCCAGCCGTCCACTGCTGGAGCTCGTAGATGCTGTGCCCAGGGACACAGGCACTTCCCAGAGGTACCACCACTGGTTTGGATTGAAGAGTTAAAAGACTCATTAGCAACCAGCTTGCCCATGCAAGGAAAGAGATCTGCACAAGATCACCCAGCTGGTTTGTAACGGAGCAGTTATCAGAACTGAGGCCTCCTAACCCAGAACCTAGTATTCTTGCCATTCTGCTGGAGTTCTTCACCTTCATGATGTTTAGAATGCAAGAAAGCATCCATACCTACCTGCCTCCTTTTCTTGCTGCCCCTGTTAGAACACAGATCTGTCCTTCTAGGCTTGGGTAGCTCTTTCTCTGGGAAACAGACCTCCACCGATGAACAGGTCAGGCATGAAGAAGCTACACAGGAGTCTTCCTTTCCTGGGTTCAGAGGCCACCTCCTCACTAAGGCATGGGGAAGGGGTGTGGATGCCATGGTGATCATGCCATGGAGAAGAGCCAGCTTCCAGTACCCAAGAATTCAGGTACCCACCCTGCCCATTTTCCTCCATATCTTTCTTGTCATGAGACACCAACTACTCTTCCAAACACGAGGCATGAATCAGAACTAAAATTCTGTTTCTTAAATTCACAATTGAAAAACAACAGCATTTACGTTAGTTATTTTTGTCTAGGATACAAGGGCAGTCTATGAATAAAATACACACAGTTGGAGAGGAGGAGACGATTCATCCCACATCTCTCTGCCAACCCAAAGGCCAACTGAACCAGCTTCGTGACTTTCCATAGTTAAGAACATGCCACCAGCCAACTAGAGTGGTTTTACCAGTGCTTAGAATATTGAATTCAGTTCTCATCTGAGCCGATTTGGGTTTGTTGACTTAAAGTAGTTAAATTTAACTTCATGAATTACTAAGTTGAATTGAGTTATTTGAAATAAAGTAAAATGAAGTGAATCTAGGTTAGTTCATTTTTAGATTTGAGATAATTAAGGTTTTTAACACCGAGTTAATGATCAGCTGATGTGGGTGTTGACCATGAATAATTGTTGTACTGGAAAACTGGCAACAGTCAGGGTCATGCGCAAAGCTATTGCCAGTTCCTGCAGGTAAAGCCCACCTGGGACCAGGGAATGTAGGCGGCACTGGGTGTTCATCATGGGCCCATCCTGAAAGCCCACACCCCAAAGGGAGACAGGAAACTAACAATCCTTCATGACTTGGGCAAATCCAGTAGCACACAGACCTTGCTCACACTCTAACCTCTAAATTTAACTCAATCTTCTTTGTTACTATAGAATTCAAATGTTGGTCTTAAAATTAAGAACCATATGGGTGTGGTGTTGCTTAAAAGAAAGACTATGTGGGTCAAACCACACAAACCTAGAGAATGTTTTAGATATTTTCAGTGTCTTCTACTCTCCTGTCAGGTAGAACTGTTTTTTACACAGCGAATATTCACATCTTCCCCCTTCTCCACCAAGAACACGACTTCTACCAATTCTTTCTTCTGATTCCCATTGTTATATAAGCTGAGTGTCTTGGAAATAGGCATATATCTTAAAAATAGGCCTATCCATATAATTTAGCTGTGAATGTGGTATTCAAGCAGTCTCCAACTTAAGAGCAGGCTCTGTTCCAAAAGTTTGAGTGGATGTCAGTTTCCTGGTACTCAAAATGCATTTTCCCATAGAAACCACATTGTGCGTGGTGGTTAGGGCCACAGGCAGCCCACAGGAGCCTGTTGAAGCACTAAGGAACTAGAATGCGATGCTTTTCTACCTGCACCCTAGACCCCAACATCTTCTACGGAAGAGCATTAGGGGTCCTAACTGGGGACTCCTTCTCCCCTCCAGATTTCATCTCTGATGGTTGTGGGACTGGTCACTGGATCTTCTCAAGCTCCCAGAGGGATGGATCCTCAAGCCACCCAAAGCTCCAAACACCTCCCCTGGAATTTATCAGTCTTCTGCTTTTCTTCCACATTTTGCCATTCACAGTCGAATGATGCTTTTTCCCACAACACGCCAATCCAAGCAGGGAATCAGATAGAGGCTCACCCAGCTGTCCTGCCTTCAGGACAGCAGAGAAAAGCCTCACCTGGGAGGCAGGTAGCATGGCTCACCTTGTGTACTCTATGAAGCCCTGGGTGGCTGGTGGAGAGAGAGAGCAAGTGCAAGGAGAGTAGATGAAACGGTGCTTAAGACTCCCTCCATTGTCTTAAGAAGAAACTTGAGTGCCCAGAACTGCACCAAACACATCCAAGAAGGAAGAACATAAGCCTGGGGTACAAGGTCAAAACAGAAGAAGAACTGATGTGTCCCTTTAAAATGACAAGCATCTCTGGGTACATTATTAGGTGGAAAATAGAATAAACAAGAGGAAACAAGACCAAACAAGAGAAGGTGAAGGAAGAGATGCCAAGGCCGAGTGAATGTGAGTGCCCTCTCAAGGGTCCAGAGAGCACCCTGCCTGCCAGCACATTTCTGGGTCCGGCCAGCCCACAGCAGTGCAGGCAGTCGGTGGAAATTCCCTTGGGCCTGCTAGCAAGGTGATTTCTCCACTGCTCCTGGCTATAGTTGTTCTTTTTTTTTTTCAAGTTTTGTTTTTTGGTGTTACGTGTTTAGCCTGAAGTCACCTATTCAATAAAGAATTGATATAAATAATATTTGGAGATACAGAGTTCATGTTTTAATTATTTATGAACCATAAGGTAGATAACTCATCCTCACAACTCTCATAAATTCTCTCTCCAGCTTCTATTTAAATACTGGAGAAAGGAAAACAACTCCATACCCAGAGTTTTGGAGCCTCTTCTCACGGTTCAGAAGTCCCTCTCCCTTGCTAGGGTAAGCACCATAAACCTGTGGGAGGAACAGCTCAGTGGATCTTAGATGTCAGGAGAAACACAAGGGTTATTGAGCCTTCTCGCTGTCTCGCAGTCTAGTCCTTCAGGCATCATCTCTGCAAAACACATGGGCATTCAGCATCAGCAAGTGAATAGATAAACAAAATGTGGTCTGTACATCCAGTAGAATACTTTCCAGCTATAAAAAGAGGGAAATTCTGACACATGTCACGTTATGGTTGAACCTTGAAAATATTTTGCTGAGTGAAATAAACTGTACAAAAAAATGGTATGATTCCACTTCCATGAGATAGCTAAAGGAGTCAAATGCAGAGAGACAGAAAGGAGAATGTGGTTTCCAGGGCCTGTGGGAAGGGAGAAGGTGGGGAGTTATTGTTTGATGGGTTCAGAGTTTCAGTTTGGAATAATGAAAAAGTCCTGGAAATGGTTTTTGGTGATAGTTACACAACAATGTGACTGAACTTAATGTCCCTGAACTGTATGCTTAAAAATGGTTTTAATGGCAAATTTTATCTAATATATATTTTAGTACACATACCAAAAATACGCAGGCTTTCAGCTTCTGCTCAGACATCTTGTTCTAAAAACACTTATTGAGGGAAGACTATATGCCAACTGTTGTTCAAGGTTTTAAATAAGATGATCAGAGGAGGACATCATAAACGTGAAGTCTGAGCAAAAGCCCGAAGTGGAGGAAGCCCAGACAATATGAGGAGAGAGAGAGGAAAGCCAGTTCAAGTCCCTGAAGTACTGGATGCCTGGATGTTATGGGGACCAAAATGGTGCTGAGAGAAGCTGCATGGTTTTGCACAGTTGTGATTGCAATAATGCTGGAATTTCCAAGCAGAGATGTTCTGCAAGCAGTCTATACTGGGATTAGTGAATGGTCAGAAATGGAAAAAAAAATCAATCCAAGTCTCATCTTCATAGAAGCAATGAAGCTACTAGCACAGGCCTAGCATGGTCTTCACTTAAGCACTCTTTTCATTAAGGCATCAAACCTGACCCTCTGTTGTGGCCCATGATGCAGAGTCTGGGCCAATGTGGTTCAATTTATCCAGAGACTAAACCTCCCTTCTCCTGTCACAGTGTGAACCTAGGATCTGGGTCATTCTAGATGACCAACCACTCCTTAAACAGATTTTCAACTGCTATCTATAGGGTCACAAAGAGTCAGACATCACTGAAGCAACTAAGCACACGTGCACACAAGGTTTCATAACTTTGAATCCCAAAGCTCCCTCCCACAAGCTAGGTGCTACCTCCACTGTAACATGCTCATGGTTGCCTAAAGAAAACTGAGTGAATATCTTGGTTGTTGATCATTTCTCCCTCCCTGGATCTCTTGGCCACGTCTCTGTCCCCTTCATTAACTTCACCAGCCTCCTCTTCCAAAAATACAAGTGGCCTAAGGGTCGGGCCTCAAGTCTGTCTCCTTTAGAACTAGCAACCACATAAAGTCAAGTCTAAAGATGCACTAATGAGATATTCCATTTCCTTCACCTTCTGGGGTCTCAGAATACTGACAATAAGACCAAAAACTAGAGGGTTTATTGCTAGAGGGCCTGACATTTGTAAGTTGACTAACAAAATGTCCAGGACCCAATCATGCCACACTGAAGCCCATCAGTCAAAAAGGTCCACCCATAATCACAGAATTCCAGTCAGTCCAATGGTTCTACACTCTGAAATATGAATAGATAGTCAAGGATCAGCAGGCATTTAAGAAGAACTCCAACAACAACAACAACAACAAAAACAGCAGAAATTGAAAATAAGAGATTCAGGAAACAAAGGTGAAGCAGGAGGCAAAAGAATTCTTTAAAAAAAAAGATAGCTAATATCTTTGGAAAAATAAGTAGATATGCAACAAGAACAGAAAGCTATTATAAGAGAGCAGTCAGAAAAGAAAAGTGTATGGATGATAAATATGGAATAAATATAATGAAAAATAAAATAGACTTCTAGAAGATAAATCTAAGAAATCTTTTCAGAAGTAGACAAAGGACAATGAAATGGAGTGAAGAAAAGAAATAATAAGGAAAGTAAAATATCCTTCAAGGAAATCCAATAGCTTCTTAATAGACATCTCAATAAGAGAATCCAGAGAGCACAAGAAAGGTAATTACAAAGAATAAATCCCCCAGAGATTTCCAGAACTAAAGGGTATGAAATTTCAGGTATAAAGATTCTATCAAAAGGTCGAATGTGTGAATGACAAAAAGATGTGAATCTACATATCTCATTGTGAAATTTCAAAACACCAAGGATAAAGAGTAGGAATAAAAGCTCCCAAGGAAGGATGGAGAAGAGATCTCACATTATAAGGCTAGAAATCAGGAAAACGCCAGACTTTTCAATAGTAACACTAGAATCTGAAATATTGCAAAACGAGGCATTTCCATCCTAGAATTCTATATCCAGCCAACTGGTAAGTTAAATGTGAAGAGATAATAGACATATTCAGACATGTAAAAGCTCTATGTGTATGCACCTAGAGAGTGCCATACAGAATAAAGAAAGTCAGAAGGAGAAAAACAAATGTCCTATATTAAAGCATATGTATGGAATTTAGAAAATGGTACTGATGAACCTATTTGCAGGGCAGGGGGATAGACATGCAGATGTAGAGAATATACATATGGACACAGAGGGGGATGGGAAGGGTGGGACAAACAGAGAGAAGCATTGACGTGTGTACACTACCATATGTAAAATAAATAGCTAATAGGAAGCTACTATACAGCACAGGGGGCTCAGCTCTGTGCTCTGCGATGACCTAGAGGGGTGAGATGGCTGGGAGTGGGAGGGAAGCTCAAGAGGGAGGGGATATATGTAGACATATAGCTGATTCACACTGTTGTACTGCAGAAACCAACACAACATTGTAATGCAATTATGCTCCAATTTTTAAAAAGAGCTTTAAAATTTTACCCCATGTGCATTTTCATGAAAAGATTCTGGAAGAGAATCTTCACCAAAGTAAGACAGTGATACAAAGAAGACATGAAATCCTGGAAGAAGGAGGTCTTTTCCTTTTCCAGAGGAAAGTAGTGCAGGGGAAACTGAGACAGGAGGGGTGCCGTGGGCCTAGAAGGGGCCGGTCCAAATCAAGTGGAGCTAAGGGTTGGGGCCCCTGAGGGATGGTCTCAAAAAAAAACAGCACCGTTCACTCACCCAGTGGGTTTGTCTAAGGGATTTTGGTACCTCTACCAGAAAGTCTGGGAAAGAATCAATGGTAGGTATAGTCAAAGCTATGGTTTTTCCAGGAGTCATATACAGATGTGAGAGTTGGACCTTAAAAAAGGCTGAGCACTAAAAAATTGATGTTTTCGAACTGTGGTGCTTTGAGAGTCCCTTGGACAGCAGGGAGATCAAACAAGTCAATCCTGAAAGAAATCAACCCTGAGTATTCACTGGAAGGACGGATGCTGAAGCTGAAGCTCCAATACTTTGGCCACCTGATGCGAAGAGCTGACTCATTGGAAAAGACCCCAATGCTGGGAAAGATTGACGGCAGAAAGGAGCAGCAGAGGATGAGATGGTTGGATGCCATCACTGACTCAATTGATATGAGTCTGAATAAACTCAGGGAGATAGTGAGGGACAGGGAAGCCTAGCATGCTGTAATTCATGGAGTTGCAGAGTCGAACTTAGCGATTGAACAACAAAACCAATATAGAAAATTGGGGAAATTATTAAACCATTTTTAGCTCTTACAAAAACAAAAGTTTGCTTAAGAAAGGAAATAATCATATTTGTATCCCTTTAAGAATATTTTCATAAATATACATATGAAAATATTAAAATCCACTCAAAAGATTGCAATATATCTAAACCGGGAGGGTGGAAGAAAGAGAAGGGGTGGTGTATCAGCTGAGAGAAAGTCTTCACTTCTGTAGATGGAAATTTTTTTAAAAAATCATGTCCTGAAAATAAAACAGTGTAATAACATATTTAGAAACATGAAGGTAAACAGCAGTACTAAGAGCTCCAAAAGTTGAAAATGGTGTTTCTAGGGATTAAGACTCAGGAGTGAGGAACAGGAGGTAGATGTGTATAAGAGACAGATCCTGGACAGTGCTGCATGGCAGGCCTGGGGAGTCAGGTAAGTGGATCCAGAGGGACCAAAGCAGAAGAGTGAGGGGAGGAGGGCACCAATCCATTTGCTTAAGTCTACACTGGAGCAGAATTTATATTTTCCAAGTTATCAAAGAGTTAGGAAGAAGTGAAGGGTGACTGCAGGTATGGATTTATTACCACTAATGCAAAAGCTGTTCTTAATAATATTTTAATGCATTTCCATAGAAATGCATCTGTTCGGTTCAGATTTATAATTGGGGTCTGTGCTATTGCACAGAGGTGATCCAGGAGTCTGAAGAGCTGGCTTTTTTCCCCAGTCCTTTATGTGCAGGTTTTCTGGTAGGGACGGGAGTTGTCTGGGTTGCTTTTTGGTTCAGAACTCACTCTTGGTGAATTCAGCCTCTGCAAAATACCCCTCTCCCCCTCCCACTCTGCAGTGCGGCTCAGCTATCACTTTTCCCAATGGAAGAAAAAGAAGAGCTTGGAAAGCAGCATTGGGCCTGGGGAATGGGCTCTCAAATCCGAAAGCTGTGTGAGTTATCAATTTAGATGATTCTGAGCCCAAAGCCTTCCCCTCCTCCATCCATAACTCCACTGCCTAAAGCTCCCCTCCGTGTCCTCAGTTTCTCCCTCCTGTGGGTTTAACTCTCATCCACAAACCAGGTGTGTGTGTACATGCATGTATGTGTGACAGAGAGAAAGAAAGGGGGGGGAGGGAGAGAGATGGAAGGAGGGGGTCCTGAAAACAGCAGCATGCTTTTCCTGGACTCTTTAGAAATGCATGAAGCACAATAAGAACGAGGAGAAGGAAGAGTGGACAATGAGTGCAAAAGGTGGGGAGAGGCAAGTAGTGAAAGGAAGAAGAATTCCACATCTGGTACTTTTCTCCCCACACTCTTCAAATGACATCTTCCCATCAAGGGAACAAGAAAACTGAGGCTCAAAGAAGTGAAGTGGCTTATCCAAAATGACATAGTGGTGGATCTAAAACATGGTCCCAGAGCTGTGCGATGTGCCTTGGCTGAGCAGCCTGACAATGTCTGGAGGAGTGGCTGGTCTTCCACTGAGAGGGGGTTGCCACAATGATCCTTCCCCCTCTGTCTTAGAAATTACATATATATATTCACTTCAGTCACTCACTCATGTCCAATTCTTTGTGACCCCATGGACAGCAGAACACCAGGCCTCCCTGTCCATCACCAACTCCCAGAGTTCACCCAAACCCATGTCCACTGAGTCAATGATAACATCCAACCATCTCATCCTCTGTCATCCCCTTCTCTGCCTGCCTTCAATCTTTCCTAGCATCAGGGTCTTTTCAAAGGAATCAACTCTTTGCATCAGGTGATCAAAGTATTTGAGTTTCAGCTTCAAACATGAGTCCTTCCAATGAACTCCCAGGACTGATCTCCTTTAGGATGGACTGGTTGGATCTCCTTGCAGTCCAAGGGACTCGAGAGTCTTCTCCAACACCAGTTCAAATCATCAATTCTTTGGCGCTCAGCTGTCTTTATAGTCCAACTCTCACATCCTTACATGACTACTGGCAAAACCATGGCCTTGACTAGACGGACCTTTGAGTAATGTCTCTACTTTTCAATATGCTGTCTAGGTTGGTCATAACTTTCCTTCCAAGGAGTCTTTTAATTTCCAAGGAGTCTTTTAATTTCATGGCTGTAATCACCATCTGCAGTGATTTTGGAGTCCAGAAAAATAAAGTCAGCTACTGTTTCCACTGTTTCCCCATCTATTTGCCATGAAGTGATGGGACCAGATGCCATGATCTTCATTTTCTGAATGTTGAGCTTTAAGCCAACTTTTTCACTCTCCTCTTTCACTTTCATCAAGAGGCTCTTTAGTTCTTCTTCACTTTCTGCCATAAGGGTGGTATCATCTGCATATCTGAGCTTATTGATATTTCTCCCAACAAGTTTGATTCCAGCCTGTGTTTCATCCAGCCTAGCATTTCTCATGATGTGCTCTGCATATAAGTTAAATAAGCAGGGTGACAATATACAGCCTTAAAGTACTCCTTTTCCTATTTGGAATTGGTCTATTGTTCCATGTCCAGTTTTAACTGTTGCTTCCTGACCTGCATACAGATTTCTCAAGAGGCAGGTCAGGTGGTCTGATATTCCTATCTCTTGAAGAATTTTCCACAGTTTATTATGATCCACACAGTCAAAGGCTTTGGCATAGTCAATAAAGCAGAAATAGATGTTTTCCTGGAATTCTCTTGCTTTTTCAGTGATCCAGCAGATGTTGGCAATTTGATCTCTGGTTCCTCTGCCTTTTCTAAAACCAGCTTGAACATCTGGAAGTTCACAGTTCATGTATTGCTGAAGCCTGGCTTGGAGAATTTTGAGCATAATTTTACTAGCATGTGAGATGAGTGCAATTGTGCAGGAGTTTGAGCATTCTTTGGCATTGCCTTTCTTTGGGATTGGAATGAAAACTATATATATATATATATATACACATACACACTAAACCAACATACACACATTATGACCAACCTAGACTATCCTATATATATACATACACACACACAGTTGTTGTTTATCACTAAGTTGTGTCTAACTCTGACCCCATGGACTGTAGCCCTCCAGGCTCATCTGTCCATGGGACTCACCAGGTAAGAATATTGGAGTGAGTAGCCATTTCCTTCTCCAGGGGATCTTCCTGAAGGAGGGGATTAAGCAATTAATTAAATGCTGATGAAATAAGGTTGCTAAATAACTGACTTTTAATAGGGAGATGAGCCTGAATTATTCAGGTGGGAACAATGTCATCACAAGGGTCCTTAAAAAGATGGAAGAGGAAGACAGAGTGTCAGCATCAGAGTGACAGGCAGTGGGGACTCAGCCACCATGGTGGGCTTTGAAGATGAAAGGGGGCCAGGAGCCAAGGAGTGTGAGCAGCCTCTATAAGCTGGAAAGGCAAAAAAGAATGATTCACCTCAAGATACTCCAGAAGGAATGCAGCTCTGCCAACACCCTGATTTTAGCTCAGTGAGGCCTGGCTCAGACATCTGACCTCCAGAATTGTAAGAGAAAACAGTTGTTCTGTCTTAAACCACTCCATTTGTGTTTACCTGTGGCAGAAGCCACAGGAATCTAGCAGGAAGCAGTGTAGATTTATCTGAGTTCAGAGAGAAAAGAAATGCTGGGATCCAGAGAAGCAGCCTGATTCCTCCCCTGATGTGGGACTGGGAGGGTGGGATGGGGTCACTGAGTGGGGTCACCCCACTTAGCCAGTGGGGTCAGTGGTGGGTCTGAGTGGTCTGGCCTCACTCCTAAGCCATCATGGGCTGTTTGTGAGAACGCAGACACAGCTGGAGAGGCTTCTACCCCTCCTTGGGAGGCTTTGGCGTCATTGGTTAAGAAACAATTCAGGAACCACTAGCCAGTAACAGCAGCCACCAAGAGAACCCAGCATCTTTGACCTCTCCATCATCACCTCTGTTTTGTTTATATTTCCCTATAATGGTTGATAGTTGAACACTTTAAAGAAAGGGCCTTGCAATTTATGTCATGAAAACAATGATAAAGAACAAAACAAAACAGTTCCCCAACCAACCACCAGGGTTGCCGGAAACCTGAGATAGAGAAACAGGTGTTGGCAACAAAGGAGAAGCAGAATCTTAGTGGAGCCTGAGACATGTGCGTACTGAGTTGCTTCAGTCATGTCCAGCTCTTTGCAACCCTATGACTATAGCCCACCAGTCCATAGGACAGGCTCCTCTATCCATGGAATTTTCCAGGCAAGAATACTAGATAGGTTGCCATTTCCTCCTCCTGGGAACCCGCATCTCCTGTGTCTCCTGCATTACAGGCAGATTCTTAACCCACTGAACCATGGTGGAAACCCGGAGCCTGAGACAGGGAAAAATAAAGGGCTTTCAGAGGCTGTGAAAAGATTGTCCACACAGGCACATAGCCAGGACCACAGGAAGCACATGGCCACTTCCCCAGGATGGACCACTGGGTGCTCACCTGGAGCCTAGCATGAAATTAGCATTCAGCAAACATGAGCTGCTCTTATTATTATTATTACCTAATAGAGGATGATTATCAGATTACTCACACATTTTAAAAAAGGTGTTTACATTCTGTCATATGACATTTTATCTAATTCTTCCATAACCACATTGACATGGTAAACAATTGACATTTTCCCCTCCATTTTATAGATTTTAAAATGTCAAAGTGAAACACGGTCTTATTTTGCATGGACTTTGGGGGTACCAAGCTCAAGGGGCATCACTGCCAAGAGCCTGCACGACAGAGGAGCAGGGAGTCAGCAGGGGCAGGCACTGGTCTCGAAACACCCGAGGAACACCCTTTGTGACCTCCAGGACCTGTCTCTTATACACATCTCAACTTGTTATGTGAGGTTGTATATGGTATCCAGACTTCCAAACCATTTTGAGAGTATTTCAGACCTTTAATATATTCTGTTTCCAAAGTATTCATCACTCCCCTCACAAAGGCTGTGAGCTCATCAAAGGAAAGAATGCTGTATGCATTGTTGTAGCCTATGTTCACAGCATGGCATCTAACTATAATTGGCACTCAGCAAGTATTCGGGGAATAAATCAATGACTATTACTGATGCAAATACAAATTACAGAATAAAAAACACTGAACCACATTTAGTGTTAGAATGTGTCTTAATACACATTTGCCCTGCTCTGCTTGAAAGCACTGGTGGGAATGGTTCCATTTCACAGATTAGTGACAATGTTCACAGCATGGCATCTAACTATAATTGGCACTCAGCAAGTATTCGGGGAATAAATCAATGACTATTACTGATGCAAATACAAATTACAGAATAAAAAACACTGAACCACATTTAGTGTTAGAATGTGTCTTAATACACATTTGCCCTGCTCTGCTTGAAAGCACTGGTGGGAATGGTTCCATTTCACAGATTAGTGACATAAGGAGTGTATTAGTTGTCTACTGCTGCATAACAAATTGCCCCAAAATTTAGTGGCTTAGAACAATCCATATTTATTATTTATTATTATCGCCACTATTTTCCCTTTTTCTGTGACTCAGAAATCTAAGCATAGCTTCTGCTTCAGAGTCTCACTGACTACAATTCAGGTATCAGCTAGAGCCACAGTCAACTCAAGGTTCAGAGAGGGCAGGATCTGGCCTCAAGCTCACACAGCAGGGTTAGGTTCTTCAAGGGCCACTGGACTGAGGATCTATCTCAGTTTCCCACTGGCTGTTATCCAGAGACTACTCCTGGGTCGTTGCCTTGTGGGTCTCTCCACCACAACAGCTTGCTTCATCAGAACCAGCAAGCCGAGAAGACAAGAGAGGGCTAGCAAGGTGAAAGTCAACCTGTTATAACTTCATCTAAAAATGGCCTTCCATCACTTTCACAATATTCTATTCATTAGAAGCTAGTCACTAGGTGTAGCCCACACCAAGGGTCTGAATCACCAGGCAGAGATCACTGAGGCCCATTTAGAAGGAGCTGACCATGTGAGGAACTAAAGGTGACTCGGTCCTTCACAGTCACATGGTGGATTGGAGGTCAGGGTCAGCGATTGCCGCTCTGAGCTCTCGACTCTCCCCCCACCCCCACAATATATATATATATATATACACATACACACTAAACCAACATACACACATTATGACCAACCTAGACTATCCTATATATATACATACACACACACAGTTGTTGTTTATCACTAAGTTGTGTCTAACTCTGACCCCATGGACTGTAGCCCTCCAGGCTCATCTGTCCATGGGACTCACCAGGTAAGAATATTGGAGTGAGTAGCCATTTCCTTCTCCAGGGGATCTTCCTGAAGGAGGGGATTAAGCAATTAATTAAATGCTGATGAAATAAGGTTGCTAAATAACTGACTTTTAATAGGGAGATGAGCCTGAATTATTCAGGTGGGAACAATGTCATCACAAGGGTCCTTAAAAAGATGGAAGAGGAAGACAGAGTGTCAGCATCAGAGTGACAGGCAGTGGGGACTCAGCCACCATGGTGGGCTTTGAAGATGAAAGGGGGCCAGGAGCCAAGGAGTGTGAGCAGCCTCTATAAGCTGGAAAGGCAAAAAAGAATGATTCACCTCAAGATACTCCAGAAGGAATGCAGCTCTGCCAACACCCTGATTTTAGCTCAGTGAGGCCTGGCTCAGACATCTGACCTCCAGAATTGTAAGAGAAAACAGTTGTTCTGTCTTAAACCACTCCATTTGTGTTTACCTGTGGCAGAAGCCACAGGAATCTAGCAGGAAGCAGTGTAGATTTATCTGAGTTCAGAGAGAAAAGAAATGCTGGGATCCAGAGAAGCAGCCTGATTCCTCCCCTGATGTGGGACTGGGAGGGTGGGATGGGGTCACTGAGTGGGGTCACCCCACTTAGCCAGTGGGGTCAGTGGTGGGTCTGAGTGGTCTGGCCTCACTCCTAAGCCATCATGGGCTGTTTGTGAGAACGCAGACACAGCTGGAGAGGCTTCTACCCCTCCTTGGGAGGCTTTGGCGTCATTGGTTAAGAAACAATTCAGGAACCACTAGCCAGTAACAGCAGCCACCAAGAGAACCCAGCATCTTTGACCTCTCCATCATCACCTCTGTTTTGTTTATATTTCCCTATAATGGTTGATAGTTGAACACTTTAAAGAAAGGGCCTTGCAATTTATGTCATGAAAACAATGATAAAGAACAAAACAAAACAGTTCCCCAACCAACCACCAGGGTTGCCGGAAACCTGAGATAGAGAAACAGGTGTTGGCAACAAAGGAGAAGCAGAATCTTAGTGGAGCCTGAGACATGTGCGTACTGAGTTGCTTCAGTCATGTCCAGCTCTTTGCAACCCTATGACTATAGCCCACCAGTCCATAGGACAGGCTCCTCTATCCATGGAATTTTCCAGGCAAGAATACTAGATAGGTTGCCATTTCCTCCTCCTGGGAACCCGCATCTCCTGTGTCTCCTGCATTACAGGCAGATTCTTAACCCACTGAACCATGGTGGAAACCCGGAGCCTGAGACAGGGAAAAATAAAGGGCTTTCAGAGGCTGTGAAAAGATTGTCCACACAGGCACATAGCCAGGACCACAGGAAGCACATGGCCACTTCCCCAGGATGGACCACTGGGTGCTCACCTGGAGCCTAGCATGAAATTAGCATTCAGCAAACATGAGCTGCTCTTATTATTATTATTACCTAATAGAGGATGATTATCAGATTACTCACACATTTTAAAAAAGGTGTTTACATTCTGTCATATGACATTTTATCTAATTCTTCCATAACCACATTGACATGGTAAACAATTGACATTTTCCCCTCCATTTTATAGATTTTAAAATGTCAAAGTGAAACACGGTCTTATTTTGCATGGACTTTGGGGGTACCAAGCTCAAGGGGCATCACTGCCAAGAGCCTGCACGACAGAGGAGCAGGGAGTCAGCAGGGGCAGGCACTGGTCTCGAAACACCCGAGGAACACCCTTTGTGACCTCCAGGACTAGCTGAAGAGACAGAGAGCCCAGAAACCTGCCCCCCCTGTTTGCAGATCTCACAGCTGGCCGCTGATGAGACCCAGGCTTCTGTTCTCCACACAGGCCTGGCACCACCCTGCTGTGAGCTTCCTGCCTGCCCTGTCTTGAGCTGCTTAGGAACATAGTGGGGGACCAGCTGCCTGGCAGACTCCCACCCTTCCAAGGCTCCGAGCCACACCCTGGCAAGGCTTCCGGCCATTTCTGCCTCTAGTTACCAAAGGAAAAGAGACCAATTGTAAACATCACTTTAAAAGCATGCCATCCAACAGCCGGCTCAGCTGCAATACATCAGCCTGAATTGTACTCATTTATGGTGAAGCATTTTATATTAATGTTTTCATTGCTTATCACAGACACTGGCTTTAAAGTGCTTAAGCCAGCTGTACTGAGTTATTTATTAGGCTTTTTTTTTTTTCTAAGTTGCCTTTTCCTTAAATAAAGTGTTTGTTTTACTTTCATACATTTAAGAATCCCTGGTGTCTCCTGTCAATCACTTCTGATGGCTGATGTATATGCATTCCCTATTTCTCCAGAATATCTCAGATCCTTTGAGAGGAATGTGAACTTGAGCCAGCAATGCCAATGGAAGGACAAGTTTCTAGTAAGATGGAGAGTTTAATTTCTACAGAGCCATTTAGCTTTCTTTCCTCCATTTCCTTCTTTTTTCCCACAAGCTGGGCTTCCCAGGTGGCTTAGCAATAAAGAATCCACCTACAATACAGGAGCCATAGGAGACATGGGTTGGAACCCTGGGTCAGATAGATCCCCTGGAGGAGGGCATGGCAACCCGCTCTAGTATTCTTGCCTGGAGAATCCCATGGACAGAGGAGCCTGCTGGGCTACAGTCCTTAGGGTCACAAAGAGTCAGACATCACTGAAGCAACTAAGCACACGTGCACACAAGGTTTCATAACTTTGAATCCCAAAGCTCCCTCCCACAAGCTAGGTGCTACCTCCACTGTAACATGCTCATGGTTGCCTAAAGAAAACTGAGTGAATATCTTGGTTGTTGATCATTTCTCCCTCCCTGGATCTCTTGGCCACGTCTCTGTCCCCTTCATTAACTTCACCAGCCTCCTCTTCCAAAAATACAAGTGGCCTAAGGGTCGGGCCTCAAGTCTGTCTCCTTTAGAACTAGCAACCACATAAAGTCAAGTCTAAAGATGCACTAATGAGATATTCCATTTCCTTCACCTTCTGGGGTCTCAGAATACTGACAATAAGACCAAAAACTAGAGGGTTTATTGCTAGAGGGCCTGACATTTGTAAGTTGACTAACAAAATGTCCAGGACCCAATCATGCCACACTGAAGCCCATCAGTCAAAAAGGTCCACCCATAATCACAGAATTCCAGTCAGTCCAATGGTTCTACACTCTGAAATATGAATAGATAGTCAAGGATCAGCAGGCATTTAAGAAGAACTCCAACAACAACAACAACAACAAAAACAGCAGAAATTGAAAATAAGAGATTCAGGAAACAAAGGTGAAGCAGGAGGCAAAAGAACTCTTTAAAAAAAAAGATAGCTAATATCTTTGGAAAAATAAGTAGATATGCAACAAGAACAGAAAGCTATTATAAGAGAGCAGTCAGAAAAGAAAAGTGTATGGATGATAAATATGGAATAAATATAATGAAAAATAAAATAGACTTCTAGAAGATAAATCTAAGAAATCTTTTCAGAAGTAGACAAAGGACAATGAAATGGAGTGAAGAAAAGAAATAATAAGGAAAGTAAAATATCCTTCAAGGAAATCCAATAGCTTCTTAATAGACATCTCAATAAGAGAATCCAGAGAGCACAAGAAAGGTAATTACAAAGAATAAATCCCCCAGAGATTTCCAGAACTAAAGGGTATGAAATTTCAGGTATAAAGATTCTATCAAAAGGTCGAATGTGTGAATGACAAAAAGATGTGAATCTACATATCTCATTGTGAAATTTCAAAACACCAAGGATAAAGAGTAGGAATAAAAGCTCCCAAGGAAGGATGGAGAAGAGATCTCACATTATAAGGCTAGAAATCAGGAAAACGCCAGACTTTTCAATAGTAACACTAGAATCTGAAATATTGCAAAACGAGGCATTTCCATCCTAGAATTCTATATCCAGCCAACTGGTAAGTTAAATGTGAAGAGATAATAGACATATTCAGACATGTAAAAGCTCTATGTGTATGCACCTAGAGAGTGCCATACAGAATAAAGAAAGTCAGAAGGAGAAAAACAAATGTCCTATATTAAAGCATATGTATGGAATTTAGAAAATGGTACTGATGAACCTATTTGCAGGGCAGGGGGATAGACATGCAGATGTAGAGAATATACATATGGACACAGAGGGGGATGGGAAGGGTGGGACAAACAGAGAGAAGCATTGACGTGTGTACACTACCATATGTAAAATAAATAGCTAATAGGAAGCTACTATACAGCACAGGGGGCTCAGCTCTGTGCTCTGCGATGACCTAGAGGGGTGAGATGGCTGGGAGTGGGAGGGAAGCTCAAGAGGGAGGGGATATATGTAGACATATAGCTGATTCACACTGTTGTACTGCAGAAACCAACACAACATTGTAATGCAATTATGCTCCAATTTTTAAAAAGAGCTTTAAAATTTTACCCCATGTGCATTTTCATGAAAAGATTCTGGAAGAGAATCTTCACCAAAGTAAGACAGTGATACAAAGAAGACATGAAATCCTGGAAGAAGGAGGTCTTTTCCTTTTCCAGAGGAAAGTAGTGCAGGGGAAACTGAGACAGGAGGGGTGCCGTGGGCCTAGAAGGGGCCGGTCCAAATCAAGTGGAGCTAAGGGTTGGGGCCCCTGAGGGATGGTCTCAAAAAAAAACAGCACCGTTCACTCACCCAGTGGGTTTGTCTAAGGGATTTTGGTACCTCTACCAGAAAGTCTGGGAAAGAATCAATGGTAGGTATAGTCAAAGCTATGGTTTTTCCAGGAGTCATATACAGATGTGAGAGTTGGACCTTAAAAAAGGCTGAGCACTAAAAAATTGATGTTTTCGAACTGTGGTGCTTTGAGAGTCCCTTGGACAGCAGGGAGATCAAACAAGTCAATCCTGAAAGAAATCAACCCTGAGTATTCACTGGAAGGACGGATGCTGAAGCTGAAGCTCCAATACTTTGGCCACCTGATGCGAAGAGCTGACTCATTGGAAAAGACCCCAATGCTGGGAAAGATTGACGGCAGAAAGGAGCAGCAGAGGATGAGATGGTTGGATGCCATCACTGATTCAATTGATATGAGTCTGAATAAACTCCGGGAGATAGTGAGGGACAGGGAAGCCTAGCATGCTGTAATTCATGGAGTTGCAGAGTCGAACTTAGCGATTGAACAACAAAACCAATATAGAAAATTGGGGAAATTATTAAACCATTTTTAGCTCTTACAAAAACAAAAGTTTGCTTAAGAAAGGAAATAATCATATTTGTATCCCTTTAAGAATATTTTCATAAATATACATATGAAAATATTAAAATCCACTCAAAAGATTGCAATATATCTAAACTGGGAGGGTGGAAGAAAGAGAAGGGGTGGTGTATCAGCTGAGAGAAAGTCTTCACTTCTGTAGATGGAAATTTTTTTAAAAAATCATGTCCTGAAAATAAAACAGTGTAATAACATATTTAGAAACATGAAGGTAAACAGCAGTACTAAGAGCTCCAAAAGTTGAAAATGGTGTTTCTAGGGATTAAGACTCAGGAGTGAGGAACAGGAGGTAGAGAAACAGCCAGGTTTTTTGGTAAGTCTTGACATAAATTTGAATTTTGTAATTCATGTACATGTATTAGTTTGCTAGAAAGTAAAAAATTTATTCATGTGTATAAATTTAATGATACATGCAAAGCTGTGCACTCTAGAATGGACAAGCATCCACTATGAGCAGATGTACAACAGGGAGCAAAAGCCGAAGCAGAATCTGCCCCCTTAGAACCTCTCTTTAAATAGCATGCTGCCTCTTACCTCTGCACCCTGCACAGAGCGGTCTCTGTCCACTTGTCTGTCTGGAAAATGCTGACTCATTTATCAAGGCTCCTTTCACACCTTCCCTGAGTTCCACAGGCAGCCACACCTTCCCTGGGTCTTCCTGCCCTTTGCACAAACCTCTGTTGCAGTCACTGTCTCATCATACTGAACTTGTATATTTGGAAGATTGCCTCTCAGCTACTCATGCAAGCACCTCATTTTACCTTGAGTGCCTAACACAGTGCCTAACAGAGCATCTGACTCTATACGAGAGCCCTGCAACTGCTTGTCAAATGCAGGTGTGCATGGATGGATGGATGCATGGATGAGTCAAATGCATGGATGGATGAATACATGCATAGAGAAGCAGGCTATGTTTCCTAGCTATTGCCAGAAAGGAGTAATGCTGGCTGGTTAAAAAAAAAAAAAAAGATGGGAAAAGCAAGAAATACCTGGGAAATTGATTGTGCCACCTTCCAGGCTGGGCATACAGGCTGCACCTCAGTGAGAGCTACAGAGCCATATTTCTGCTTCCACAATACCTGGGACCCAGTGTGACCCAAAACCATGTGCATGCAGAAAAGGGCAGAAGGGAAGTGATAGAGTGAGGGGAGGCAGAGAGCCTGAACACACACCTTGCTGGCAGTGTCAACAGTCCCTGCTGTGACTTCCAGCAGGAAGCTCAAATACCTCTGGGGTCCTATTGAATGCTGCTCTCAACTCAAGTGCCCCATAGGCAGAAGCCAGGGCACCTCCAGTAATGACTTCCATGGCCAGTACAAGGAGGTAGAGTTCCTCTCAGACCTAGCCTGCGGATGTTGTAAGCACTACTTATATTCATTCTTTCCACAAATCTCAGCAACCAAGCAGACCAACTGCTTGGATCGTTTGCAAGCCCCCTTCTGCTCCTACCGTTTCCTAAATTGGGAACCTCAGTTCACTATCAGAGTCTAAAAGGCAAGGGACATTCGCCAAAGCTCCAAGAAAACTTCTAATGCCCTACTGATGCCACTTCGCTCCCACCAAAAGAATCTTCAGCAATTGAACATTAAACGAATTTCTCCTATGTTCGTCCAACCCTTGATGGTGGCTGGTCAGCTCTGCGGCATGATTTAAGGGCTGTGAAAAGACCACATTTCCCCAAAATATCTCCCCACTGGCCTGAAATTCTTCATTGCACTTTATAACCATGCCTGAAATTCCACCAATTAGAAACTCATTTACAAGCCCCTCTTGTAAAATGTGCAAGAGTGATTAGCTTTATTTGATGCCGCTCCAGAATCTAAAATTAGGACCAATGGTTGGGCCTAATAAAGAGAAATTGATGGGCTTCAGTTTGACTGAAAAAGCCTCTTCTGTCAGCTCTTGCTCTTCAGCAATGGGACTAGCAACTCCCCTGAATGACAGACAGGCGATCACTTAAGACAAAACCTTCTCCTTCTGGACAGCTCTGAAGGGGTAGAAAGTTCTTCCTCCCGGTGGATTACAGTTTGCTTCCCGGCACTCTCAGTGGTTTGCCCCAGATCTGCTCTCAACAACACAGAGAGTCTAATCACCACCCCCTTGTCAGATATTCTAAGCCAGGCCTCCTCACCCCGGGAGCTCCCTGCGGTCCTTCTTCCATGTCTAACAGCTGGGCAATCTGTGTGCATTGATTCGGTTAAATAAGGCACGGCTCCAGGATTCCTTGCCTGCCCGCCAGAGACTGACCTCTAGTCGGGTAGATGCTGTAGTGTCTGTGTCATGCAATAAGTCTTGCATCCTCTGCTTCCCATTGACAACCTGCTCTGGCTGTGTGGGGCTGGAAGCATCATACAGAGGTTGTAGGCAAGCCAGGTCATGGGTAAGGAAGTCGGATCAAAGAGAAGGGCTCGTAGGGACTTCCCTGGCAGTCCAGTGGTTAAGACTCTGTGCTTCCACTCTAGGAGGAGCAGGCTCTATCCCTGGTCGGGGAAGTAAGATTCTGCATGCTTCATGGTGCAGCCAAAAAGAGAGAGAGAGAGAAGGGTTTGAGAATGTATTAACTCCTGGGCTGATTGGGTTTGATAAGGCCTGTACAGGGTGCAGGAGACCCTGAGGATATGGTCTATTGCCAAGTCAGAGGCTGTTTGTTCTGTTTTTCTCCATAAAAGGTCTACTCTTGAAGGCTCAAGGGTTGGCCTTATGTTGTGGATCAAGCCCCCACTAACTGGAGGCTTTGAGCAAGTCTCCAAGCCCCTCTGAGCCTCTCTTTCCTCATGTACTTAGTGAAAACTTTTCCATCTGGCGTCTGGATAGTTTTGTGAGGGTCTCATGAGATGATGATCTTGAGGATGCTTTGAAGTCTGTAGAGCAAAGTGCTGCACATGGCCCGGGGTGGAGATCATGGTTGACTTCTGTCAGACTGGGGACAGTTCATGTCCTCAGCTAGAAATTAAGGCCAAAAGGAGAGCCAACACCCTGACAGGTAGCATGTTTCTAATTTAGGCAGGATCCAAGTGTTCCAGTTGCCTAATGATAGATTCGTGGCTTCTTGCACCTTTTTACAAACAATATCTGATGAAATTCTTGGTGGTTGCATCTTCTGATGTGTTTGTTACCTGCGGTTTGGAAGCTGGGCTTGGTCCCTTGGCATGACCCATAGTGGAGGTGCCTCACTGGCCACATGGGTCCACAGGCCACACAATCAGACGTGAAAGGGCTCATCTGTTTGGGTTCCTCACCAACCAGTCCAGAGTGGATCTTTGCTTTTAGAGATACATGAGATATGAGAGCCATGGGTGGAAGAAATGTGGAATTCTTCCTAAGAGTTGGGTGGAATCAGAGACTGAAAAATGACTGAGTCTGTGATGGACTTTCCAAGGCAGCTTTAGCTGAAATGTATTTGTTGACCTAATTCTAGGTACAAATCAAGACAGGGCAGCCAGAAGGCCCGGATCTCTGCTCTTCCCCTAAACGTGGGAGAATCCAGGCCTCACTGTTCTCGTTTGTAACTAAGGGAGCAAGACGGGGTGATCTTCTTCCACAACTTCATTTGGATCCTTCCATTTTACTACCCTCGACCCCCAGACACGGCTCTCTCCTGACATCCTTCAACTCAGGCTTAACTTCACTGTCTCAGGAAGGCCTTTCTACTGCCTCTAGACCAGGCTATGCCCCCACCAGATACTAGCACAGCCCTTTCAAACTTTCTTCCCTCTTCTCCCTGATTACCCTCTGACCACCCGATCTTTCTGTAGCCAGTGTGCCTGGCACAGAGTGGATATGTAATTAGTTTAAAAGAGAGAGTGAGTCCCGCTAGTAAAGATGCATTTACCAGCCCTCTTAGAATGCAAATGGAAACTAAGAAAGAGTCCATTGTCTTAAGCAAAGGGTTTACTATCATAATTAACTGCTGATAACTACAGATTCTTAGCAGCCAAGAATCTTCCATTAAGAATTGCGTTTGACTAAAAGAATGTGTGATTTCCAACCTTAGGCTTGGAAAGTTCTTGTACTGGCAGGTGGATTCTTTACCACAGAACTCACCAGAGACTTCCCTGGTGGTCCAGTGGCTAAGACTCCATGCTCCCAATGCAGGGAACCCAGGTTCAATCCCTGGTTAGGGAACTGGAGATTTTGCATACCACAGCTAAGTCCTGGTGCAGCCACATAAATAAATATTTTTTTAAAGTTCTCATAGCTTCTTATTTTGCCATCTTTGCAACCCTGAAACAACTGTGTGAAGAAGATACAACTAACCTGCTGGAAGCTCAGAGCCTCAGCCAACAGTCAGCCAATTCCTGACCAATAGCCCGCCAACTTTCAGACATGTGAGTGAACAGCTCAGCTCATCAAGCCACCAGCCACCTAACCTGGTGACGAGAGACGCCTGAGAAGAATCCAGCAGAGATCAGCTGAACCAGCCCAGAACAGCACACCATGAACCAAATACACAGTTGTCATTTTAAACCCCTGCATTTTGGTAATGATTTTTTTGCACAGCAAAAGCTAATGGATACAACTTCTCCTCTGCCCCTTTCTGTTCGCTTTAGCAGATCTAACTCTTGGTGAGTGTCATGGAAGCAAAGGACATGGACTAAGTTGTATTAGTTGTATTAGGAGTCCAGGAGCCTTTGGAGCGGGACATAGACCACACCCTAATCCCTGCAGCACAGCTTCAGAGTAGGGGAACTTGTATGTCTGGATCACTGTGACCATGATCAGTCAAAATGTGTGTGTGTAGGCATGTGTGTTAGTCACTCAGACTAACAAAGAGTGTTCATCACTCTTTGTGACCCCATGAACTGTAGCCTGCCAGACTCCTCTGTCCATGTAATTCTCCAGGCAAGAATACTGGAGTAGGTTGACATTTCCTCCTCCAGGGGATCTTCCTGACCCAGGGATCAAACCCAGGTCTCCCTCATTGCAGGAAGATTCTTTACCACCTAAGCCACAAGGTAGTCCCAATAAGTCATAATAGATTACAGCTAATAACATGTCTATAGTTTTCATTGCATGCCAGATACTTGCAAGGACTTTATATCTATTATTTAATTTTTAAAGAAATCCTATGACATGGTACCAGTTTATTTCCATTTTACAGATGAAAATGCTGAGATTCAGAGAGGCTAAGTAATTCTCCCAAAGTCCCACTGCTAGGAATGGTGAGACTGGAGTTTGCTCTGATGCTGGCTGATCTCCAGAATCCTTGCTCTTACTCAGGATGCTAACCTTTAGCAAGAAAGGATGGCTGGAACTCCAAAGGGCACCTCACAACAGGAAAGATGGAGGCAAACTGGTGACCCAGGATGAATCCTAGAGCTTATGAGGTTTCATGGGGACAAGGTGATTTTGTGAGGAAAATGGAAATGCCTCGGGACCCAGTGCCTCTGGAGATGCCCTTTGGGGAAACAGTGGCTAAGCATGTGAGAGTGAGGATCCAAGTATAGGAAACCCCAAAAATGGTGGTGAGTAGAGAAGAAGGGGACAACAGAGGACAAGATGGTTGGATGGCATCACTGACTCAGTGGACATGAGTTTAGCAAGTTCCAGGAGATGGTGAAGGGTAAGGAAGCCTGGAATGCTGCAGTCCGTGGAGTCACAAGTTGGACACAACTGAGCGATTGAACAAGAGGGATTTGGACCCACAGGACATCAGGAGTGTACCAGGAAAAGGCCCACAGACAACACAGGCCCTGTAGACCAGGATGCAGTAAAGGCACCACCTCCAAGCAGGTGTGTCACGGTGAGCAGAGCTTTCCGTTTTCTGTCTTCCTACTTTCGTGTGGCCATGGGTCAGAAATAAGGAACTGGACTCCCTGATAAGAGAAGTTGAGATCTGAGATGACTGATCAGGAAAATAAAACAGAAGAGACCATATTTGTATCCAAGGCAAGTGCAGTGGTCTCGGGCACTTCATAAGTATTTCTCAGGTAGAACTACACAATTTAGAAAGTGCCTTCAAATATTTTATTTGCCCGCTTAATTCTCACAGTCCTGCAAGATGAATAAGACAGGTGTCATCGTCCCTGCTTTTCAGGGCCATGGCTCAGGAGAAGTGCCTTGCCCGGAGTCAGGGAACCCGTGGGCAATAGAGATAGATACCAGCATAGGGTTCTAGATCCTTCAGATCTAGAACTCCGTTCCACTGTACCATGACACCTCTCCATAATCACAAAAAAAAAGTGTGTAACAAAGAAAAGTCATAACTCAGGACAGGGATCCAAGGAAAAGCACATGGGTGACTCCTTGTCTAAAGCATGGGCCCAGACCCTACAGGAACTCACAGAAGATCACCATATCGCCCATGGAGTCAGCAATGGCCTCAAGGAAGAGCTGCAGGCTTGAGCTTGATTTAAGTCATTCAAGCAACTCTTTGTTTCACAAACAAATGGTTATTTGAAAAGCTGCTGAGAATTCCATCCAGTTATTTTTTAGCAACAAGTTGCTTGGGGCTGATCTGCAAAATAGTCTGCTACTTGATGTAATCCATTTTTACCCAACTATTTTATGTGCTACACAAATCATGGCCATTTTTTCACGTTTGCCTATTTGTTAGCTGACAAATAGGCTGTTTCAAGGGAGCAGCCCTAGGTTCCCACCCCCAACACCTGCCCACTTTGGGCCAAGTCCCAGCTGTGGTTGCAGCTTTGATGGCAAACACAACCTTCTATGACTCGTTGCTGAACAAATGGAAAAAGACCCAAGAGCGAAGAGGAATCCCCCCAGCATCGGAAGTCAGCTCTCTCGAAATGGATTTTTACTGGGGAGTGGCATCAAGAAATTGCTGAAATGAGAGGAATTATCATTCCTAAAGTCATCTTTTGTTAACATACTGCTGAGGCCTAACTATCCACAGACTATTCTATCTGAGTTTATCTTGTTGCAACAGATCTGTGTGCTGTAATCAATCACGCTGCGTATCCATAAAACAGCTTGATAGTACACACGTATTCTCCTCAAAATAAAGTTGTAACATTTACACATAATAACTTATCACACTGCAGGCTCTGCCTGACGTAGGCTCAATATCATCTGACGTTTTATTGGATCCTACACAAACTTTTGCCTAATACAGTCGTTCTACAGAGAAAAGTTAATTGAAGTCTTGACTATAATAAAGAAAATTAAATAGAGAAGGAACTGAGACAATCTGCTCTGGGGACTGAATAGAGGTGGGTAGAGACTTGAAAGAGAAGGACAAGGTGGGGTTCAAAGCCCAAAGCCAAGCCCACCACCCCACTCATTGGCCATGTGCTCTTCAGACCTCAGCTGCCTCGTCTGTAAAATATTTAGCATCAGCACACGTTAAAATGCTAATTACATAGAGGAAGTGAGGAAGATGGAGGAGGATGGAGAGCTGAACAAAACCCAGGCATTATGGGCAGTGTGTCATGGGATGCAGATGGCCACACCCACTGACCCATGTAGGGTTGAATGGAATCCAAACAGTGTGAAGAGTAGTTGGAGGCTTTCTCTATTGACTATCATTCTTACTAGAATCCGTATAAAAATTATTTATTTGCTGACATCAACTGTCTCTGTCTACCCAAGACATCCCAGCCCAACTGCCAGTTTCAGGAGGCAGAGAGATGCCATCTCACACAGCATGGTGTCTGCAGTGCCTGGCGTGTAGTAGGCATTCGGTAAACAGCTGATGAATGAACGAAAAATAAATGAGTGAGTCACTTAGGCCTGGAATACACTGCCTTTGACACTTCTGGAGAATGGCAGCAAGTATCCCACTCTTTTGACAATCCCTCTGGCCAAAGCCATAGTCTCCACCTGTCCTCCACCTCCAACCAAACTCACCTGTGCTGTGGCCATGCTCTCAGTGGTACAGCTAACCTAAACAAGCAAGGGCAAACAGCCATGCTGCTCTTGGTGGACAATTTGAGGATCCCTCTGCTCTTACCAGGTCACATGGTAGGCACATGGGATACGGAAACCACTTTGAGGGCACACGTTAAGAAACTCCAGAAACTAGGAAGCACCATATAAAAAAAGCAATGCTTTTCATGTTATGAGAATACTCAATGAATTGTGTAAAATGAATAACTAGGCTAGTTGTTTTCAGAGCATCAATATCAACCATGAAGTTTTTGCAACTTACCCCCCAGGCTCTACTTTTAGAAGGCCTGATGGAGTGCGTTTGTGACGGAGCCTGGACAGTTATGACTCCTAAAGCTTCACAGATGCTTTTGATACACTCTGAAGATTGGGAACAGCCAGGCCAGACAATGACTCATGGATTTGCTTCAATTCTAGTTGCAGTTTTTAAATGCCCTTTGGGGGAGGGGTGGAGTAGGAAAGATTAAAAGTCGTTTTCTAAGAGATCAGAAAGTCTTGAATGAAACCATTGACTCAAATAGCAAGAGTTTAACATCTGACCCCTCTAGTTTTCACTGTTCCCTGAGCATGCCATGCTCACTCCCTGCCTTTGTCCTCGGTTTATGAAATTCTTCAACCACCTACATTGCCTTTACATCTTCAAAGTCCTCTCTAAGTCACACCCATTTGTTTGAGAAAATGATGTATATTGTTAACCATGGGAAAATCAGTTGACATTTGGGCAAAAACCCATTTCAACACTGTCTTACTGAGACCTTTGAAATTTGCCTTGGGATGATCCACTCATATTCACTCATTTATTCACTAAGTGAACAGACACATTAGACCCTAGTCTACAGGAACTGTACCAGGTGCTGGGTGTGAAGCAATGAACAAGCAGATATGGGGACATGATTCCCACTTCATGATTAAGCTTCATAGCTTAGGAGCTGTCTGCTGTTTCCAGCTTACCATTTCCCAATGGCTTCCACCATTGGGAAGCCAATGGTGTAGATAGCTCCCAGGCGCTGAAGGAGTTCTTCATAACTCTTGTGAAGAGCCACAGATATTATCTTCATGATTATCTCTGCAATCATGCAAGGTTTCATTCTCATACCCTAATGGGATCTCACAGCCTAGTGGGATCTAAGAGGCTGAGATTTCATGTGACACTCTCTAGGTGGGGCTACTCAGCTCCTGGCAAAACAAACATGAGCAAGTTGAGTTTAATCATAAACTCATGAACAATGGCCTGGGAAATGGGTCTGGTGCCTTGGCTCCTCTGTCCAGGCTGGCTGGACCTTGTTGAGGCTGAGATGTAAACCATCATGAGTTTCTGCAGTTGCCTGGTTACCCACGGCTGTGAGGTGATGAGGGAAGCCTGGGAGCAGGCTAGGCACAGTTAGAAGCAAATGAACCTAGTGTAAGGATGTTAGAGTCGAGTTCTTCCCTCTGTGTCTCTTGCACAAAGCAGCTGGAGATGGTTTGCAGTGGTCTGGGCAAAGCAGGAGGCAGGAATTAGGGACACTGCCCATGACACTCCACACTTATTCACAGCCACTAGGGCCCTGGGTTTGCGCTCACTCTTCTCAGCACAAGCCAAACTGTCTCTCTAGAATGATTTGAGCAGTTCTAGGATAGCCCTGGGGAAGGCAATGGCACCCCACCCCAGTACTCTTGCCTGGAAAATCCAATGGACGGAGTAGCCTGGTGGGCTGCAGTCCATGGGGTTGCTAACAGTCAGACAGACTGAGCGACTTCACTTTCACTTTTCTCTTTCATGCATTGGAGAAGGAAATGGCAACCCACTCCAGTGTTCTTGCCTGGAGAATCCCAGGGATGGGGGAGCCTGGTGGGCTGCCATCTATGGGGTCACACAGAGTCGGACACGACTGAAGTGACTTAGCGGCAGCAGCAGGATAGCCCAGCCCTGGGAAAAGGTCCAGGTTGGGAGGGATTAATCACCACACAATGTTCAGCCTTTTCATGTCCAAGTTCCTATTGCCAGCAAGTCCCTCCCCTTTCCTAGCTTGGACTTCTGCTACTCTTGGGGTACACAGGGCCGCCCCCCTTCCTACCACCCTGCACATGCTCTTTTCCTTTAGTTAACTGAAAGCCAGCCTAAGACTTTCAAAAAGAGTTCCCATTAGGAAACCCTAGGAGCACAAAGAAGACAAATAGATGAGTGTAACAATGCTTCACATTTGTATAGCACTTTGCAATTTGCAAAGCACTTGCACATTCATTACCTCATTTACCCAGCATGAATTCCTTCCCCTGGCTTAAGTAAAGCCTAGCCAGGGACTGGCATGCTCTGCTAGGAGTTTCCTCCAGCCCCGCCTGACCACCATTGGCCAGGCAACTCCTGGCAGAACTGGCAGCCTGAGTGGGTCCCCATGATGGTCTCCCAAAGTCTGATTCTTGGTCCCAGGTCTGATGCTACTATTCCAGAGGTCACTTTCTAGAAGCATTTTCAAGTTGTTAATGGTGGGTCTAATGACTAAGAGAGGTGACATTTCTTGTTTCCAGGACAACTCTGGGTTTGGTTTCTCTCAGATTATTTACTGGAGAAGGAAATGGCAACCCACTCCAGTACTCTTGCCTGAAAAACTCCGTGGAAGAGGAGCCTGGCAGGCTAGAGTCAATGGGGTTGCAAAGAGCTGGACACAACTTAGCGACTGAAAAACAACAGCAAACTTATTTACAGAGAACAATACTACTGCGCATTCATTGAGTACTTACTGAATGCCAGGCACTGCTTTTTATGTGAATTCACTCATTTATCCCTCACAAAAATCATCAAGAAGACAGTAGTATTCGCACTTGACAGTTGAGGGAAGCTTAGTAAATATAAGTCATATTTAATGTTGTAGAGGGAATCGGTTGGGTGAATGGCAGGACAATGAAACTTCATGAAGTCCTTTTCTTCATTGAGTCATTACCTTAGGGATGCAGGCATTCAAGATGCATTTACCAAGCTCCTCCCATGTGGCTGGCTGGCCACAGGCCCCAACAGAGAATGAGTCATGACTCTGCCCTGAGGAGCCCACTAGTTGGCTGGTAGCTTCTCCTACTGGAATAATGTAATGCAGTGAGTATTATCACAGAGGCTCAAACCTCGTCCAGTTCAGTTGCTCAGTCATGTCCAATTCTTTGCGACTCCATGGACTGCAGAACATCAGGCCTCCCTGTCCATCACCAACTCCCAGAGTTTACTCAAACTCGTGTCCATTGAGTCAGTGATGCCATCCAACCATCTCATCCTCTGTCAGCCCCTTCTCCTCCTGCCTTCAATCTTTCCCAGCATCAGGGTCTTTTCAAATGACTCAGTTCTTCAAATCAGGTGGCCAAAGTATTGGAGTTTCAGCTTCAGCATTAATCCTTCCAATGAATATTCAGGACTGATCTCCTTTAGGATGGACTGGTTGGATCTCCTTGCAGTCCAAGGGACTCTCAAGAATCTTCTCTAACACCACAGTTTAAAAGCATCATTTCTTCAGCACTCAGCTTTCTTTATAGTCCAACTCTCACATCCATACATGACTACTGGAAAAACCACAGCTTTGACTAGATGGACCTTTGTTGGCAAAG
>SJYX01013170.1:370488-560944 GCA_006410675.1 Oreotragus oreotragus
ATCTGGAAGTTCATAGTTCACATTCTGTTGAAGCCTGACTTGGAGAATTTTGAGCATTACTTAACTAGCATGTGAGATGAGTGTATTGTGTGAGCATTCCTTGGCATTGCCTTTCTTTGGGGTTGGAATGAAAGCTAACCTTTACTAGTCCTGTGGCCACTGCTGAGTTTTCCAAATTTGCTGACATATTGAGTGCAGCAGTTTCACAGCATCATCTTTTAGGATTTGAAATAGCTCAACTGGAATTCCATCACCTTCACTAGCTTTGTTCATAGTGATGATTCTTAAGGCCCACTTGACTTCACATTCCAGGATGTCTGGATCTAGGTTGGTGATCACACCATCATGATGATCTGGGTCGTGAAGATCATTTTTTGTGTAGTTCTTCTGTGTATTCTTGCCACCTCTTCTTAATATCTTCTGCTTCTATTAGGTCCATACCATTTCTGTCCTTTGACAAGGGCAAACTGCCTAGAGGGCATCCATGAGAAAGGGGAGAGGATGTCCCCAGCAAAGAAAGCAGCAGAAATAAAGGTTTGGCCATAATAGAGGGTGTGAATCATTTGGGAAATTCAGTACCACCAGTCAAGTAGGATGGGTGAGTTTATACCGAGTTAAGGGGCTCGGGCTTTAGCCTGACATCACTAAAGCACAATGGATGGATTTTGAAGCAGAAAAGTGATGCAAAAGGATCTTCACCCTGAAGCTATTTTTTAAATTAAGTTCTCCCTTAGCATCTTATTGTCCTACAGTTGTCTCTTTCCAATAAAAGGAAGTTCAAGTAGGGGACTCATTAAATAAGGCTCTCTGGCCACTGGTTGCTACCTAGCTAGCTCTGCCACCTTCTACTGGGGAAAGATAATGTGATTTTCTCCATCCCACAATCTCTCTCCCCCCATAGTACAGATTTTGGGTTGCTTAAGCTGCTCTGGTCCGACAGATAACAGCAAATTCCAGGCATGTATCTATGAATAGCTTCCATTTCTTCTGGATTTACCTCTATGTTCAACATCCATCTGGGCTTCTCTAGTGGCTCAGATGGTAACGAATCTGCCTGCAATGCAGGAAACCGGGTTCCATCCCTGGGTCAGGAAGATCCCCTGGAGGAGGGAATGCAGCCCACTCTAGTATTCTTGCCTGGAGAAGTCCATGGACAGAGTTGCAGAGTCAGACACAGCTAAGCAACTGACACTTTCACTGTCCATCTACAATAGGGATCACTGTCCGCATATGCTGTCACCATTTAGTGAATGTGAAAGTCAGTCAGTCGTGTTTGAATCTTTGTGATGCCATAGACTATACAGTCCATGGAATTCTCCAGGCCAGAATACTGTTGTGGGTAGGCTTTCCCTTCTCCAGGGGATCTTCCCAACCCAGGGATCGAACTCAGGTCTCCTGCTATACAGGTGGCTTCTTTACCAGCTGAACCACAAGGGAAGCCCAAGAATACTGGAGTGGGTAGCCTCTCCCTTCTCCAGCGGATCTTCCCGACCTAGGAATCGAACCAGGGTCTCGTGAATTACAGGCAGATTCTATGCCAGCTGAGCTATCAGGGAAGCCCATCACCAACATTTGAGTTCACCAATTGCCCCCTCACTGATTCATGGCCCTGATGTTGCCTTTCAACTCTCCTGGGGGCTGGCCAGGACCAGGTTTGGAGGAAGCCAGACACTGACACCTCCTTGCCCTTGGGATACACTCTTATTTGGCTCAGCATGGAATTAAAACAGACCTGAGCATGAAGAAGTGAAGGTAGAGGGGGCTGTGGCTTGCCAGCCAGGCCCACCAAGCCAGTCCTTGTGATTGACAGGGCTGCAGGTGCCATAGTCAGCTCACTTTCCCATCTGGGACTGTCTTGTATGGTTTGAAATGTCCACCACCCCTAGCTCTGAGTACACACATAAGCTTGTCTTTGGCTGACCCCTTCTTCAGGACCAGGATCCTGTTTTATTCCACAGATGGGAGAGACCTCAGAAACTGAATTCTAACCAATGTGGGTTATGACTTGGGTTTGAGACATCAAGACAATAGACCTTGGCTTCTTTGGACTAGGACAGGGTAAAGGACAGTGTCAGATCCCTACACAGTTGTATGGGATAGGTCTTCCTGTTGCTTTCATCAGACCCCCAAAGGGGTCACAGTCCCCCTCAAAAGGTTAATTAACCCTGATTTGAAGGGGGCTTGCTGATTTACACTCATTGACCCCATTGTAACACTCTGAGCCCAGGGCCAGCCCTCACCACTGTGGGTCTGCCCAATCACATTCAGTTGACCCAACTAATGCAAACATGGCAATAATTTATTTCAGTTCAAAGAAATGCAAATTGGGTTAATATCCCTTTCTCTGAACCATCACATATTCAATGTAAACTAATTCATTTCCACAGCAGTGAATTTTTCTAAAAACAAATGATACTCCGTTCTGCACAATTCAAACTAGCACATTTTTTAATGCAACAAACATTTATAAACCACCCATCCCTCCCCCCATTTCCCTCCTTCCTAAAAATACCCATTGCAGCACCATCTTCAAGCCTACAGCCTGTCAGCCTGAACTGCTGCATTGTATTTTTATAATGGGACTGTTTCAATCCCAGCCATCAAATTACCCTGTTTATTATTATCCCCATTTTACAGATAAAAGAACTAGGACACAAGGAGGTCACCTGCCCGGCTCCAAGCCCCACAGCAGGGCTATCATGAAGAAACCACGTTTTCAGGTTATCGCAGCCTTGGGAGAGGAGAGACAAGCTGGCAGGCTTGGTTATGCTTCTAGAGACAGCCAGAGCTTAGGAGGAGATGATGCCTGTGGTCTCAGACCTCAGGCCTGGGCAATGCAAAGACCACGGCCAGCTATACAGTGATGCCTCCAGAGCCAGTGACTCTGGACAGATCTATATGACTCTACCTGTGATCAGGCGCCCCCAGAGGGCAGAGAGGAAGCAATGGGGTGAGAGGGAGGCTTCTTGGGAACCAGCAAGTTAGAACCAGCCTGAGACCTGGAACCATAATAGAAAGGGCATCTGACCAGGAACCCAGGCCCTAGCTGACTCTGCCTCTCCATCACTAGCGCTGATGCTGCAGACCAGACCCATCTCTCTGAACCTCCATTTCTCAGAGTGAATAATGGTCTGGATTCTGTGATCGCCAGTGGCCTTTCAGGAGCACCAAGGGCACTTTGCAAAAGGACTCCCCAAACTGCCACCCCGTGTCCCCTCCCTGCACAGTGCTGGAGCCTCCCCAGCCCCAGCCCCCAGGCCAGGCCCTCTGCCACCACAAAGCAAGCCCCTCCCCCCCCACCCAAGCCCTCAGGGTGGGCAGTCAGGTCTGCTGTAGGACCGCCAGCTCAGCGGATCATCACACCAGGCAGATTGCGGGTTGACGTCATCCTTTATATATACAAAATCTCATGCACGTGCATACATGCACACACACAACTTTTTCTGAACGTGTAGCTTTTGATTTAAAGCACTAAACTCCAGGGATGGGATTATTTGCGGCTCCCTTCCAAGACCATGATGGCAGAAACTGGGGACTTTGCCCTGGTGCCCATCAAAATGCCACATCCAAGCCCTCAGGGTGGGCAGTCAGGTCTGCTGTAGGACCGCCAGCTCAGCGGATCATCACACCAGGCAGATTGCGGGTTGACGTCATCCTTTATATATACAAAATCTCATGCACGTGCATACATGCACACACACAACTTTTTCTGAACGTGTAGCTTTTGATTTAAAGCACTAAACTCCAGGGATGGGATTATTTGCGGCTCCCTTCCAAGACCATGATGGCAGAAACTGGGGACTTTGCCCTGGTGCCCATCAAAATGCCACATCCAGGTACCACCTTCCCAAGAGCTGTCCGAGCTGTCAATCTGTGAGCTCCCAGGCTACCGTACCTGCTCCACCAGCGTGTGTCCCCCATCCCAAGGATGCCTCAGCGCCCGGCCCCTCCCACGCTGAGCCGCAGTCTGTGTGGGGACAGCAGCCACGTCAGAATCACGGCATCAGCGCTCTCCTGAGGCAGGACTTGTTATTAATAAACACACTGCTCCGAGCATTTGCTCACGATTGTTTGATATTTCAGTTTTCAGTAATTTTCTCAGTTAATAATTTATTAAATGGATTATTTGTCATTTCAATTTATTAAAAATTGATAAGGGGCTCATTTCTTTTTTCTCAAGCTAGGACACAGAGAGAGAGAGAGACAGGCTGGAGTACAAATTAAAGGCACCCTGCTTCCTTCCCTGCCCTATCGCCGCCCAGTCACACAGACCCACTGAGCACTCTCGGGTGCCCCCATCCCAGTGGCTCTGCACACAGAGCCTGCTTCCTGGTCCAGCGATGAGGGGTCAGAGGCCTGCCCGGCCCGCTCCGCCCCCTCCCCACCCATCCCCTGGCTTCTAGCCACTGAATTGTGAACTATCCGCTGCCATCTTTTTGGTCAGTGTAGAAACATCCTGAATATTTTAGGACTTTAGGACCTCAATTCTCTACCACTTATAATTCAAAATTGCATCTCCCCCTGCCTTCTCCCAGGACTCTTAATTTCTCTTCTCTCTCCACCATTATTTATTTAAGCCTCCTAACTGTATTATTTATCTTAACACCATATCTGTATCTGTCTCTTATACACATCTAGATGTGTATAAGAGACAGGCTCCGCCCCCTCCCCACCCATCCCCTGGCTTCTCATCACAGCCAGTCCTGCAGCCTGGCAGGAAGCTCAGGGCCTCCCGCTGCCCCGCACAGATACAAGGACTCCTTCCCGCCTCCCAGCAGCTGTGAACTGCGCATGCCCTGTCCATGGCGGACCGCGGTGGGACCTGAAAGCCAGAGGGACGTGATCAAAGAAGTTGCCGGGAGATCTCAACACGGCTCCTCATGGCCACACCCACCTGACGGACAAATCTCTTGCCTTTGGTACTATTCATTTCTTTGTGGTTTCTATTTTCTGATTATATTCTGATCGTGGCCCTGCCTATGTTTACTGAACAAGCATCTGCAGGCATTTGAGGAGAAAGACATAAGCAGGACTTTCTCCTGATCCGTATCTTCTTCTCCTTCGTCCTTGTCCTCCTTTTCTGCCTTCACTGTACGCTTCTCTTATTGACTCCTCTCTCTCTTTCCACTCTCTTGCCATCTCTGCTACCCTCCCTGCTCTCTCCACTCTCCTTCCCTGTACCTTTCTTCTCTCTGGACCTTCCTCCCCAAGCACTGAGGATCCACCTGGCTGCTTAAAAGCCTGGATCCTCATCTGAGGGCACAGCCTGTGAGAGATCACAGCCGAGCTTCACCACGAGCCCCCTGAGGCCAGAACTGGCTCTGTGGCTGCTTCCAGGCGGAGACTTAAGCCCCCTAGACCTGGGTCCCAACTTCAGGTCCCATCCAGCCACAGCAAGAAAAAATGGCACTGCCCTTTGGGTCAAAAGCAGTATAGATGAAGGCCACCCAGCCACTGCAGCAACTGAAGGGCAGAGGGAGAGGAAGAAAGCATGGGTGGGCAGGAGGGTGAGCAGAGAAACAGCCGCCACCTCAAAGTCACTTTAGCCAAGAGGGTTCGGTCATCATTTTGCCATCTCTGTCTGCCTTCACGGGCTCCTTGAGATCCCATGGATCACTGTTTTCTGGAGCGCTTTTCCCCAAGATGAGTTTAATGGCCTTATAAAAGTCACATTGTGCACAAATTGGGAAGTTTCTGAAGCACCTCGCCCGCTCTCATGCATATACACTCACGAAGTTCCCGCAGCTGAGCAGGGAAGGCAATTCAAGGCACAAAAACATCCTTGGGTAAATTACTTCCTATTAGTATGTCACATATTTCTTAGATACGACTGTAGTTCCAGGAGGTGACAGCAGCGGTTGACAATAAAACTTTGCACTCTTTTTTATTTATATTTTCCCTGCCTTTCGATTTTGTTTGTTGTGTTTTTTCTTTCCCCTCAAAGTTACATAACAGCACATCCAACTCTTTGTTCCCAAGGAAACAACCCCCCCACCCCCACCCTCACCCTCACCAGATGTGTATAAGAGACAGTTTGTGAGTGGAAACATTTGGAATTTTCTGTGCGAATAGCGCCAACTAGGCAAAGAAAGCTACAGTAAGACAATCCTGTTTCAAAGGATATTAAATCTAGCCACACTGCGCCGCCNACCCTCACCCTCACCCTCACCCCAAAGCTTTTCCTGTCTCCCTGTGGGATTGTCCAACTTGACCTATGACCTCAAGAGCCAAGTAAGGAAACCCAGAGGGGCGTGGCTACATCCTGAGGACAGAAGGCTTGCTCTACCCCCTCCCTCTCCTCCCCAACTCCTGTCTCTCTTCAAATCCATAAATCTCCACCGAGCAAATGCTGCATCCCTTATACCTGAGTAGAATTATCTGGAAGAGACAAGAGAAGATAGGAGCCCATGGTCTACTTCTTGAGTGAGAAAGAACAAAAGAGTATATGAGAAGAGACAATGCAAGCATTTATCCAACCAGGCTGCAGAAACTGTGTTGGAGGGAGACAAGGTCAGGCTAAAGGAGGCTGTGTACTCACACTAGGCTTTGAAGGACAAGTAAGACAGATTCACTGAGAGTAGAGAGACCCTACCCCATTTTCTGGAAAATGAGGCTTCCCTTATGCTGTTCTTTGCAAGCACAGTAGTACCTGGGTGTTTAAATACATCTGGATGGAGAATCAGAGTCCCCAGTAGAAAAATGATGCTCCTGAGAAAAATCTTCTCTTGTCTCAAGAGCTGAAAATGTCTCTCCAATACAGGGAGGGCCCAGTTTGCCAATCTGTGGACTGGGAGTGAAATGCACAAGGCCCTTTAGTCCAGGCTAAAATCCTGCACCTCCAGCCCAGACTCCACACCCCCTCCCAGGATGGGACTGCCCCAGACCAAGGGCTTGGCCTCCGGGGAATCCCTCTGTCCCCCAAGCATAGGTCTGAGCCTCTTCTGGACTTTTCACCTTGCAGTAATTCCCTCTTCTCACAGCCTGGAGAATTCAGAATCTCACACTCTCCTTGGGAGGATCAAGTCTCACCTTGCCTTCAGCGCTCCCCCTCCCTGGTCCCCTTTGGGCTGCAGATCCCACCTGCAGGACCCTGAGTCTGGGGGTCTTCATCCCAAGCTCAGAACCACCCACTGTGCTCATCTGCAGCTCCCCACCTCTGCTCCTGCCCCAGAGACTCCATGTCACTCTCTTCAGAATTCAGGTCTACCTGGTCTCCCCGTTAAAGTTCATGGCTGAGGAAGAGTTTCAGTTTTTCTGCCTGGAAAGTTGCAACCCTGTCTCTCTAAAAAGATGGGATGCCAAACCCTAATGGAACATCAGAGCCACAAAAGGCGGACGAGGCCCACACCCACTGAGGAGGAAGGCAGGGGTGCTCTCAGTGGTACGGGCTGGGACAGACTTTTTACAGGAAGCATCTCTGAATTTTGTAGAAAATGAGCTCATTATTTTTCCATAATTGGACAAGGAATAGAGGATCAAGGAACAAAGATTAGGGGAGAAGGGGTAGGATGTCATTGTGTGTAAATGTCATAAAATGGTGGATTTAATTACCTTTTAACTTCAGCCAAAAATTTTTATATTGCACTCGTTGAAACAATGGGAAAAGACTATCACTAAAAAAAGTCTATTACTAAAAACACTGTCAGACCAGCCACTGAATTGTGAACTATCCGCTGCCATCTTTTTGGTCAGTGTAGAAACATCCTGAATATTTTAGGACTTTAGGACCTCAATTCTCTACCACTTATAATTCAAAATTGCATCTCCCCCTGCCTTCTCCCAGGACTCTTAATTTCTCTTCTCTCTCCACCATTATTTATTTAAGCCTCCTAACTGTATTATTTATCTTAACACCATATCTGTATTATTTATTTTACTGTAGCTCCATAATGATATTATTTAAGTCTATAAAATAAAGCCTTTTCCCTTGAACTCTCTGTGCAAAACAAAATTGTATTCTACTGAAACATTCTTTGAAATGTCCTTCTATTCTACCGCTGGATAATAATAATAATACTTTGCATTTATATAGTACCTTTTATCCTGGGATTATTTAAGTCTGCAAAAGCAGTCTGTCTGAATCCTCTATGCAAAAATCGAGTTGTATGAGAATATTCTTTGAAATGCCCTTTATTTTTCACCACTGACTGGTACAGAAATGATAAGTCTTTGTGCATTACTTTTCACCAAGGAATTCCCAACTGGTTCTCTAATTAATGCTCACTTCCTTAGAAATGGCAGGGTAAATAATTTTCCATTTCCTGGATGCAGAAGACCTCCATGGACAAGAAATATGTATCAATCAGAGGATATCACACCTCACAGCTCCTCCCTGCCTTTGAGATAGATCGTCACAGCCTTCTTTCTCCAAGCTACCAACTAGCTTTATCAGAGAAATGTGGACTGAGCTCTGGAATCAGACTACCTGGGTTTAAATCCACTTATTCCCTGAGCAGCACATCCCAGGCAGGTCTTAAAGCCTCAGTTTGCTCATCCATCCTCAGCATCTTTTGCACATCCTGTGCTCAACTCAAGCCCCTCCCACATCCAAAACAGTCCTTCCTATTCCTATTTGTCCATCCTTCAACACCCAACTCCAGGTCCACATCTAGGACAAGCAAATGGCAGCCCCTGACCTTCTCCGGTAATGGCAAGTGGTATCAACATTTTCATTTTGGACAGTCCTTGGCATGTAGTACTCAGACAGTACATCCCAGTTTTGGATTTCATGTCACTTTGCACAGTTTTGCACTGTTTCTTGTGAGTGAAATTTTGTGTATTGATGGATTCACTCGACAAATATTTATTAAGCATCTACTATGTACTAGGCACTCTTTTGCCTCTACAGATACAGCTGTGAACAAAAGAAAACACCCAGCAATTTCAGAGCTGACACTCATGGGAAAATACACCCACCATCAGGTCTGTGAGAGTACATCAACTCCACCTTTCCTGGCTCTTAAAGTGCTGAACGGAATGTGGTGTATACAGCAGGGGAGTAGAAGACACTTTTCACCTGATTTTTTTAAATATTAATGATAAGGAGATAAAAGTCTGTGAAATTATAATTTTAACAGTTTTCTCTATTTCAAAAAAAAATTTTTTTTTTTACATGTTACCTCCTCTATTCCTTCAGAAAGAAAAAACTTCCTCCAGTCCCAAACTGGTTATTAAGTCCCCAAGTATCCTTATAATGCTTTATACAGTCAGTGTAACTCTCTCCAGATGTGCTATCACTGTGAAGTGGGTCAGGTCTACAACCTTCAGTTGCTCATCTGCCACGTAGCACTGGTGCCTTTAGGTGTTATTGAGAGAGAGCCAGCACCAAGCCTAGCACACAGCAGCACCTTAATAAACCACAATATCACATCATATTGCATCCTCCTCCTTCTTGAGGCTCTGGTCCTAACTCCATATGATGACTGAGATGGAAAAGTTGGGACTGACGAAAAGGGCCACCTCCTCTCCCCAGTGAGGTCCCTCCTTAACCCTGGACCACAGAGCAGGACTCCTGTCTCTTTTGTGGTTTGTGCCTGAGCACCAAGCACTTTACTGCCTTTGTTGGAGGCACTCTGCCCAAGGACACTGGGTTACTGTCTGCTTGTTACATTGCCAAACCTCTTCCATCTTCCTTTGTTCTTTTAACCCCCTGCCCACACAATTTCTTGAATTCTGTGTTTCCTGTGTATTGTGTCCTTGCTTTCTTCTCTAGGATGTTTCACCCTAATCAATTTCTAGGTAAATATTTATCCTTATCTTACCCATTTCCATCATGGTGTGCCAACAGGAACAGGATTGTAGTAGATGCTCAATAAACATTGTGTGTGTGTGTGTGTGTGTGTGTGTGTGAATCATTCAGTCGTGTCCAACTCTTTGTGATCCCATGGACTGTAGCCATCCAGGCTCCTCTGTCCATGAAATTCTCTAGACAAGAATACTGGAGTGGGTTACCATTTACTATTCCAAGGATCTTCCCAACCCAGGGATAGAATCCGGATCTGTTTTGCAGGCAGATTCTTTACCATCTGAGCCACCAGGGAAGCCCTCAATAAACATTATTTGCATGGGATATTATTTGCATGGGTTTGGTTTGATGTGGACTATATGAAGTAGTTATAATTATTCTAACCTTAATTGATTAGAGAGGGAAATCTGCACCCCAGAAGCTCCTCTCACTTCCAGGCCGAGCTGCCTTCTTTCTCTCGGAGAATGGAATCATTCCTCTCCAAAGCTGTACACTGCGTGTCCTTCCTGAGTACCTTCTCTGTGGCTATAATTGTGCTGGGCACTGAGGATACACTAAAGAGTAAGTCACAGTCCCCTGTATGCAGACAGCACAGTCTAGTTGGGAAATATACAGAAATAAGCAACCAAAATACTCTGTGGATATGCCCTGGGATAAAACACAGGTTCCCAAGGAGCCATGTGCCATGGTTTCTTAACCCAGGTATATCAGGTCAAAAGGCTTTCTGACCCACAGAGTGAGCCTGAGATAGGGGTCAGAGAGATGGTAGGCATTCAGCCAGAGGGAAGCAGTACAAAGGTCCTGAAACAAGCAAGCATGTTCAAAGAAGCATGTTCAGGGCCTCTGGAGCCAGGACCAGATCGTGAGGGGCCTTTCAAACCCCACTCAGGAGTTGGGGCATTTCCCTGAGGTTACCAGAAAGACACTGGAGTCACTGAAATTGGTTAATCAGAGAGGTGGCATGACTAGACACAAAGAAAGCACCCCTGAAGGCAGCAATGGGTACCAGGAGGAAAGGTAGGTGAGAGGTAAGAAAACCCCTTGGAGGACTGATGTAAAAGCTATTTGTCTAAAAGTTTCTAAAAATTATTTACATGTTTAGTTCAGTTCAGTCACTCAGTCGTGTCTGACTCTTTGTGACCCCATGAACCACAGCATGCCAGGCCTCCCTGTCCATCACCAACTCCCGGAATTCACCCAAACCCATGTCCATTGAGTTGGTGATGCCATCCAACCATCTCATCCTCTGTTGTCCCCTTCTCCTCCTGCCCCCAATGATTCCCAGCATCAGGATCTTTTCAGATGAGTCAGCTTTTTGCATCAGGTGGCCAAAGTATTGGAGTTTCAGCTTCAGCATCAGTCCTTCCAATGAATATTCAGGACTGATTTCCTCTAGGATGGACTGGTTGGATCTCCTTGCAGTCCAAGGGACTCTCAAGAGTCTTCTCCAACACCACAGTTCAAAAGCATCAATTCTTTGGCATTCAGCCTTCTTTATAGTCCAACTCTCACATCCATACATGACCACTGGAAAGACCATAGCCTTGACTAGACGGACCTTTGTTGACAAAGTAATGTCTCTGCTTTTCAATATGCTAGAAAACCCTAAGTGTTCCACACAGGAAAAAGCCTATTTGAGATAATAATCATATTTGGTAAAGTTGGAAAATACAAAATCAACACACTAAAATCACTTGCATTTCTATACATTAACAATGACCCCCCCCAAAAGAAACAAATTAAGAAAACAATTCCATTTATAATAGCATCAAAAAGTATTAGATGCTTAGGAATAAACTTGACTAAGAAAATGATAGATTCATACACTAAAAACTACACAGCGTTCCTAAAAAAAAAATTAAAGCAGATACAAATAAACAGAAAGGCATCCTGTATTCATCAATTGCAAGACTTAACATAGTTAGGAGATTCATACTACCCAAAGCAAACTACAACTTTAATGCAATCTCTATCAAAATTACAACAGTGGTCTTTGCAGAAATAGATTCATCCAAAAATTCATATGCAATTTGAAGGGAGCTTGAATGAACAACAACAAAAAAATCTTGAAGAAGTTTAAGATCTCATATTTCCATATTTTAAAACAAATTACAAAGCCACAGTAATCAAAACAGTGTAGTACTGGCATAAAAACAGATGTATAAACCAATGTAATCATATACAGAGCCCAGAAATAAATTCTCACTTATATGATTAAATGATTTTCAACAAATAAACCTGGGAAAACTGGATATCCTCATACAAAAGAATGAAGTTGTACCCTTACCTTGCACCATATAAAAGCAACTCAAAATGGATCAAAAATCTAATGACATCTAATTTGGCAATGGATTAAAAAAGCACAGACAACAAAAATAGAGATAAATAAATTCAGTTCAGTTCAGTTCAGTCACTCAGTCATGTCCAACTCTTTGTGACCCCATGAATTGCAGCACGCCAGGCCTCCCTGTCCATCACAAACTCCCAGAGTTCNGTTCCATAACAATGTGAATGCATTTAAGACTACTGAACTGTACACTTTAAAATGATTAAGGTGGGAAATTTTATGTGCATTTTACCTCGGTTTAAAAAAATTAATACAATTCGGGGAAAAAAATAAAAGTGTTTCTAAAAGAATGAGGCTGCTGTTGAGCTTTGCTTCTCAACTTTAACTTGGGGTCATTTTCTCTCCATCACAGTATCAGGCACATCAGTGTCAGTCTTTCCTCCTTGTCCCCTCAGAGCCATAGGGGTCAAAAACAGACGATCGACATAGCTCAGCTCTGTGGCCAAGTGGGCTGGTCAGCCCTTCACACCTAAATTAGAGCTCCCACAGCCTCACGAGCTCTGGATTGCCCTGCCCTGCACAGCATAGTGAGAATGCATGGGTTAGAACCCCATAGACTAGCTGCATCTGACCAGGGGGTGAACAAAGCCTGAGCTCAGCATCTTCTATCCCCATGCCCCCAGCTTCTCATCTCCATCCCCACCCCAGGCAAGGGAGCCTGGGGAGATGTCAGGACTGTAGCTGTCCCTCCACTGGGGCAGTGAGGAGCATATACTGTCCCCCCAAGGAGCTACTAGGCAAATTAAGATTGGCTCAATCCACTGTTTTCAAAGTGTTACACTGAATTACACAAAGGGCAAGAGAAAGTATAGAGTCTTCATCTCACCTTTCCTGGTTACCTCCATTTCCCTCCAGAATCTGAGAATGAGTCAGAAAGGTTGGCACACAGCAAGCAGCATATATTCTTTTAAGTCTCCTTTGAAAATAATTTCTCCAAAGTATCACCATGACCTTGCTGTCAACAGAGTGTGGGGTTTGGGGGTGATGAGGCTTTCTTAACCCTAGTGGGACTTCAAGAAGCTGAGGACTTGTGTGCTGATGGAAAGCATAACCAGTGTGCCCCCAGGGATTCGCTCTGCCTGGAGAGAAGTATGTGGAGGGAACTGGTGATGAATCAGTGGCATCCAGCCGCAATAAAGCCAGAGATGCTGGGTCTCTGCCCCCAACTCACCCTTTTGTATTTGCAGCTGGAGGTTGAGGATAAGGGTCTGGGTATGTCTACATAAGCACATCAGGGCTTCAGGAGGAAACAGATGGATAATCCCCAACCCCATCTCTTTGAAGCATGGAACTGATGGCTCAGCAGGTAAAGAACCTGTCTGCAATGCAGGAGATGCAGGTTCAATCCCTGGGTCGGGAAGATTCCCCTGGAGGAGGAAATAGCAACCCACTCCAGTATTCTTGCCTGGAGATTTCCATAGAAAGAGGAGCCTTGCAGGCTACAGTCCATGGGTCACAAAAAGTCAGACACAAAAGAGCAACTGAGCACAGATGATCTAGAATAGGACTAACTTAAGCTAAATGGCAGGAAAGGAGGGCAAGATCCCTGAGGGGGAAAAAAAAATGACTCTAATGGAATAGGGTCAGACTCCATTCCCAGGCTCTATAAAGGGAGAACAGTTCTGGAAGTACCACTCGTCTAATTTTACTCTCTCCTACAGGTAAGGAGGATGAAAGGCATCCCAGGAGTAAGAAAGAAAGATGATGAGGCCTGGGGCCTAGGCTTTCTCGCAGTGAGATGTCCCATAGTCTGTCTGATGAAGAAGCATCCTGTCTCCCATGGACCTATCCACAACTTGGACAGTCAAGAGGCCCACTGCAGTGGACCCAGAAGCAGAGAAACAGCCAAGATTCTCCAAATTGAGACTCCAGGAAAAGACTGAATATTTTATAATTAACATAACCAAAGATTACTACTGAAATCAGTAGAGCTTTTCCCACAAAGATGTGCCATCTTTATCCCAAGTCTTGGCATCCCCCATGCCCAATGGCCAGCCCTGAAAATTCAGAGGCCTCAGTTCCATCAGTGCAGGCTACTGGAGGGTCTTAAGATCAGAAATACCAGTAAGTTCTTCCTGTGGTACAGCTCTGACCCCATCCCACACCATGAAATGGCTCAAGGACCTTTGAAAAAGTGGAATGAGAAATCTTTTGGGTAGGCCAACACTAGTCAACATATTTCCAGTCCCTGCTCAAGAAACACAATGAAATTCCTGCCATAGAAGATGCAGGGCTGCAGGAATAGAGTGTGACTGGAACATGGCGTGCCGCAGAGAGTAAAAGGCTTTGGGTCCTTGGTGTGTCTGTGGGGCTTTAAGACCAGGAAAGCCTCATGATATGCGGAGCCAGTTTCTAAAACTCAGCAGACACAGGGCTGGCTGCCAGCATGGGTCACAAGGCCAAGGAGTGGCTTCTGAAGAGCTGGGTTCAGAATCGATTAAGCAGCAGGGCTATTTATTGACCACTTTAGATTCCATAGAAAAGGAGAAAAAAATAATCCACCACAAAAATGAAATCCTGTCAGTAACCCCAACAGGCTTGCCCACCAACTAACGAGAACAAGGTAAATTTGAGCTCAATTTACTCAGATGGATAATAAAACTTTCAATTATGGTTGCATTATTTGTTGCTATATGGTTGAAAGATTAGGTGACAATATGCAAAAAATAGTTTCTTCATATTATAATATTTAGTAATGTCATTTTATTTTTTATATGTTTCATTAAATTGTTTTGTGGCTTTATTATCTACCCAGATGCACAGCCCAGAAATACAATTATTCAGATTTAGAAGCAATAAAATTTGGCATGCATTTTCTCGTATTCAGAATTCCTGCATGTTAAAAAGAAATTATAGCGTTCTTCCCACATTGCACCGCTCTGAGGCCCTCACAGACCCATTCATTAACCGAAGACATTACAGAAAGCACACCATTTAGGTTAAAAGGCCCTTCGGATAACAGATATGCATGCACGAAGCAAATATTTCAGTGTAGCCCCGCCTTTTGATTATGACAATAGTAGAGGCAAACGGATATGCGTTTGCCGTAATGTGCTGCTCAGTGATGGATCCACTGAGTGGTGAAAACTCTGATTGCAAAGCAGCACACAGAGAAAGCATTATGACAACAAAACCTATCTCTGTAACTATCAGGAAGTGAGAGTTTTACTACTTGGAGAAAAATGAAAGCTTTCTGGGGAATTGTATTTCAGGAAAGTTCTATAAGATGTGAATCCTAAACATATTTCAGCTGCCCATAGAGCAGTGGGTGTAGACAGGTAAGAGATGAAGGGTGGTGGCCACCCAGCCCAGAAATATTTCTTCCAAGTCACTATCTTAGGCCTCAGAACCCCTCTATTAAAATCCAACCAAGTATCTTGAGGATGTTCATCCACCACTGGGACACAAACACATGTTGAATAGATGTTTCCTTGAAATCATGGGAACAAATGCCAATATGTTAAGAAATATCATACCAGACTATGTCAAGTTGGTTTTGTTCTGGAAATAGTTAATAGTGTTAAATGGAAGAGGGTGGTGTCAAAAGAGGTAGAGAAGGTGCCAAAATGTATTTTACACACACAATAAGGAAAAAATAAATTACAGATTGAAAAAATATATTTGCAACACATACTACNATATGTTAAGAAATATCATACCAGACTATGTCAAGTTGGTTTTGTTCTGGGAATAGTTAATAGTGTTAAATGGAAGGGGGTGGTGTCAAAAGAGGTAGAGAAGGTGCCAAAATGTATTTTACACACACAATAAGGAAAAAATAAATTACAGATTGAAAAAATATATTTGCAACACATACTACCAACAAAGGATTAGTATCGAGAATATACAGAGAACTACTATAAATCTGTAAGAAAGGAGCAAGCAAGATGATAGAAAGAAAGGGACAGAAGATATAAAGAACCATCTCACAGAAGGCTAAACACATATGGCCAATAAACATTTAAGAAAATATCTAGGAAATGCATAACGAGTTGTGTCTGATTTCCATTTAATTGACAAAAATAAGAAAGATAATATTAAATGTTAGAGACAGTATGGATACACAGGATTGCCAGGGGGAGAGTAAACTGGTGAAACCTCATTGAGAAAGAATTTAGCATTATCTTATAAAATTAAATAGCCTTTTATCCTACAACCCCCAAATTCCATTTCTGGGTATGTGCTCAAGAGAAACTTGCACATATGTGCACTAGGAAGAATGTACAAAAGGATCTATAGCAACACTATTCTCGGGGGAAATCTGGAAACATTCCAAATGGATAAGGAAATTCTAGAGTACATCACAATGAAATATTATAATGGCCTCAAAACTAATGAACTACAGCTACATACAACTATATGGTTGACTCTTGGTAATACTATATTATTGAAAAAAAAAGTTAGTTCCAGAGACTATAGACCATAAGATTTCTTTTTCTGAAAAGTTTAAAATAACCAACCAAGCTATATTGCTTGTTAAGAAATGTTAGAAATCCACATATATAATAACTGACTCATTGGCAAGGACCCTAATGCTGGGAAAAATTGAATGCAGGAGGAGAAGGGGACGACAGAGGATGAGATGGTTGGATGGCATCACCGACTCGATGGACATGAGTTTGAGCAAGCTCCGGGAGTTGGTGATGGGCAGGGAAGCCTGGTGTGCTGCAGTCCATGGGGCTGCAAAGAGTTGGACATGACTGAGTGACTGAACAGAGCTGAACTACATAATAAAACTATCTTTTAAAAGGGATGATGAGCCCAAGATCCAGCAGATTATTAGAATCTATTAATAATGAAATTGGGTGATAGGCAAACAGGTGTTTGCTGTGTCACTCTTTGAAGTTTTCTGTATGGCTGAAATATTTCATAAAAATTACTTAAATAATAAAAGCAGTGCTTTAACATCAGATAGGCCTGTTGTATTTGAGTTTTCATTCTGACATTTACCAGCCATATTAGGATCTATTAATAATGAAATTGGGTGATAGGCAAACAGGTGTTTGCTGTGTCACTCTTTGAAGTTTTCTGTATGGCTGAAATATTTCATAAAAATTACTTAAATAATAAAAGCAGTGCTTTAACATCAGATAGGCCTGCTGTATTTGAGTTTTCATTCTGACATTTACCAGCCGCCGTCGATGAGACATTATAACTTTCCAGTTAAGGATCTGAGTTTCCTTATGTGGAAAATTGGAGCTATAATAATGCACACTAGTTTGTAAAGGACTTTGCATAGGGCTTTGAGATAGCTATTTCTTTAAAAAACAAGTTTCTCTACTGGTAACTCAAATAATAATATAATTAATTCAATTTACTTTCTTCCCCTATAATATTCTTAAATCTACAAAAAGAAAGAAAGAATGTCCATCACACTAAACCTTTTGACCTAATTGACATAGCACATGCTTTGGGGCAGTGTGTGAGATGTATTTATTTGCAAGAAGGCTGGACAGGTCCAAGCTTGAATGAAACCTCAAGTATGAAAGGTAGTAAGTATTGGTACCCACACACCCATTAGGGTTCCCATAAGAGCTCCAAAACCTCTAGCCCAGCCTTACTTCTGTGATTTTCTATCTAAGTGTTAACAGATAATAGAGGTTTTTTAATATTCCTGTGTTTTGAAAGAGGATTCTTAGAAATAAAATCTCTTTCGATCCAAAGCACTGATGCATATAGCAGATTAGATTCTGCCCTAAACTCTTTCAAATCACACCAAGTAGGAATTTCTTGTAAAATAGGACTGAACCTGGGAATGCAAAAGTCATGCACCCTGACTTCTGAGCCAATATTCTTACATTTACACACACACACAGAGAGAGAGAGAGAGAGAGAGAATTTTCTCACACAACCTCTGCTTATAAATGTAAGTAGAGCCATCTAGAATAGGCTGATAGTTATATCTTGATTTCCTGTTGTGGTCTGCAGGGTAAAGGTCTTTTCCCTAGAAGTATACATATTCTCCCTTGAGAGGGACAATCATCCCTGGAGTCAGTTATGCAAAGAGGTGGCAGGCTCCCGAAAGGCAAGCCTCAGGCAGGGAAGAGAATCTTGTTTCTTTCAGAGCCTTATTTTATAGGCGCTGTTCTTCAAGGAGTCATATGCCTGGGGTGAGCTCCTGGGTAATAGATGCTGAAGTGATACCCACCCCATGGAGACAGACTGGGAGCCAGGATGAGATGAATTATTCCCAAGAGCAAGTTGTAGCTTCCACATAGATGGAAGTGCAGCATCCTCCCTGGGCTTGATTCTCTTTGGCTTTCTTCCCAAGGACTCAGTGAAGAATTGTTGGAGCATGCCAGCACCACTATCCTATGCCCATGCTTGTCTTGTTAACATTTATTTCTGGTGAAAATTAATGGTGGGCCTTCCAATAGAGCTAATTTTTATGTTTTTAAATCCATAAGGTGAGAACAGGATTACAAAGAATGTTTAAACACAAAACAACATGTTTCCCTTGATTCATGCCTGGAAATTCTTAACTAACACCCCTTCCTCCAACAGAGAAACGTTTCCTTCTACTACCAACTAGATCAGTGAATTAACTCTTTCTGTGTAACAAACTACTCCAAAACTTAGTGATCTGAAACACCACTCATTTCATATTAACTCAGGATTATGTGAGTGGGCAATCTGGGCTGAGTTCAGCAAGGTGGTTCTTCTGCTGGTCTCCCTGGGATCACTCCTGTGGCTGATGAAGCTCACAGGTGGGATGAGGACTCCTTGGTCCAGGATGGCCTCATCCATATGTCTGGCAGTTAGTGGTGGCTGTTAGGTGGGGTGGCTGGAGCCACTGGGCCACATGTCTCCAGCAGACTTGTCCTGTTCATTGACATTATGCTGGTTGAGGGTTCCAAAAGCAGTAGAAGACAACTTCAATGTGCAGTTGCTTCTCAGGTCTCTGTGTCACATTTGGCAATGCCCCATTGACTGAAGAAAAGCATACGGTCAAGTGCAGAGTCAGTGTAAGAGGGTATAAATACAAAAAGGGAATTATCTCAGCCCCCTTTTTAAACAATCTGCTATACCAGTTTTAAATGGTCTGGATCTTATTTTATGAGATAAGGAAGAATTTTCCTTGGACACACCGCATGCTCATACACACTCACATACTTATATTCACACATGCACACAAAGACTCATTGCACAGTCTCACATAAATCACTGTACATACACATCACAGTTACACATACCCCCAGACACGGACACAAGCTCACAAGAAAGAGTTACATGGAGATATACAGAACAAAACCAGTTGTGTGTATAGGCACAAACAACCATTTGTAAGACAAGATTCTTGCTGTGCACACTCAGTTTCATTTTAACTTTCAGCTTTTCCTTGAGAAAATATGCCATGGCAAATTATTGAGGAAGAATCTACTGCTACAACCCATCCTTTGATATGAAGGGTTAAGCGATTAAAGATGACCCAGCCTGCCAGCTGCAAGCCTGTCTCTGTGGTCTGATTTCTCAAGATGATACAGCTCACTTCCCAGCAGTGATTGCAAGATTTAAATCTAAGTCAGGAGAGAGAAAAATGCAATTCTTAGTGCAATATTAGTTAGAGCACAGCTAGAGACAGCGTAACCAATGAACAGAGTTTTACAGAATTGTTTAACCATTTCACTGGATGGGAAATAAAGAGATGCATTTTCATAGAACTCCAGGGCCATAGGAGGTCCCCTGATCTAGGATTCTGAGTATCTAAAATGGTTGTGCTCTGTTCTAGAAAAGATACAACTTTTTAAATAAACATCTCTTCATTCTGTACTGAAAGCATATGACTTTGTTCTATATTTTCACATTTCTTGCATATATTATCAACAATTTATAATTAATAAGTGTTTACATTCATAAATTTTTAAGTGACTATATTATGGAAAAATACATTAAAAGTATGATTACATATATTTTCATTCTCTCATACTTTTTATGCCTATGGGGGGATTTTTTTTTTCTATAGGGGCAACATTTCTAGAGAATTTATATCTGAAGAGCTAAATGAAGTTTCAAATATGGGACACTTGTATAAGCTCATCATATCTCCTTACAGAATCTCAGTCCAAGACAGTCTTTAATTCCACTCTGCAACTTTACTATCTGAACCACCTTTGAAGCTGATCCCTCTCCTTAATGCTTCTCGAATCCAGCCAAGTTCAGCCCTGCTCTCTTCCCCTGCCCAAGTCCACTTGGCTGCTGGATCATACCCAGTGTCTCAGTCTGTTCAGGCTACTATAATAAAATACCATAAACTTGGAGACTTAAAAAACAAGCATTTATTTCTTACAGCTATGAGGGCTGGAAGCCCAAGATCAAAGTGCCATCAGATTCAGTGTCTGATGAGAGCCAACTCTATCCTTTACAGACAGCTGTCTTCTCCCTGTGTATTTGCATGGCAGAAGGGGCAAGGGAATTCTCTGGATTTCTTTAAAAGGGCACTAATCCCATTCATAAGAGCTCCACCCTCATGACTTAATCATTTCCCAAAGCCTTACCTTTTAATACTTTGTAGGAATTGGGATTTCAGCATGTGAATTTAGGGGAGCACAAGCATTCACCCATACTTGGAAATACACTGGGGAAACTTCAGGAGCTTGCAATGGGTGGGAGATGACTGTGTTGGGTTCAGAAAGCTGGATGTGATCAGCTAAGACAAGGGTTTGAGGCATACATAATACCTCTAACTTGTCAACATAAAAGTGCCCACAGAGACCCACTGGTGTAGCTGACCACCTCAGGGCTGCAAACACAAGCACTTCAAGGCCCAGGCATGTGGTCTAAAATGTGAAGGCAGCTGGGCAGTGGGCTTCAACTGCAGAAAGCTTGGCACCCTCTATGCTCGGCACCAGGAGTAAGGACTTAATGGGTCCAGACTTTCTGAAGTCTCTGACTTTATAAATCTTGGCAACAAATTAAAATTGTGAATCTATCTGCAGGCTAGAGTACTTAATTCATCATCCATCCATCAATCAATCAATCAAATCAATAAAATCAGTTGAGTTTTCAAAGCTTATACTCTGATCTTAAGAATCCCAGTAAAACAGGAAAGAGTGGGCCTTAAATTCATTGATCCAAAGGACATCTTTTGTCTGATTCCAAATGGACTCCACTCAAATACAGCCCCTTTTGCAGGGGGTCTTCTTCCTGCCTTCCAAGGCCTGAGGACAGCCTTTAGTTCCACAGCTGGGAAAGAAGCTTTACCTGAATACAATGTGATGTTCAAGAACACCTACTTCCCAAATTAAACCTGCCCTGGTTTAGACTCCTAAGTGCTCTAGGGCACTCCCTCCAAGTTCTACTCCATTCCTAGCTGATTTTAGAAGTGACAGATTAGGGAACCCTAGACCTTCTAACTGATGCTCCTCAATATCTCCAGGTTCCTTTACAGCCAGGAGATGCCCCCATGGTATGACTTACACACATACACACACACACACACACACACACTCACACTCAGAGAATGGGTCCTTCTATGATGAACTGATACAGTTGCATATTTCTACAGTGTATTAACCATATATCTATTTAGCAGCTTTTTTTTAAGAAGTTTTAATAAAGAATATAACCCACTCAGCCAACATGCTATTAAAATGAGAATGATAAGACTGATAATAGAGTATAAATTTGAGTGAGGCAGAACAAACTTCATGCAAACGGCAGGGAGGGTCTGATCCTTCAATCAGAGGCTGCCCATCAACTTCAAAATTGTATTTCCCCTCACATCACCTCAAATCATTACCCCACAATCCCGTAGATCAATGAGCAGTTTTGGTTAAACCCATTTGACAGAGGAGAAAACAGAGGTCCAGAGAGAAGAGATCACAAAGGAATTGTAGTAGAGGCAAAAGGAAACCAGCTTCAGCTTCTCTCCCACATCTGAAAGGACACTCTCAGGGTCTCCCTGCCTGTCCATATCTCCTCTCCTTCCAGCACTGCCCTCAGGTTGGAAACCATGTACCATGCATCCCAAGGCAGGGTCCGAGTCTTCCTCTTGGATGCTTCCTTTTTAACCCCAGGACCTAGCATAGGGGAGACTGTATACAGGGCCCTCTAGGGTGGAGGTTATCACCAAGCATATGAAAGACACCATTGAATTCTGCCAAATACAGTTCCCAAGAAGGGGCAACCAACAGAGGCTGCCAGGAAGGGGTGTGTGGGAAAAGAAGGGGTGCATGGGAATCTGCTCAGAGGATTGGTCATGCCCTTGCCTGGACGTCAGAATGTAGCAAATGCCTGCCCAGCACCTCTTAGGCTCCAAGGCTGGGATACTTCAGACTTCATTCTCTGCAAATGAAAATGAGGAGTCAACAATAAACAAGAGCAGCCCGCTGCTAAGCCAGGTGAGCTGATTACACTCCTGCATCCTGTCCTGTGCCTACCATCTCAGAGAAGACAGGCGGACAAGTACTCATCATTCGGAAGCTGATGGAGTGGTCTGGAAAGTCAACATGTTTATGGACATGAATTAACACTAAGGTTCCCATTTGAGTTCTCAGCCCTTAAACACTCTCAGGGCTCCCAGTTTAGATCCCTGAAAAGAAGCAAGGGCGCAAAAGCCAGAAGAGCTTTCACGAGAAGTTTGATCCTGCGCTTGAGTCTCAAAGAATGAGCAGACTGGGATGGGGTGCGTGATACAGGCAGAGGCAAGAGCTACAGGCTCAAAGGAGTCCAGTTGGAAATGAGACATCAGACACTGACTGACTAGGGCAAAGCATTTAAACTGAGAGACAGAAAAAGATACCAGAGGGTCTGCAAGGTTTAGATCGCACGGCCCTTGAATGCCTTGAGAAAGAAGCTGATCTGTTCATTCAGTCAGCAGGGAAAACAACATCAATGGCTCCCACTTGGTCCTTCAGCATTTAGCGGAAATGGAAAGGAATAAAGTGAGATGGGGAATCAAAGACCAGTATGGCACCAAGCCCTCATATGGAACCTGAAGCCCTTGCGAAGTTCCTGAGGGCAGGTCTTATCTGTCCTGCAGTCACAGGGCAGAGCTGGAAGCCAGCAGGGTCCTCATGGCGCACAGCGCCTTCCTTGACACTCTGAAGACTTCTCAGACGCCACGTTTGGGCACCTCCCACTTCCCCCTGCGGCATCACAAAGGGTGTGAGCACCAGTTAGGAGCAACAGGCTGGTCAGAGAGCCTTGGGTAGGTGAGGGGACGGGCTGTCAGAGTTCACTCAGGGACAGCTGTTTAACTGCTGCTTGGTCACCCTTTGTCAGGAGTAGGAGATAGGGCTGAATGGAGGTTTTGCCCTCAGCTGATGGAGTCAGAAAGTCTTTTTTCTTCTAATTTTTATTGGAGTAGAGTTGATTTACAATGTTGTGTTAGTTTCTGCTGCACAACAAAGTGAATCTGTTATACATACACATGCATACACTCCTTTTTTTAGGTTCTTTTCCTATATAGGCCATTACAGAGTATTGAGTAGAGTTCCTTGTGCTATACAGTAGATCCTTATTAGTCATCGAGTTTATATACATGTTTGTGTTTAGTAGCTCAGTCATGTCCAGTGCTTTGTGACCTTTTGGGTTGTAGCCTACCAGACTACTCTGTCCACAGTATTTTTCCCTGCAAGAATACTCGGGGGTTGACATTTCCTCCTCCAGGGGATTTTCTCAACCCAGGGATCAAACCCGAGTCTCCTGTGTCTCCTGCATGGCAGGCAGATTCTTTACTCACCAAGCCATCAGGGAAGCCCATTTTATATATATAGTAGTGTGTATATGTCAGCCACAATCTTCCAATTTATCCATCCCCTGCTTACCCCTCAGTAACCATAAGTTTATTTTCTACATCTGTAACTCTATTTTGAGCCAGAAAGTCTTTGACACTGAATACCTCTCTGCAGAGTAAAAGAGGAATAAAAGAAAATTAAAATTAAGACATTGACTATAAATCTGGTAAAAATAAAAGAAGTTATTCAGTTTTCATTTTCATTTCACACCAGGAAATATGGCACATAGCTTGACTATAAAGACTGGTTGTAGGAGAAAGTGGTAACAATCTGAGAGTGATCTGCGGAGCACTTGGATGGCTCATGAAGAGTTTTCCCAGTCCACCTGCTTTCCTGCCTTCTCTCCATTTTTCTTATCAGACCCTTACTAATACGCAAATGCCCCATTAGAATTTCCACAGGTTTTTTTAGGGTTAATATAGTTAATTTCAATTCTTATTGAAATATATTTGACATATAACATTGTTTAAATATAAAGTGTACATGCTGACTTGATATATTTATATACTATAATATGATGGCCATTGTAGCGGTAGTTAACACTTCTATCACGTCATCTAATTATTTCTTTTTTGTAGTGGGAATAATTAAGATCTAGTCTCTTAGGAGTTGATGATTATAATACAATATTGTTGTTTATATTCACTATCGTGTGCATTAGATCTCTTAAGATGTATTTAAACAACATCTCTCTCATTTCCCCAGCCTGTAGCCCCTAGTAACCAACATTTTACTCTCCATTTTTATGAATGTGGCTTTCTTAGTTTCCACATTTAAGTGATATAATATGATATTTGTCTTTCTCTGTCTGACTTATCTCACTTAGCATAATGTCCTTGAAATCCATCCTTGTCACAAGTGGGAGAATTTCCTTCTTTCTCATGGCTGAGTAGTATTTCATATATATATGCTTGGGCTTCCCTGATGGCTCAGATGGTAAAGAATCTGCCTGCAATGTGGCAAACCTGAGTTCAATCCCTGGGTCGGGAAGATCTCTGGGAAAAGGGAATGGCAACCCACTCGTCTTCTTGCCCAGAGAATTCCATGGACAGAGGAGCCTGGTGGGGTTACAAAGAGTGGAATATGACTGAGCAACTGACATTTTCCCTTTCATACATTATATATATATATATATATATCACCATACCCATTCATCTGCTGATGGGCACTTACGTTGTTTCCACATCTTGGTTATTGTGAATAACACTGCAATAAACATGGAGGTGCAGATATCTCTTTCACATCCTGCTTTTACTTTCTTTGGGTGTATATTCAGATGTGGTATTGCTAGATTATATGTTAGACCTCTTTTTAATTTTTTGGAGAATCTCTGTATTATTTTCCATAGTGGCCTCACCAATTTATATTCCCACAAGCAGTGTACAAGGGCTCCCTTTATCTATACCCTCACAAATACTTTTTTCTCTTGTCTTCTTCATGAGAAATTGTACAATCTGGTTTTACTGAGCTAGCTGGGGTTTCTCCAATATTTTCCAACACATCGTGTTTCCGGGTCACCAGTCCTTCCACTGGCCACACTGCCTCCCTCCCTTGTCTGCCGGGTGGATGCCTGCTCGTTCCTGACTCAGATGGAACCTAGCCTAGGGTGCTCCCTCAGCCCCCCATCCACCCCTCTTTATCAGCTGCCTCATTGTTCTGTGGTGATCTGTGCTGATGTCTGTGCCTCCCTTCCCCTTTAGGAAGTCCCTGAGAACAGATCCAACCAGTCCATTCTGAAGGAGATCAACCCTGGGATTTCTTTGGAAGGAATGATGCTAAAGGTGAAACTCCAGTACTTTGGCCACCTCATGCGAAGAGTTGACTCATTGGAAAAGACTCTGATGCTGGGAGGGATTGGGGGCAGGAGGAGAAGGGGCGACCGAGGATGAGATGGCTGGATGGCATCACGGACTCGATGGATGTGAGTCTGAGTAAACTCCGGGAGATGGTGATGAACAGGGAGGCCTGGCGTGCTGCGATTCATGGGGTCACAGAGTCGGACACAACTGAGCGACTGAACTGAACTGAATTGAGAACAGAGGTCATGTTTTGTTTTGTATTCTTAATGAATGAGTCCTAAATGAAAATGCTAGCAACCTTTATCATCTGCTGGTATTTCTCATGGGTCAGTTAGTCAAAATGGGCAAGATTTGACTCAGGGGAATATCAGATATGAAGTCATGCCTTGAGGAAACATATGTGCTTCTTCATCTCATCAGTGACGTAGGTGGCCACATACAGGATTAACTGGCAAAGGCTTAGGAAGGTTAGGATAGCCACATGGAGAGACCCTCCCAACCTAACCACTGATGCCCAAAGGAGTAATAATAGCTACAGTGATGTAAAGAGTCTGGTGATATTGACTATCCATTTGAGTACTTCCTATGGCCCAGGTGCTACACAAAGCATCTGACATGTTTGACCTCACTCAGTCCATACAACAGAACTGGGAGGCACGTGATGCTCACCTCAACTCCACAGATAAGGAGGCTAAAACTCAGAACATCAGACTCAGACTGACATGTAATTTGATGATGCTCATGCAGTGAGCCACTGGAAGAGTCAAGATTCAAACCCACTCACGTACCCACAAAGCTTTGACTTTCAGCTGTGCTGCTGAACAAGAAATTGCACTGACACTGCAGGTCTCATTTGGTGGGGAGAGCATGTGTATGTACATTCACTGTCTTCCCCAAATCCTAGACCATACGAAGCATTAAACAACTGCTGCTGCTGCTGCTGCTGCTGCTGCTGCTAAGTCACTTCAGCCATGTCCAACTCTGTGTGACGCCATAGACGGCAGCCCACCAGGCTCCTCCATCCCTGGGATTCTCTAGGCAAGATAGGGACCTTAGTACACTTATATCCATACTCATCTGCCTAAAGCCAATTCCCCCCATGACTGAGAGCCTCCCTTCGGGGCAGGAGGTACAGGGTGCCGGACACCTGGGAGATGACATTAGGAGGAGAGAAGGTTGTAAGGACAAACTGCTGGTGAAGGCAGCTCCAAGTCCTGCAATTTCTGCCTTGACAAAGCCCCTCTGCCACCCACAGCTGGTACTGGGGTTCAGAATCCTGCTACCCTCCACCCAATTGTCTACAACTGCCTCACAGTGATTCTCCTGCTTCTATACCCATCCATCCCAACACAGCCCTCTCGTCAGTGCAGCCTGACCCCACTGAAGCACAGCCCTGACGTGCTCCAACACATTCAGAGACCCCCTACTGCCTCCTAATTGAAGTCTCAAATCAACAGCTCCACTCAGGGACTCTTACACTCAGCCTCCAACCAACCACTCAGATTTGTCCTCCTTCCTGGCTCTGACAACCCGGGCTTCAGCTTTAGACCCAGAACAGGACCCACTGCATCCCAGATGAGCCTTGGCCTTCCCACTCTTCTTTCCCTTCTCCTAGAACAATACTCTCTTCTCTCAGGTTGCCCACAAACATTTGTGAAGCATCTACTAGGGATCAGGTACAGTGTTGGCTTGTAAGATCAGATTTCCCCTCCAACACCTACTGCAAATGCTGACTTGTGCATCAGTCTCCTGATGAGGAGTAACGTCATCCTTCTCTATACGCTCAAATATTTACAGCACTTGGCCTTAAGCCACAGGTATACATCTGCCTCCCCCAGCCTTGTAAGCTCCATGGGGGCAGAGTATGGTCTTGATGGCAATGAGCCCCATCACTGACCATGGTGAGCTTCAATTCAATCTGTATGGACTGATGGACAGTTTCAGAGTTCCTGGGTCATCACTCCCCATTGGCAAGTAAACCACAATAAAGAATATTATTGAGACAATCATCGAAGTATCAAGATATGAATTATTTGAAGGATCGAATTATTGCAAAGATGCAAGAGAAATCATCTAGCGCCCTGGATAATTTGACTTGCCTAACATTCTTCCTATTATACACTCACACAATTAAATAGACAATGTGGATCTGTAACACTTAGTGCTATCAGACAGACAACATGCAAGCCATGACGAATGGGGATCAAATATATATTGTGGATTTCTTCTTGGGCTTAGATTCTAACCTCTAAGGGTAAAAATGAAAGTGGATGTCAGGCTTGAGGCCCATTGTTCCATAAGTCAGTAGGAAATCATTTATTACACTACTCGCTAAACAATCTTGCAGTTGGGCTACTGAGTAAATGAACACAGTTTCTCCCCGCTAAACAATCTTGCAGTTGGGCTACCGAGTAAATGAACACAGTTTCTCCCTCTGGGTACTTCTGTTCTGTCAGGAATACAAGACTTACTCAGATGAAAGCTAAATAACAATACACAAGCCAAAGAAAATACACAATACACAAGTAAAGAACAAGTAATGTAAATTATTAACAGAAATTCCAAGGAAAAGTTAAAGTCCAAAAAGTTGAGAGCAATCAGGAATGATCGACTGGAACCATCTTACTTTTGCAGGCAGACTCTTTACTGTCTGAGTCACCAGGGAATCCCACTTTCTCGGTAGAGACAAATAAACAGTCTCAAAAACCCCTGTATTCCCTATCTTAGGACATCAGGTCCAGACGGTTTCTGGCAGAGGAGGAGATCCAGTGTGTAGGGCCTCTAATCTTTCAGGCCTTTCGTTTATTTCCCAATTCAATACTCAATGATATTTGCTGAGTGCTCACCATGTGCCAGGCCCAGTGCTAAAGTCAGAATATGTTGGTGAACTACATGATCCTTATGGGCTACTGGGGTTTGAAATTTATTATAGGAGAGGGTGGGCTTTCCTGGTAGCTCAGATGGTAAAGAATCCACCTGCAATGCAGGAGACCCCGGTTCAATTCCTGGGACTGGAAATTCCCCTGGAGAGAGGGTAGGCTACCCACTCCAGTAGCTTCCCTGGTGGCTCAGATGGTAAAGAATCTGCCTTCAATGCAGAAGATCTGGGTTCAATCCCTGGGTTGGGAAGATGCCCTGGAGAAGGGCATGGCAACCCACTCCAGTATTCTTGCCTGGAGAATCCCATTGACAGAGGAACCTAATGGGCTGCAGTCCATGGGGTCACAAGAGTTGGTCACGACTAAAACACCACAAAGGAGAGGGTCTTTTTAATTTTGGAACTTTATGCCTTCAAATGTAGGTTAACATGCAAGTGAGCTGAATTCCTAGGCACAGAAAGGATGATGATGGGGATGGAAGGGTGGTGGTTCAGAGGCAGGTTGGATGGCAGAAGGAAACCTTACTGAGACTAAATTCATCATAATTCATCACACAGCAAGGTTCAGCGATTTGGGGGTAGCCATGGAGAACAAGGAAGGGAAGAAGCTTCTGCCCAAGAAATAGAGGCCACAGAGGGTTCTATGCTAGGGTCAGTCCCTTCCCCCAAACTGAGACTTGGCATTGCTGGCATGGATGGAAGAGCCAAGAAGTGAAAAAACAATGAAATGGGGCCGCCATCAATGAGGAGGCATCATGCAATGCCAGCACTTGATTTGGAAAGTATTCATAAGGCTTTTCTTGGCTAGGATATTTAAGACAAAAATAGAAATATTCTCATCAATGATTTATAAGATTGCTTTAGAGGAATGGGGCAGAACCCAGTATAACAAAGAGCAGAAAAGCAGCCTCCTAACTTGTCACTGGGCTGGCAAATGTGGGCCAGAGGAGAGAAGCATAAGCGGGTGCTTCTTGTTCCTATCATAGAAATTCTTCTTGGGATAGAAGTCTCCAGAGGTGAGATCTGAAAGGTGCGTATGTTTTATAGAGAATAACAACCTGAACTGGCAGCCAATCAGACAGAAGTACTATTCCAAGCAGTGAACATCTCTTCTGGTCTCCACTCTTGAAAGAGGTGAAGATAGAAACCAAGGAATGAAACAAGAACACATTTAGAAAGAGCAGAAAGTAAGAGAAAGCCTTCCTACAATAAGGTAAGGTCATTTCACAGTTATGCGCTGAGCTTATTATAAGCTCATTCCTGGAGTCTGTTCATTTTCAATTATGCACGAATTTAGCCCACCTCCAGGACTCTCCATAAGAAGCAATGGGGATGGGAAAGGAAAAGTTACTCATTGCAGGCCAGCACCTCGCACCTGCACTGTTTGCCAGTCCCAGGCCCTGACACCGCCTGACTCTATGCCATCCTGCCTGAAGCTCCTCAGCCAATCTTCCTGAAACTCAACATTGCATCAAGTCACCAGTGTAATGGGGATGACTTTTCTGCACCCTATTCCTTAACTGCGCTCAGTCGTGTCCGACTCTTTGCTACTCTATGGACTGTAGCCCTCCAGGCTCCTCTGTCCATGGGACTCTCCAGGCAAGAATACTGGAGTGGGCTGCCATTTCTTTCTCCAGGGGATTTTCCCAACCCAAAGATCAAACCCACATCTCTTACCCACATTGGCAGGTAGGTTCTTTACCTCTAGTGCCACCTGGGAATACGCCACTACAGGGTCAAAATTCTACTCAGACTGACATACCTGAAGCTCTCCAGTCACCCAGTCATTGAGGATTTATTGGGCACACAGGATGCTAGGCTCTGGGATGGAGAACTGAACAAGAAAGGCATCACTGTGCCCTTGAGGAGCTTAGAGTCTACCAGGCTGGGAGAACAGGGAGGAATCACCCAGTAGCTTAGTCGATTAATAACAATTGTGCAGATGGCTATAAAAAAGAGTGAGGATTAGACTAACGCCAGCTGGGGCTGAGGCACCCAGCACAGGACGGGGGACGTGACAAGACAGGCTCAGAAGGAGAAGCAGAGGGGACAGGGGACATTACGAGGGTCCTAGAATAACAAGCCTAGGAGATCATTCTCCATCTTGAAGGCAATGGGGAGTCACTGAAGGCTTTTGAGGAGGGAGCTAACACAACCAGATCTAGTATTTAGAAAGCCCAGTCTGTGTGCAGAATGAAGTGCACGTGGGTCAGAGAAGGTAAAGTCGATGGTAAAGAGACTGGTTAGAAGAACATAGCAATAGTCTAAGTGAGAGAGAATATGTGGGCCTGGTGGGGAAGAGGGGATGTGGAGAGAGCTGGCAGGATGTGGCAGCCAAGGGCATCTGTAGGAGAAGGGAGATGATACAGTCAGGAGTGATTCACACTCTGGCTGAGATGACTGGTAGATCACAGGGCTAAAATGAGGACCTCACGTGGGGGATCTTTTTTCTCATGGGAAGAGAGAACCCTTGAGTTTGAGGGTCTTTTGATAGAAAACCCCAGAAGTTATCAATAAGAGGTTGAAGCTCAGGAAAGCAGAGGAGACTGAACATGTGTTACTGGCACCTTCAACATGTTACAGGGAATTATCAGCCTATACCCTAGGAGACTGTGAGGCCTAAAAAAAAAAAAGATAATTGAAAGCTGGCACCAGGGCAACCCAGCATTTAAGGATGAACAGAGAAAGGGCTCAGTCTAGGGGACAAATGAGAAGTAGCAGGTGAACAAAGAGAACAACGTGTTTCTTGAAAAAGAAGGAAGATGGTTCAAAGAAGTGGTTGGTAGCATTAACACAAAAGCTAAAAAAGGTAGATTTGGCCAAGTAAGACACTGATGGCCTTAGTAAGAATAATCTGCATCAAGTGGGAAAGACAAAAGCCACTCTAAGCCTATTACAGATGAGAATCAACAAAGTAGAGAAAGTAAGGGTAACCACAGGAATGGAAAGACATGGGAACATCTAGGGAGAAGGGAGTCATGGCAGGCCTTTTTAAAGGAACTGGCCCATTGCTGGAGGAGGTTAGGCAGACCGGAGAGACTTCAGGGATGCTAGGGGATCAAGTCCTCTAAAGCATGTGGCAGTGAAAAAGATGACCCCTAAGCCCCATGCCAAATCTGAGATTCCAAGTCTCTCTGGAGCCACAGTCATTCCACAGGGTCTGTCAAGGATGGAGAGCCAAACTTCAGCATCAGCGTCAGGATAACAGGGTTAGAGGGGGAGCTTTCCTGCACTTCTTGGACTTGAGGCAAGGAACATGTCCATCTTCCATAAAAAAAAAAAAAAAAACCGGAGGCCACATGGCTCAGGCTTGAGAAAGGGACTCAAGATGGAATCCATTTCCTCCCCCTAAGAGAACATCAGCTCCCCCTGGGAGGGATCCAGAGAAATAGGATCAGGCTGAAAACACACTGCACAGCGGCAGAGCTGACCTGCCCTGCCGCCTCTGTGCCTCTTCCCAGGGCAGAGGCACTGTTCCCCTAGGCTCCCTGCGAACTGCGAAGCAGAGAGCACTCCGAGCCTCGACCTCCCCGTGGGCACTGGCCTGGGCAGCCTGCTGAGGCAGCCTTCCTGGAAGCCAGCATCTCCGCTGCCCATGTGGCCTCAGCCCTCGACCCAGGAGCACAGAGGACGGAGAGAGGAGGAAAGACAGACAGGGTGAAAAGGAAGCACAGAGGAGAGAGAGAAAGAAACAAAGACGTGCTGAACAATGAAGAAACAGGCATTTATAACTAGAGGGCTAAGTGCACATGTGCATGAAAGAGAGGGAAATGAGAGCGCCCTGGCTTCTACATCTGACCCTTGAGCAAGTCACTTTACCTCTTTGGATGTTAATTGCCGGATGTGTAAAATGAGAAAAGTGGATTAGAAGATGCCTAAGGTTCCTTTCAGGTGGAAAATCCTGTGTTTCTCAAATTCTGAATCTGTATATATATAGCACCCCCAGAGGCCAAAAGCATTAGCAACACAAAGAAAATATAATAAACCCCAGTAAGGATGAGGTGCTCATCCGTGTGTGTCTGACAAACACGTGAACACATGCACACAGGCCCATGTACACACACACACACACACACACANACAACCTGAACTGGCAGCCAATCAGACAGAAGTACTATTCCAAGCAGTGAACATCTCTTCTGGTCTCCACTCTTGAAAGAGGTGAAGATAGAAACCAAGGAATGAAACAAGAACACATTTAGAAAGAGCAGAAAGTAAGAGAAAGCCTTCCTACAATAAGGTAAGGTCATTTCACAGTTATGCGCTGAGCTTATTATAAGCTCATTCCTGGAGTCTGTTCATTTTCAATTATGCACGAATTTAGCCCACCTCCAGGACTCTCCATAAGAAGCAATGGGGATGGGAAAGGAAAAGTTACTCATTGCAGACCAGCACCTCGCACCTGCACTGTTTGCCAGTCCCAGGCCCTGACACCGCCTGACTCTATGCCATCCTGCCTGAAGCTCCTCAGCCAATCTTCCTGAAACTCAACATTGCATCAAGTCACCAGTGTAATGGGGATGACTTTTCTGCACCCTATTCCTTAACTGCGCTCAGTCGTGTCCGACTCTTTGCTACTCTATGGACTGTAGCCCTCCAGGCTCCTCTGTCCATGGGACTCTCCAGGCAAGAATACTGGAGTGGGCTGCCATTTCTTTCTCCAGGGGATTTTCCCAACCCAAAGATCAAACCCACATCTCTTACCCACATTGGCAGGTAGGTTCTTTACCTCTAGTGCCACCTGGGAATACGCCACTACAGGGTCAAAATTCTACTCAGACTGACATACCTGAAGCTCTCCAGTCACCCAGTCATTGAGGATTTATTGGGCACACAGGATGCTAGGCTCTGGGATGGAGAACTGAACAAGAAAGGCATCACTGTGCCCTTGAGGAGCTTAGAGTCTACCAGGCTGGGAGAACAGGGAGGAATCACCCAGTAGCTTAGTCGATTAATAACAATTGTGCAGATGGCTATAAAAAAGAGTGAGGATTAGACTAACGCCAGCTGGGGCTGAGGCACCCAGCACAGGACGGGGGACGTGACAAGACAGGCTCAGAAGGAGAAGCAGAGGGGACAGGGGACATTACGAGGGTCCTAGAATAACAAGCCTAGGAGATCATTCTCCATCTTGAAGGCAATGGGGAGTCACTGAAGGCTTTTGAGGAGGGAGCTAACACAACCAGATCTAGTATTTAGAAAGCCCAGTCTGTGTGCAGAATGAAGTGCACGTGGGTCAGAGAAGGTAAAGTCGATGGTAAAGAGACTGGTTAGAAGAACATAGCAATAGTCTAAGTGAGAGAGAATATGTGGGCCTGGTGGGGAAGAGGGGATGTGGAGAGAGCTGGCAGGATGTGGCAGCCAAGGGCATCTGTAGGAGAAGGGAGATGATACAGTCAGGAGTGATTCACACTCTGGCTGAGATGACTGGTAGATCACAGGGCTAAAATGAGGACCTCACGTGGGGGATCTTTTTTCTCATGGGAAGAGAGAACCCTTGAGTTTGAGGGTCTTTTGATAGAAAACCCCAGAAGTTATCAATAAGAGGTTGAAGCTCAGGAAAGCAGAGGAGACTGAACATGTGTTACTGGCACCTTCAACATGTTACAGGGAATTATCAGCCTATACCCTAGGAGACTGTGAGGCCTAAAAAAAAAAAAGATAATTGAAAGCTGGCACCAGGGCAACCCAGCATTTAAGGATGAACAGAGAAAGGGCTCAGTCTAGGGGACAAATGAGAAGTAGCAGGTGAACAAAGAGAACAACGTGTTTCTTGAAAAAGAAGGAAGATGGTTCAAAGAAGTGGTTGGTAGCATTAACACAAAAGCTAAAAAAGGTAGATTTGGCCAAGTAAGACACTGATGGCCTTAGTAAGAATAATCTGCATCAAGTGGGAAAGACAAAAGCCACTCTAAGCCTATTACAGATGAGAATCAACAAAGTAGAGAAAGTAAGGGTAACCACAGGAATGGAAAGACATGGGAACATCTAGGGAGAAGGGAGTCATGGCAGGCCTTTTTAAAGGAACTGGCCCATTGCTGGAGGAGGTTAGGCAGACCGGAGAGACTTCAGGGATGCTAGGGGATCAAGTCCTCTAAAGCATGTGGCAGTGAAAAAGATGACCCCTAAGCCCCATGCCAAATCTGAGATTCCAAGTCTCTCTGGAGCCACAGTCATTCCACAGGGTCTGTCAAGGATGGAGAGCCAAACTTCAGCATCAGCGTCAGGATAACAGGGTTAGAGGGGGAGCTTTCCTGCACTTCTTGGACTTGAGGCAAGGAACATGTCCATCTTCCATAAAAAAAAAAAAAAAAACCTGGAGGCCACATGGCTCAGGCTTGAGAAAGGGACTCAAGATGGAATCCATTTCCTCCCCCTAAGAGAACATCAGCTCCCCCTGGGAGGGATCCAGAGAAATAGGATCAGGCTGAAAACACACTGCACAGCGGCAGAGCTGACCTGCCCTGCCGCCTCTGTGCCTCTTCCCAGGGCAGAGGCACTGTTCCCCTAGGCTCCCTGCGAACTGCGAAGCAGAGAGCACTCCGAGCCTCGACCTCCCCGTGGGCACTGGCCTGGGCAGCCTGCTGAGGCAGCCTTCCTGGAAGCCAGCATCTCCGCTGCCCATGTGGCCTCAGCCCTCGACCCAGGAGCACAGAGGACGGAGAGAGGAGGAAAGACAGACAGGGTGAAAAGGAAGCACAGAGGAGAGAGAGAAAGAAACAAAGACGTGCTGAACAATGAAGAAACAGGCATTTATAACTAGAGGGCTAAGTGCACATGTGCATGAAAGAGAGGGAAATGAGAGCGCCCTGGCTTCTACATCTGACCCTTGAGCAAGTCACTTTACCTCTTTGGATGTTAATTGCCGGATGTGTAAAATGAGAAAAGTGGATTAGAAGATGCCTAAGGTTCCTTTCAGGTGGAAAATCCTGTGTTTCTCAAATTCTGAATCTGTATATATATAGCACCCCCAGAGGCCAAAAGCATTAGCAACACAAAGAAAATATAATAAACCCCAGTAAGGATGAGGTGCTCATCCGTGTGTGTCTGACAAACACGTGAACACATGCACACAGGCCCATGTACACACACACACACACACACACACATGTGGGGCACTCTGTTTCAGGGTCTGCCTCTCAGTGAAGGACGTGGTTTAGAGCCCATTAGAGCTCGCACATAAAACTTGTCTGATCAATTTACAGTCACGCCTCTTCTACATACTAGGAAATGCTAAATCTCAACTAACCTAAATATTTGACAAATGAATCATTTTAGATTGTCAAGCTTTCTAAGTAGCTAAGGATTTACTCTTCAAATGATCAAAACTAGTTTTAAAAGCCACCCAGAGGGATACATTTGGGTTTTTTGTATTATAAGCAGACTCTGCCAAACCCGGCTCCACTGTGGCTTCCCAAGAGGGCTGCTTGTCCTGCTGCCTGGGGCTGTGCCAGGCTGGCCCCTCAGTGGAAGGGCCATCCCCCAGTGCCCCCAGACATAGCAGTAGGAAGGAACAGACTACAGGAGCCTTCCTGATTTGGGGAGAAGGGCCAGGAATGAAGACAAGAAAGCTACAGAGCATACCTGTCCCACCCTAGAGCTGGGCCTTAAGCAGGGAAGGAAGGGAGAGAGAAAAAAGCACATTTTCAAAGGAAGTTAAAAGCTGGGTGCATGCATGCTAAGTCATTTCAGTCATGTCTGACTCTGCAATCTCATAGACCGTAGCCCGCCAGGCTCCTCTGTCCATGGGATTTTTCCAGGCAAGAAAACTGGAGCAGGTTGCCATACCCTCCTCCAGGGGACCTTCCTGACCCAGGATCTAACCCGTGTCTCCTGCATTGGGAGGCAGGTTCTTTAACCACTAGCAGCATCTGGGAAGGGGTTGTGTGTAAAAGAGGAGTGGGTTTAGGCAGGAAGATGGGGTTAAACAAATTTTTTTCATCCATTCTTTCTCCCTGTCCATTCTATCTGCCTGAGGTGTGGGAGAATTCCAGAAGCTACCTGGTTGCCCTCTAGGGTGGGAAATACGGAAAGAAACCTGGAAGCCAGGGTTTGCTCCTGACCCCCTGGATGAGGGAAGGTGAGAGGTTGTATGTGGGTGGGGGGGCACTCAAAGCCTGGACCATGATGTCCAGCTGGGGCCTTGTGGGCAGCGCAACTTGTCAGTTCCCACTCTAGGACCCCCAGGATGGAGATCCCCCAGGAGCCTGTGGAGGCCCAGACAACTGCACAGGACAGCCCAGGGCCCCTCCTCCCCGTCACAGCATGAGAAGCTTCCCCCACCTCAGATGCCATCTTGGCTACAGAGAAGAGGAGAAAACCCTCCAGAGATGCAGGATTTGCCCATATGAGATGATCACTAATAGTAATCAGAGTGACTGACCACTAATGAGCACTCCTGAAGCCTTCCTCTCCCCCTGGCATGGGACATCTAGGCCGAGAGAGTCAAATGGCAGCTAAAGAAAATAAAGGCCACTGTATGTTTGCCCCCATCAGGGTGAAGTGAATGCAGCTGCAGGTAGTAGCTGGCGGGGCAGGCTCTGGCCCTGTCCTCTCCTGCTGCCCCCACCTAAGGATATTCCAGTCCCTCCTGAGAGGTCTCACCCCAGGGCTCAGGGCCAAGGAGCCAAGAACACGGGCATTTCCAGCCAGAGAGGCAGGGCAGAGCTGGGAGAGGCCAGAGACGCACACCAGCTACTGAGGGAGGAGGGAGGTGTGGACCCCGGTGTGGCTGGAGACCTCTGCCCCGTCAGAACATGAGCTAGGGTAGCAGAGAGGAGGAGAGGCCGGCTCCTTCCGAGACACCAACTTCAGGCCAGCCTCGGACTTAGCTTGTAAGATTCAAGGGGCCAGAGAAGGCCTCAGGCTACCCCCAAACTGTCTTCCAACAAAGCCCTCTTGCTGAGACAAAGGACTGAAGAACACAAGAGCCTGTAAGAATATTCAGGCAAAGGGTGAGCTGGGAAGTGGACAGGGAGCATCCGCTGGGTAGACTGGGGCCTGAACAGGTGGTGGACCTAAGACTGGGTCCTAGGCATCTGGACCTCATCCACAGACAGCCCTGAGCCCACTGTGACTGCCAATAAGACCACTGCCAGGGCACCCTCTGGACACAGTGGTCTTCAAAGCTCTCGGGCCCTGGACCCTCTGGCTGACAGTCCAGGAGACCCCTGACTCTGCTCACCACAGGCCCCGACAGGCCCCATGGTCCATGGTCACCTCTTTGCTCTAGACCATGTCAACACACACGGGCATACTCACAGACAGACACACAGACACATGCCAAGATGACAGCATTCAGGATAAGGGGACTCAGAGTCAGGCCTCCCCCTTGCGATCCTGGTCATTTATTATTAGATTCTCAGGGGTGTGAAAATAGAAAATAGCCTCAGATTCCTCCATCTCTCAGTGCTGGCACAGACCCTGCCTATTGTTTCACAGCCTAGAAATGGACTTTTGCCACCATCATGGTCATCACCATCACCAAAGTGGGGCCAGAGAGATAAACCAGATAGATGGGAGAGGGCCCTAGTCAGGAGCTGCAAGGATCAGGCCCTGGCAGAGATGCTCAGGAGGATATGGATCAAAGCTGGGAAAGGGAGATGTGAACAATGACCAAAGCTCAGCTTTATCCCAACTGCACAGAAAGATGCTTTATGAATTAAAACAGTGGAGGATGGGTGAGCTGTGCCCACATAGGACCAAGAGTACCTGCTTCCAACTCAAGGGCTTTAAGGGTCTCAGAGTAGCAGAGACCAATGCTACTGCAGTGGTAGAGACAGCTGTCCAAAGGAGGTGGCATGGAGCAGAGTCCCCGAGGCAGGATAAGACTCCCACAGAGAGCTGTGGAACCAGCCAACTCGATTTTGATTTTTCACTCTGACATTTCCTGGCTATGTGACCCTAGGAAAGACACCTAACCTCTCTGACCTTCAGTAGCTGGATTTGTAAAATGCCAATGCCTCCCTCATAGGGATGCAGAGAGGAGGAACTAGGCCACTGTGGGAGCGGAGCAGTAGTAAGCAAGCAGCTGGTAGCACCAGGGAAAAGAAACCAAAGGCAAGAAGTTAAATGCGGACAGTGTGTGGATAAATGCAGGACAGAGGACACGGGGATGGCTGGGAACGACCCAGAGGGTCAGGCCCCAGAAAGCTCAGGTACCCGGGCTGGATGAGGGTGTGACTGGAGGGAGCCCCATCTCTGATGAAGCTACAGCCGTGGAGTTGGCGGCCCTGCCAAACAAGTTGTCAGACCAGCCCTTGAGAGCTTTCTTCTCATTGGTCCTGACTGACGGAAATCAGCGGGCCGGGCAGCGCAACCGACAAGGCCCCGGGGACAGCTTAAGTGGACAATAATTGCAGGTTATTATATACCGGGCTGCAGCCAAAAGCCCGGCGGCTATTAAGTGTGATTGGGAGAAATAATCAGGAGAAGGAGGAAGGATGAGCAAAGCGAGCGGCTCGTTCTGTTCTCAGGGCTGCTCTGAGGCCGGGGCTGTAGGAAGCAGGATGGGGTGGGCGGGGCCAGGTAGATTATGATAAGCACCCTACACTCTACACTCGGGGAAGCAACTCCTTGCTGCCGATTCTCCCTGCTTCCCACGATTTGTGCAGAGCAAGGATTACAGTCCCCAACCCATAATTCAGAGAATAAGACCCAGAGAGGGGGAAGTAGGTGGCCCAATGACAAAGTGAGTCTTGCCCGAGTCCCACCAGAGCCGGGATTGAGGCTCCCTGTTATCTGATGGCCACAGAAGTGACTCTTGGCATCAAGCCCATCAAGGCTCCACGCTGCCCTCAGTGGGGAGACATCGTCTCAGAACTGGGACTGGGAACAAGCGTTAAGACCCAGTGGATCTTTCCGTGTGGACCTCAGGCAGGACAAGAGCAAGGAACTGGGATATGCAGAGGAGACAGGCTTATAACAATATGATTGATTGTTTCTGAGAGCTATATATATTCATTAGATCCTTCTCTGGCATATAAGGAGAAATGTATGTCCATTTTCTAGATGAGGAAACCAAAAGTGATCACATGACTTGTCCCAGGCGGGTCAGTGATGCGGTCAAGGGCAGGGCTGGTGGGACAAGGCTGGTCTGGGAACTTGCACCCCACACTCCGGATCTGTCTTCTGGCGAAGACCTTAGCAGAGGTAACCTTACTCCGTCCTCTGCCACCAGGCCAGGAGGACTTCATCCAGGAGGACTTCATCCAGGAGGACTTCATTCCGCTGGTCAGAGTTTCCCATTTCATCAGTACCAGAGGTGGTTCTTTGTTTCCAGGCCAAGGACGACATGAGTTGCCCTGGTATCATGTGTGGACCACACGTTCCCAACTTCCCACCTCCCACCCCTCCGCTCCTCCAAACCCACAACTCAGTTTGGATCCAAGAAGGAGGCACCTTCCTCCTTGAAGCACAAACCACAAACAGCTTCAAGGAGATGCCCGGAGACCAAACACCGCCTTCCTTATTTCCTGCAGTAGCTTTCATAGCGACAGCCCTGCCCTGATGGGGACACCAAAGTGTGGTGGTGGGTGGTGGACCAAGCCCCGGCTTCCCCAAACACAGCACCTCAGCAGACACCCAGAAAAGTCTGCACCAGCTCAGGGCCACCCTCTGGTTCTGATGACCCATCCCTCCCTCCACAGACTGCCTCTCTCCAGCCAGGCTCCCTCAACCAGGCCTCCCCAGCCCCCCAGTCTAGAAATGACCCTGCTTTGGGCCACAGGAGAGCAGGAACCTCGGGCAGGGAGGGATCAATTACACTGTGACTCAGCTAGAGGGGCACAGAGCCAGGGAGTGAGTCACAGAGCCTGCCCACCGCCCCCTTCTCTGGAGGGGGGCAGTCATGCAGGTCTGTGTGGGAGCCTCCCAGGGGTCGGGGCACACAGATGTGTAGGTGAAGGCTCCCAGGCAGTGGGGGGTGCTAGGTGTGCTACAATGTGGGCCCTTCCCAAGCCTAAATGAGGTGAGCATCGCTGAACTGCTGGGTGGAGAGAAACCCATGGGGCCCCTCCCTGACATGGGCTCTGCTCCCCCAAACACCTTCACAGCACTACACCCACAACCAGATACTTACATCACTTTTATCTCCCCAACACTCTCGGAGGACCACTGAGGAGAAACCCCAACTGTCCTCTTCCTCAGAAAATACCCATGTCCTGTTACGCATGGTCTAAATGCTATTTCCAGCTACAGTTTATATTTATCCCTGGAAAGGAGAGCCTTAGTTTACTTTTTAATAAATCCACTCACAATATCATAGCTCACCTTTAATGGCAGTGTGGCAGACACGATATACTTATTACCTTTTAGGACATAAAGATCGCCTCTCTATGACAATCATATGCAGTATTATCATGCCCGTATTTCAGATGAGGAAACTGAGGCTGAGAGCAGGACTTCTGTGGCTGGTAGGTTAAAGACCTGTCTGATTTCAAAGTTCAGGCTCTTTCTGTACACAATGCATGCACTATGCATACATGTCTCTTAGTCAAAGTCATATACATATTTTTAAGCAATAAATTCCCAGTCGTATTTATAGACTGTTTCTTTAAATTTTACTCTGCACAAGATTTATATGAATGTGTCTGCTTAGTAAGAGAGCAGAATTTACATACACAACTTTGCTTAAACACTTTGAAAGAATTTAAACTTATTCAAAGAAGGTTGCCATCTGGAAATTATTTGTTGGGAGGAGGATGGTTCTTAAAAACCTACGGTACCGTCTTTAAATATCCCTAGTGGTAGCAAACCTTCAGCCTTTGAATGTAGAAATGACCTGCGGGAAATGGGCCCGGTAAAGTGTCCCTCCCCCCACTCAGCACATGTCTTAGGCTGGAGGTGATGGGTGATTTCTCCCTTAAATATCCAGTCTTTACCTTCTTTGTCCCAGTCCTGTGCCATTGATAATACTCTTCTGTGTTAACAGATGGTCAGAGAGTTCCTACCTCGAGTCTTTCCTGTGGGCTCAGCCTGCTGCAGACCCCTGCCCCATGGCCACCTGCCACCCCGGAAACAAGCCTACATCCTGCCCTGGCCGTCACCGCCCAACTTGAGTGTACCATGGGCCCTCTCCACCTGCTACCCATCTCTACTTCTCTCTCCCCAGACCACGCAGCCGCAGATTCTTTGTCAAGCTCTTGCCAGCCCTCAGCTGCTGGGTGAGGCCTCAGGAGGGGTGATTCTGAATCCCCTAGAAAACAACCCTTTGAAGAACCAGCCCAATGTAAATGTCCTGCTGGCTCACCTTCCCCAGCCCCCCTCCAGTTGGGGTCTCCTCCAGCCACCTCACTCCAGGTCACCAGCACATGTCCACTGCCAGTGGATGCTGGGTTTCTTAACCCCCAAAACTATGTGAAGGGTGCCATGCCAGCCTGGGAGCCTGGCAGCAGTAGGAAGAATTCAGATGAGAGAGCGCAGATAGAAGCTATCCATCCAGCAACTTTATCAGAGAAATCGCGGCCCCGAGAAAGTGACACGTGTGCACAGCACTGGGTGTGTGTAATAACCACAAGTCACTATTCCAGCTTCTAAAGTGAGCCCAGTGTCTGAAAACCTCAGGGCTCATGTACAATAAATTAACATAATTAAAAACTAATTAGTAAAACATCACAATTAAAAGGACTTGCTACAGCAACACCTCACAGGTAAGAAGGGGCTGCGGAGTGCCATCAGCCGGTACCCAGGGCAGGCCCCAGGTAGAGGCACCGAGGACGCTTTGCTCACCCCGAAGGATGCCCACCCCCAGGAGCATGCTGAGAAACAAGCAGGCAGCAAGTGAGGGCACCCACTGCAGGTCCCACTCAGGCCCCAGCAGAAGGGGACACACCTCCCCCTCTGCAGGATGTGGAGGGGCCTGGGCCAGCCCCTCAGTGCCCCCCTCAGTCCCCACCCACAGCCTATAGTGATGCTCTGACAATACCGGCTGATGGGACATTGATCTAAGCCCTTGCCCTGCATCTGCTCATGTACCCCTCATCACCATTTAATGAGGAAGTCCTATTTCACACATAAGAAGACAGAGCCACAAAGAGACTAAAGGACCTGTCCAAGGTCCCGGAGTTAGTAAGTGGGAGAGGCAGGACTTGAAGCCAGTTTCACCTAAACTGGCTTCATAAGCACCTGCTCCTGGTGGACTGAGTGCTGGCTCCTTTCTAAGAAAAAAAAAAAAAAATGTTTAGAAAAGATAAAGAGTAAACTCCCAACCCTTCAGTTCAAATAAGATAACTTTACACCTTTCTGTCACCCATTTTGACCCTCAGTTTCTATTCTCACCGAAACAATTTTTCCATGAGAGCCGTGAGTCAGCCTCCCAGGTACTGTCGCCCCTTCTTGGATGTGATGCGAGGAAGGAAAGGAGGGTGGCAGAAAGGACCCCAGTCTCTATGTTACAGAGGAGGAAGCTGAGACCCAGGAAAGGCATGACTAGGTCTCTCCCCCTGACTTCAGGCTGGCCCAGCCCCAACCAGGGATGCAGGAAGCAGGATTCCAGAGGCAACATCTCCAGGTCTGTCTGACCTGCCCTTCCATTTCCTGCCTGTTCTCAGCGAAAGTGAGGCAAAGCCTGGATTGGCATGAAAGCCTGGAACGGGAACCTGGCGGGCACACCCATACTGACCCAAAGACGAGAGACTCCCCATGGCATTTCCTGCCACCGCCCAGGCCCAAGGGCTCCCACAAGACCAAGGCCACTTGTCCTGAGGGGCTCAGCCAGCCAGGTGAGAAGCCCAGAGGCCCTAGCCTTACCACCCCTGCCACTCATCTGAGCTCCAGGAGGCAGCCAGTCCCTTGTGGGGAGTCCCTGGGTTTCCCACAAACACACAGCAGACCACCTCCAATTCTCTTCCTCCCTCCAGGGGTTCACTCCCCTGGCCAGGCCTGCTGAGGGCTCAGGACAGGGCAGGGAGTCCTTCAACTATGCACTCTGGGTGGCAAGAGACTGCTCATTAACCGAGAAAAGGCAGATGCTGTTTTCCTCTTTTTTCCCACCTCAATTACTATTCTTTATACCACGAAACCTTCCCAAATTATTCAAGGACAGAACCCCTGAGCTCATGAGGAATATAGACTTCCGAGGCTGCCTTAAGCCTCGCCTTGCCCACCCGACCTGCCTCAACACAGGAGCCTTACCTCTTCGGTATCCCACAGAGCCCAGAGCCCCTTGTCCTTTTCAGGCCCGGCAGCTCCACCCACTGCCTCAACCTCTCGTCTCTTCCCAAGTGGACCCACCACCTCCTGCAGGGCCAGATCAGAGCTCACCCCACCAGCTAGCCAACCCTGGGTGCCACTGCCCACAGCAGTGCCGCCTTCTCCAGGATCCCATGACGCAACTCTCCCACAACTTTCCCTCGAGCCCCCAGCTAGGTCTTGCCCTTGGATGGTTACCAGGCTCTCTGAGTCAGTCTCTTGGCCCAAACAGCGAGCAACCGAGCCTCTCCAACCTCCCCTCACTGCCCTCTGCAGGGCTGGGCAAGCAGTTCACTCCAGAAGGACTTTAACAGGAGGTCTGGTCTCTGCTGGGGGTGCCCCATCAGACCGAAGCTCTGTTTCCAGCTGGCTCGCAACAAAACCTTAGGGAACAGATACTTCTTGCCCTCCTAGCCCTAAGGCCAGGCCATCAGCCAGCTGTCTGGCCACCTACCCTTCCTCATCCTGCCCGTTTTACCTCAAGGCTGCTACCCGCCATCACAGATCACTACACACAGCTCGGGATCGTCTTCTGTTTTCTCACGTGTGGATGTGGAACTCCTCAGCCGGGAAGACATTTAACCATCTGTTGCCGTTTGCTGTTCTGGGGCTTTTCACTCGGGATGACTTTGGTCTTTCTAACAAGATAGCTGGGTCTTCCTAGGCCTGCCCTTTCTCTGCTGCTGCCAGGGGAGAAGAGGACAGGCTGGACTGATGTAAGAATGACTGAGTGGTGCCTCTAAGCCAAGTTGCTGTGCATGTTCTACCTCGCTTTTATCTCACCCTGGGCTTTGAACTCCTTCTGGGAGAGAGTTTGCCCAAGGCCTTGCAGCCCCTCTCCTTAGAGTCTATTTGAATGAACACAGCCTTGCCCCCAAAATCAAATTAGACACTGGGATCTAGAAACTCCACCCTAGCACCTGCTGCATGCCCTTGCCTGTCCAGATGGCTTGGTTCCCGCCCTCTGCCAGGTCTCAGTCTCAACTGAGAATGAAGAATCACGGGCCTGAGAGCCCAAGCAGGTCTGAGGGTGTATGCTCATGGCCAAAGCTGCAAACATGGTTCTGTGGGTACCAGAAAGAGGGGAGTAACGGTGCCCCAGCGGGAGAGGAGCTGAGCACAATAAGGCCCTCTTTCCTTCTTGAGGAGGGGGGCAAAATAAAGTGGCCAGCAGGAAGCAAGAAGTTGCACAAGGATACCTCTGAGTCAGGATTCCCACCACGTGGATGGGGTGCCTTACATCCCCAAAGATGAATCAGCATCAACGTGTAAACCCCAAAGGCAGAGAGCAAATGAGAAGCAACTGTTTCCAGCTCCCCTTCCATTTGCCAGCCTTCTCCCTCTCAATGGATGGAACAATTGTGGCCACAAAGTGGCACTTGCAGAAAAAGTTTTCAATCTGTTTAAATGCCACAGTGAGTCATACTTTGCCCCCATCTTCCTCTAATTACATTTCTCTTTGATGATTGAAGGTTAAAAAAATTTAAGTCTTTCTAGGTGATCAAGGACAAGGAGGCCAAAGCACCAACTGAACCACGTTGTTTACTGTCTTCTCAGGGGCCCTTTATGTTCTGAGACACCTGTCTGTGCCATGGTAACCCTATCTCTCGGCTGTGGCTGAGAGGAGGGAGCCGAAGAGATCCTCACTGCGTCTTTAAGAGATCCTGCCTTGGCAGAAGCCGCTCCTGGCCCAGAAAGCTGGGGAGAGATGGGGTGTTTCACCACACACCTGCCCTGGAGCTGAAAGTTGAAGAATGTGCAAGGGAAGACAGCTGAGATCCAAAATAAGCCATCCTCAGATGGGAGAGAGGGGAGAGTCAGGAACCTTCCCTAGGGAAGAAGAGGCTCTTCATAGCTTCAGGTCCAGGGTCCGGATGTGGAGAGGAACCAGGGTGCAGGAGGCAGATGGGCAGAAAAGCACAAAGCAAGGAGTCTCTGCAAGCCTCTGAAATAACCAGATGTCCCCTTTCAGTAACAACTTCATACCCCAACTCACTCCTGCCCAGGGGCTGCTTTTATTTATGTATTGGCTATTATTAATAATAAAATATGAATAATGAAATGCCTGTGAATAATTGATTTGAACCTGGAGGAAAGGGGCTGAGGGTCAGAAAGAAGTGGACCGTGAACCTCAGTCCCCTCTTCTCTGTAGGCCCCTCTTTCCCCAGCCCCACTCAGCTCACTTTCTTTACTTCCCCTGGTCCTCACTTCACTTTGGCGGGTGGGGGAGGCAAGGAGAAAAAGAGGCTTCAAGAAGGAATCACTCTCCTAAACTTCCCTTTTATGGCAGAAAATACATTCCACTCTGTTACGCAATTCTGGGAGTAAGTATCAGTGCCACAGGATAATGTTGGAAGTGATGTTTTGAACAAAGTTATTGGCCTCTGCTGATGTGTCCTGTGGGAAAGGGGACAGGGAGGTCTTAGCCCAGTGGGTGTATACACACACACACACGGAGAGTATAGATACAAACAGGGTCTAGGTACTTAACCACACTGCATCCACACAGGCACTCATAATTCTGACATATGCACCCATCTCCTAGCCACCAGCTCAAGCCCTCTGTGTGGCTGCAAGGGACACAGGGCTTTATCAGAGCACTTCATGGGCACACCAAGCCCACAGCCACATGTCAGGGAAGCTCTCCGTGTGACTTTCTGTTGCATTCCTTCAACTTGGGCGTTTTTTAGACCATCAGATAACACTGGATAATGTAAGCCCTGAACCGAGTTATGAACCCACTCTACTTACACAGGATTCCATCAAGCAAAGGCAGGAGTGTCTTAAAATGAAAGGATGAAGTTCCACAATTCTCAGAACTGTACTTGCTGTTAGGGTTGGGCCCCGGATCATCAGGGAGGGCAGCGAACCTCAGGGCCTCCTCCGGCACTGGAGAGCTTGGCGGCGGCGTGGCTGTACCAAACGGGCTGGGTCTCGGTTTTCAGGCAGCTAGGGTCTCATTTCTTTACTAAATTTTAAACATATCATCTGGTAACGTCACGTAAGCCGAGGGCAAGGAGAGAGAAACGCAAAACACCGGAAAGGGGCCGACGGGGACCAGTCCAGGGTCACACCATCAGCTCTGCCTCGCAACCCGCGAGGGAGCGGGCGCGTTGTCTGTCCGGTTTCTGAAGCCGAGAAGAGGCTGTCCTGGAAACGCCAATATAGGAGAGCATGGGGAGCAGGTAAATATCATTAAAAAGGAAAATCTGCTTTCCCAAATCAAGTTCACTACCAGCCTTGGCCCCCAGAGGCGGGGCTGCTCGAACCCAGCTCCCGCGCCAGCCACTCCCTCTCCGGCGCAGCCGACGTCCCGGCCACCGCGGGCCCGATGGGGAACACGGCGGAGTCCGGGCTGGGCGGCCGGACCCTCGGCCCTCTCCTGCAGACGTGCCCCCCAGCCTCGCACTTCTGGAGCGGGAAGAGCTGCAAACGAAGCCCGAGGGGGGCAGCGCACGCAGCGGGTGTCTGAGTCCGGCCGCAGCCCGGAGAGCGACTCGGGGACTTTATTTCTTTTGATGGTGGATTTAGAAAAGAATAATAATAATTTTTTTTTTTTTTCCAATTTGAACCAGTAAAGCAGACAAGGGCAAAATCAAGCCAGTCCCTCGTGCTGGCTCACCGGCCACCGCGCCCAGAAGCTGCCTGCTTCCCCGCCGGGCGAGCGGCCGACGCGCCTGGCTCCTACCTTCCTCCCGCCAGCCGCCTGCCGGTGCAGCCGCCGCGCTTCGGGGCGGGGAGGCAGTCCCGGACGGAAACACCCACCTCCAGCCTTCGCGGGCGGGCTGGGACGAGGGTCGGGCCCCGAATCTCTACGCCCCGGCCCCCCGGCGCGGCCCGACCGCTCCCCAGACCCGTCCTCCCCAGGTAGCTCGGGTGGCTGTAGACAGTTTTGCGTGAGAGCGAAGATTTGGGGTTGCTCTGGCAGGTTGGGGATGAGAGAAGGGAAAAAAGCAGAGAGAGAGCGCGCGCGAGAGAGAGAGCTCTTGTCTATAGATTTACCCACATAATATATATTTATGTAGCTTTTTTTCTCTCGACACTGATCAATGCGCACTCGGATCGCTGGGCGGACTTCCTCCAAGCCGGCTCGCTTTTTCGAGTCTAAATAAATAAATAAAGGGAACCAGATGGGAGGAAAAGAAGCGCCCATTCTACCTTCGCCGCCGCCCCACCCGCCATCCCAGCCTTTGCTTCGCCCGCCTGGCGCCCTAATAGAGAGCAGCTCGGTGGATAACTCCCCCCTACATACCCACGAGAAAATGAAAATCAATGTTTTGTTTTGTTTTTTTTAAGAAAAGACAAAAAGTTGCACCTGCTGCTATGAACAAAAGGAACCCTCAAACGCAAACGAGGAGATCAGCAACCCTGTTCCTAACTGGCACCCGCTCCCCGCGGCCGCCGGGCCCGGAATCTCAGCGCCTCCCGAAGAGCCATGCGCCTGGCGCTATTTATAGCCGGGGGCCGTCTCGGACTGTACCACCGCGGCTCGCCGGGGCCGCCGACGGGGGAGGCGCTGGGGGCCGGCGCCGCCCCACGCCTGCCGGCTCCCAGCCGCCGCCCGCCGCGCGGGGCCCCCACCACCCACGCCCGCCGCATCTCACCCTCTCCGGGCCCCGCGCCCCCCTCTACCGCGCTCGCACACTCGCCGCCCCCACCCCTGGTCTGACTGCGAACTTGAACCGGTCCAGCCTGTTTAAACGGAAAGGACAGAGATCCTGTCTGTTCAATGTAAAAAAAAAAAAAAAAAAAATTAAAAAAAAAATCAGATCAGACCGAAAGAGAGAGAGAGAAAGAGAGAGAGAGAGAGAGAAGAGAGGGAGGGAGAGGAGGGGAGAGGAGAGAGAGCGCGAGCGCGAGCGAGAGAAGAGAGGAGAAAGAGAGAGAGCAGAGAGCGAGCGCAGAGCGAGGTGTAGAGCAACCGAGGGGGAGAGAACCCGAGTGTGTGTGTGCGTGTGCGTGTGTGAGCGCGAGCGAGCTTGCGAGGGAGAGGAGCGAGAGAGTGCGAGCGAGAAAGAATAAAAGGAAAGAAGATTTTCTCTATGTATATAAAGATGGCCACGTTAGCAAACGGACAGGCTGACAACGCGAGCCTCAGTACCAGCGGGCTCGGCAGCAGCCCGGGCAGCGCCGGGCACATGAACGGATTAAGCCACAGCCCGGGGAACCCGTCGACCATTCCCATGAAGGACCACGATGCCATCAAGCTGTTCATTGGGCAGATCCCCCGCAACCTGGACGAGAAGGACCTCAAGCCCCTCTTCGAGGAGTTCGGCAAGATCTACGAGCTGACGGTTCTGAAGGACAGGTTCACAGGCATGCACAAAGGTGAGTGCACCTTTCCCTCCCAACTTTGCCGGGGAGAAGGAGCGGGCGGGCGGGCCGGGCGGCCGGCGACGAACGAGCGAGCGAGCGAGCGGGAGACGGCGCGAGAAGGAGCCTCGGGCGGACGCCGAGGAGGGAGGCACTCGGGCAGCGGAGACCGGGACTAGGGTGCATGGGGCAGCTGCTCGCCGGGGCAAGGCTGGATTTTGGGCAAGAAGCTGATAGACGCGGTTTCGTGAGGGGAGAAGCGGGAGCAGAAGAAGAGAAACAGACGATCGAGAGAAATCGGGGCTTGGCTTTTTGGGTCCAGCGACTTGAAAGATTGGGATGGGGACGGCTGTGCCGGCCGAGCCCGGGACGCTGAGCGGACTGGCGGGCTCTCCAGCCGGCCGGGGACCAAGGGTGCTGTCCATCGCCGTGGTGCTGAAAATGCTAACAGGAGATGGTCTTCTCCGCTCCGGGCCAGAGTAGCAGGGAGCGCAGCCGTCTAAAAAGAAGAGAGGTGACAAATTCAAAGAGATATTTTTATTTTGCTATCAATTTGACAGTAAACTCTCCCTGTCGAGCCGTGTGCCTGAATAATCCGGTTGTGGTTTGAGTAGTGGAGGAGGGGGTGGGGGGTTGGTTGTTTGAAGGAAAGAGGGACAAAACCTAAGGCAAGAATTAGCAAGGAACCAGCCATCCCCTGGGTAGAGTGGGGGGTCAGGGAAGCCTGAATGATCCCCTCCTCAAGAAAGCAGACAGGGCTTCAGGAAAAAAATGTGTGTGTGAAAGATAGGCATTTTGGAGGGTGTATCCTAAATTATCCCAAACTCACCGTACAGAGAGGTTTGTAGTACATTATTTCTCTCCCTTGAAGCAATCATTGCTAGTGAGTGCTTGGAGGAGGGGGAATCAGAATGATCAAAGAATTAAAACCCAGCAACTTTTTAGGAAAGTGGTCATGGGAATTGTCTGCACCCTGCCTGTTTTCTCCTTGTTTTATTATCTTTAAGGCAGAGCTCCAAACGTGTTCAGTTGTAGAACGTGTGTGGGTGGCTGGTGGGTGACGAAATTAGCCCAGTGCTTGCTCCCTAACCGTAATGTATAGGATGTGCAGCGGGAATTAATCGGGGCTGGAGCTGTGTGGGCAAGTTAAATGCTTTCTGAGAGAGATTGATCGTCAGGCAGAGAGGGAGCACCAGCTAAGGAAGTTGTAAGGGATGTGTATGGACGTTCCGTTTTTAATAAACAGTAGTGAGGAGAGCTGCTGAAGATGCTGTGTTAGAGCTGGTGGTTTTAAAGATGAAAACACACACACGCACATGCACACCCACCCACACACAGAGAGCAGCCTCATCCTTGGCCACAAATGGGCTATGAACAGAGCTGATCCTCCGGCACATTAGGTGCAGAGTGCGGAGCTGTCTGGTTCTCTGAGCAGCAGTGGTTTTCACTATCACAACCTCCCTCCTTCTCCAGCCCTCCCTTCATCCGAATACTAAGCAGAGCTCCAAACTCTTCATAGTTGAAGTCCCAGAGAGCAGTTTTTATTGGCTTTAGCATCTTCCAGCTTGCCTGCTGAGGAGTAAATCTTAAAGTTAATGGCATGTTGAGTAGCACAAAAACACAGCAGAATGGAAATATACTGGGTTTGTTGGGGTGGGGTGAGGGTGGGGGCTGTAATGGAAGGAGAAATCAACCTTTATTCAATATGGAGAAAATGTCTGTCTGTTCAGAAGAGAAACTGGAAAGGTGGAATGGGGAGGCAGTCTTCAAAATAATATTTGTTTCCCCTTTTATCACTCTCCCTCTCAAGATAACCATACCTCTGTAGTTTTTCCCCTTCCAATCAAGCTCCCTAGAAGCTAATCAAGGTTTGTATCAAACCTTTGTCATTTTAATATGTCCCCAGATTTTAAAATAGCAATAATGAAAATTAAAAAGCAGAGGTATGGAAATTCTTTGCCCATCTTAATGATAGGTTCTTGTGGGGATTTGAGATTTTAAAGTTTAAAAAAAAATCAAAATCCACTAAAGGCAAAAAGACAGTTGTGAAGAACTGAGCTCCCTATGAGATATGGGTTGGAGCACTTTCTTTGCTTCTTTATTTTAAATGAAGATAATCTTAAACAATATTCCTTGGTTATTTCTCAAGACCTCCCACTGGTATCATCACTCTGTTTCTGATGGTTTGGGGGGCTCCCTTGTATTATAGTAAAGACATAGAATTATCATTATTTGCATCAGGAAGGCAGAGAAGGTTAAGATATAGTGGTATCACATGTGACACATCATATATATATATATACATATATATATATATACACATATCTGGCAAGAATTTCTAGGACAACCAAAACTTCATTTTCTAAATAATTCCTCCCCTAAACTGGCTCAGTCAGGGACAGGCAGGCCCTTTGGCTCTGGGTGCCTCATTGTCGACACTCACCCTTCAGAGCCTGAGCATATATTTTCCCCTATGAAACTTCCTGCCTCTCCATCCTTTGGATTTTTATAGGCAAGGCTAGGCCACAATGTCCCTAACAGTGCCTGGAAGCTTAGAGAGAGCTGAATAAATGAGACAGTTTCCAAGAGCTGGTTTATTCAGTCCTAGAAGAGTTTGAACTCCTCCTTCAGTGATACAGCCTGATTTATTAGCTAATCCTGATAAAATAAGCCTCCGGCCACCTTAAAAAATTACTCGCTTGCCACTGGTGATTAATTACTGTTAAGTCAAAAAGCATGATGAGGCTTGAAGAATGAGGATTGCATTTGGCTTCTAGATTTTCCCCAACTCTGAATTATAACATGAGGCTAGATATAGAAATGTGCCTTTGTTAAGCCTGGTTTCAGAGTATATTTGTGGCTTTTTCTTTCCCCTGCTTGAATCTCTAACTTCTAGTGAATCAGACTGGGATAAAATTGAGAGACATGATAGGATACCAGCCTCCAGTGTGGATGGAATAAGTCTATTATTGTTTAAGAGAAGAAGAAAATAAGTAAAAATTAAATTAAGTGCATGAGATTTCAGGTGGGTATCCATTTGTTGGCCACCTGCCATCTCTGGTAACTAAAGAAGGAAAGAGTTCTAAGGGTTAATGGAATACCTGCCATGCGTAGAGTGAACCTTAAAAGGCAATTACTCCAGTCAAATTGGGAGTCTGGAGGAGGGAGTAGGTGGGTGTTGTGGAGCAAACTCAGCCGTATCAGAGAAAGGCTGTTGGGCTGGGGAGGCAGCAAATAGCAGTTGTGGACTGGTGTGATTACTGTAAAGGTAAATTCACCCCCTGGAGACCAGAAAGCAAATGGGCAAAGGGAGATCTGGGTGCCAGGCAGAGAGAGAAAGAAAGAAAAAAGCCCAGAACAATCTGAAGAAACAACACCTAGGGAAGACAATCCAGTTTAATGCAAACTCTCCCAGCCAACTCAGAGTCTCCTTTTCTCCCCCGTTAGAAGCACTTTGAGAAAGATTGTTTTTCCAGGCTCCAAAAAGAAAGACATTGTGCTATTGATTAAAGAAGAGAGAGGTAAACTCCCGGGGTAGCAGCAAAAGTAAGCTGAGGACCAACGTTGCCTCTTCCTGTAGAAATTTTCTCCTTTGGAGGAAGAAACAGGTCACCCGCTAGTCTAATTCTTTCCCTCTCTCAGTTTTTATTTATGTCTCTTTTTTTCCTTGTATTTCCTGGAGAAGAGAGGCAGGACTGAAAATACATATGCACACATAGTCATGACCGTTAACACACACACATGCAGTTAGTGGATCACACATGAACAAGCCACAATCCATTCATAACTTTGGTCTTGTCTAGCAGGATAGGAGGCAGCAAAGACTGAGTTACTGGGAGACATAAAGACTACTGCTCTCTAGATAGCCATATTATAATGCATTATCTTTGAAGTCATTTAAGTCCAATTTAAGTGGTATTTAGTATAATATTTATGAATTAATGTAATCTAAACATAGGGCTGTCCCCAAAGGTTCAAACGGCCTTTACTACTGATGTGTGCTTGTTCCCAGAGCCGGCGATGCATTTTAATCTAAACAGCCAGGTCCTCATCACAATCCCTCTTGTTAACCAGTCAGAACAGATCTGTGGCCTGGATAACCCTTCTGCATTGAGATTTTCCTCAATGCATGGAGGAAAATATACTCTACTAGCAACCCCAGGGGCTGCCAATCCGGGAGCCACAGCTTCAGGGACTTCAGCCCCTCATACTTTCATACTATATCCAGAGGGAGGGTGGGGACAGAGTAATGGAACCTTCTGTGAACTGAGCTCCGGAGAGTATATCATTTTGAAATATACTCATCGTCAGATTCACAACCTCTCATTTCAATGGTATCTGAGTAGGAAATTCCTCAAGCCCCTTGATTTGGAGTGCAACTGGGAGAAAGGGAAAGGGCAAGGGTTATGATTCTGTTTGGGTGATTTGTGACCAGCTTCATGAAATTATGTCTCGTAGTTTTGTGTAAGACGTAACAAAATCATTGAGTTTCGGCTGCTTGACTTTAGCTAAGAGAGCTCGTTGTTGTTTTTTCTCCCGAGGTAGGTGAATTAAAGCCAGTGAGGTTCTATCTGATTTCTGTTTTCAAATGAGTCTAAGACACAGGGAAGCCAAAGTATCAGCATGGTCATCAGCTCAATTAAGATGAACTTTAAAAAAAAAAAAAAACACTTTGGAAAAATAAAAATTCTGTTCTGTCCAGGGAAAGACACTGGCAGAGTAGCTGGTCACACTCATCTAGCTTTTAAAAGAAAGATTTGCCTTGTGAGAAAGAGATGGAAAATGAGAACGCTGTAATAAAAAAAAGGAAGAAAAACATTTTAAAAAATAAGTTTCACTAAAGAAAATTAGCAATAGTAATCATTGCAAAGTTAAAATAAATCTAAACCACAGCCCTTATTTTAAAAACCTCCAAATTCCAGATGTTGATAAGTATTCTATTTAGGAGTAAAGAAAAAAACTATTGGGAAATGATTAGTTTACTTAAGATGCTGGTGGTTATTTGCTGGTTGTGCATGATTTCATTTATCAGACTTCCTGAGAGTCAACACACGTGTGCGTACACACACATGCACACACAAAAATAAATTAATCTGCACATGTGCACGTATATGCATCCATGTGCAAGCATGACTAAGCGCATCCCACACATATGGGAACCAGGGCTGGCCTAGATTTTACTGCAATTCAACAGGGAGATATTAACACTACCCCCCCAACTCAGCTTTAATGGGAATTCTAGATTGGGTTGAAAGAACCCCCTTGGCATACTTTCACTCTCTCCACCTGCTCCAGTTGGCTGACGTTTGTGGCTTCTCAAACAAAAAACCAAAATAAAACAAAAAGAAAAGCTTTTCTTGAATGAAGTCATAGCTTAAAAACAGCCCAAAGGAAAACAATTACAAAAATGCATGCCACAGATATGCAAACATCCCCTCCGTTCTGTGTATTGTAAAGTTTTCAGAGTGCTTTCAAAGAGCTTATTTTCAGGGGGCATTCCTAATACCCAGCGATCTCAGCACACTCCAGTGACTGGAGCAAAGGCCATCACTGTCATTATTATCATCATCATTTTCATTATTGTAATTTATAGACCAGGATGGGAGAGGAGTTTCTGAGTGAGGCCTGAGGAGATATCCAAGATACTACCTCTTTGGTTGAGAAAACATCTGGGCTCACTTGCCTCTGATGGATTTGGGAAAAACACTGCACACCTCATGCCTTCCATATCACCATAAGGTGGTCAGTTTCCAAACTGACCTGGGAGGGATCCCACTGGAGAAGATCTGGAATAAGTACTCCATAGCAGAGAGGAAGGGGCAATAGAAATTAAGTTCCAACATCATAGGCAGAAAGGAAAACTGAAAATTGGGAGGCCCAAATGCCAGCCAGTAGCTGGGATCACTGGTTTACAGTGGCTGAAACTGCAGCAGCTTCTGAACTTGGAAGGGAAATCCCATGTGACATGCTGAGAGAACTGCTGGAGGGTGTGAAAACCTGTGTGTGTCTCTGGGTACTGGAGGGCTGGGGGAGGGAAGTTGCTGCAACCTGCGTGGGTGTTGGTGTAAATGTGAGTGAGTGTGTGTGTGTGTGTGTGTGTGTGTGTGTGTGTGTGCAGGGAAGACATGATGAATTCAAGTGGCATGGAGATGATGTTAAGGATAGTTTCATATTGCAAGGCTGTATGTGTGGTCAGGGAGATGGTTGATGGAGAAAAGAGAATAACACTGTTCTTGTGATTTTGTGCATGCTCCACCTCAGAACTCATGACTTGGATCTATCAATGATCTAAGTTTCAGTGTGGAGATGTGCTCTTGTTAATCAGCCTGATATCCCCACCCAAATGTTCAGGTCGGGGACAGGTTTCATCTCCCCTCACTCATTGCTCTTCAAAGGCTTGCCCACTTCTGCTCACCTATTGACTCATTTTAGAAATGACCTTCCATCCAAGATCTGAATGGCTAACCACAGAGCCCAGCTCCCTGCAGGGATCACTCCTCCACGACTGCATTCTTTACCCCACCTGCTGCCCCTTGGCGTCCCAGTCCTACTTTTCTCTTGTAGTGCTCTCTCTCTCTCTCTCTCTCTCTCTCTCTCTCTCTCTCTCTCTCTCTCTCTCTCACACACACACACACACACACACACACACACACACAGGACTTGGCTGTGTCAGTCGAGCTAGGCCCTGGCAAGCAGAGGGCTGCATTTAACCTGAATGCATGTGGAGGTGGCAGGGACCTGGTGGCCCACCTTTTGGGCTCTCTGCAAAGAAAACATGTTCACTTCCTTTACTTTCACCTTTTCTGCAGCCCTTCAAATACACACATCTTCAAGAATCACAGAAAGCATCTAATCCTGCCCAAATAGCCTAGATGAGGGGAACAGAGGCCCCAGCTCAGTTGAGGCCCTTTTATCGTCTTCTTTCATGTCCCTCTTTTCTTTCCCCCCTTGCTCCTTAAGATGCCCTCAGAAATCCCACAATGGGCCTGGAGAGAAAGATCCATGTTCCGCTTGGTGACATGACGGTGTGGTTAAAGATGTCAGGGCAAAAGGACAATGATGGGGTAGAAATAGTGGCAGAGGAATTTCCAGAGTTGATGTGCTTGTCCTAAGGGCTTCTGCCATCTCCACTCAATCTCCAGTGGCCCCGGGATGGGTATAAAGCCCAAGCCACAGCTCTGCCCACAGAAACCAACAAAGCAGTCAGGTGGGCAGCCCCAAGGCGATTGCCCTCCTTTCTGAGTCCCTCTGGGAGCAGAATCGGATGTGCTCAGGACCGTGCACTCACGGGGCCGCTCCCCTCTGCGCGCTCCACCTCTGGTTTCCCTTATCCTCCCTTGTATCTCCCCGCCAGCATGAGCCGACTGACACTCAAACGAAGCGATTCCCAGCAGCTCAGCTCAGGAGCAAATCCTACGTGGCTATCTGCAAGATGTAAATAAACCGGTGCCTTCGCCGAGACAGACACAGTGCTGCTTCTGTGAGGATGGAACAGCCAAAAATATTGATCAAAGCTCGGGGCGGGGGGGAATTGATAATAAGCTGGCCTCTAACAAGCACTTAATTGACGGAGACTTCCGAAGGCCGACTCGGGACAGCGCATAAACTGACCGCAGTTTTACTTTAGTGCAATACACTCTGCTTTAATTAATTACCACCTTTGTTAAAAGTGGCTCCAGATCTAAGGTTTCTGATTACTTAACAGATCTTCCTATAACAAAGCCCCCCTTGCATGAGGCTATCCCACTGCTTGAGGTGAGGCAAGCGATCTTCCTTCTCATTTCCTTTCCTCTGAGCTGTTGCTTCTTCCTCTTTGTTAAAGACAAACACATCTTACTGCGTAGCTGCTTCCTCCATCCAAGGATGGGGAGGGAGAGGAGTGTTGCCCCCCCCACCCCGAGGGCGTGGGGCCGCCGCTGTGCAGCTGTTTCTAAAATTACACCACTGGGACTTAGTTCATCTTCAGATCTATCTGGCTGAAACGGGGAGTGTCAATAGAATAAGAACAGACTTCATGGAAAGGCAAAGAAAAGATGTGTGTGTGTGTGAGTGTTTGTGTCTGGGGGCATGTGCATAAGCAACTATGCGCACATCCACATAAATATTAAGGGATCGATACATTTCACATCCGCTGCCCACACCTCTTAACTTCTCCCTCCTGTCTCTTGAGCACCTGCGCTACTGTCATATTTCACTCTGAGAAATGCTCACAGCCAAAGCGTGCATAGATGATGCTATATCGAACCAAGCGATTGTTTGGATTTGGTGGTGGAATCTGGGTGCCCACTGAAGGATGGTCCTTGTCTGGAATAGCTGGTGCCTAAAGAGTCCACTTCTCAAGGTATGACAGGAACCTCACTCTCCAGAGTCCCCCAAACCTACAAACTGACAGGTGACTTACTTGAAAGCAACCTTTGGAGTCGTTCTAGGCAGATTTGAATGCCATACGTGGCTGTTTGTTCATTATTCTAATTTAATGATGCAGTCACACCTAATTAATCCATGTCTGGTTTATTCATACACTATGTCTGAGGATCCAAAAGATCTCTCTAGCTAACTGGTTTCCCTTTACAGGGGCAAGAGAGGGGGCTCCCCCGACAAGTGAGTGTGTCTGGATCCAAACAGGAACGGATCACTGTAGACAGATTTGATGGAGGCACTGTCCCTGACACACTGTCCACCCACGTAGAAATGACAGCAGTTACAGAGATGACAGCAGTCACGGAGAGACTAGCGATGAGATCTGTGTGCCTCTGTGCACACCACGTGGGCACACAATACATGCATTCTGCCAGGGCAACCTTCTAGTAGGCAACGGGCCACACTCCCAGTGTGTATGGAACATCAAGGCCTTATGGAGTGTCAAGCGTTCCTATGATTGGGAATTTCCGTGCAGAAAGCTGGGAGGCTGAGCTGAATCAAACTCCCTCTCTGGCCGGAAGCAAGCCAGATGCATTGCTGCCACTGCACAGATTCAGAGACCGAGGCTGGGAGCAGCAGGGCCCCAAAGTCCAGTTTGCAGCATGACCCTCGGGGAACCTCCCCATGGCTGCTTCTGGCCAGACTGGTCCCAGTGAGCTCTGCCTCTTGCCTGGCAGGTACACTGAGAGAACGAGGCATCAACCTAATAATATCCTTATAAAGCCAAGCCTCCTGCGCTAGTCCTAGGAGACAAGAGGCATCCAAAGATCAAACACTACATCACAGTGTATTTGTAGGCACTCTCTGATTCTGCTACCTCCCTATAATGCTCTAATTGACTATTTGATCAGCTCTAAAAGGGCCAGTGTTCAAGTCAGACACACACACATTCACATGCACACTCACACACGCATGTCCACACACACGTACACTCACCACACGAGCACACACCTGCAGGCTCCCTCTTGCACATGGCACTGTACCCACATCAGCTCACCCAACAAGGGCAGATTTGCACAGGAGATGCTTGAAGGTGAGTGAAATCACACACCTAAGATTGTACATGCCCTTCCAGTAATGGGCTTATCAATACCTCTTAAAGAAATGTGACAGCCAGCCCAGAGTGATTCAGTTGTGTGGACAAAGGTCAGCATATAGATATCCATTATTAATAATATCAATATCTTGGTTGACCAATATAACCAGAAACTGTATCATGTCGCTGCTGATAGGCGAGGCTGGGAGGACTCCACGGCAAAAGCAGGAAATTAGGCCCATGTAAAATTAATCATATTGACTGGTTCTAAGAATATACGGAGAGGCGAAGACGTCGAGAGCGTTTACCATGGTGGGAAAGGGGAACCTTGCTCCCAGAGGCTCCCTGGGCTTGAACCCTTGGAAGGAGCCCAGGGAGACGGAGGTGTCCCTGGGTGACTGGCGAGCACACTTTCCTTCATCCGGCCTCTGCTTTCCAGCAGGGTGAGGTGGAGGAGAGGTGTTCTCTGAACAGGAAAAGAAAGAAATAGGATCCTCTCACCATTATCCACCTAACATATCCATATCTTTCTGTCAAATCGATACTTGGCTTGGTTTGGTCTCACCGGATGGAGCACAGCAAGCATCCTTGAGCCTGCTGGGTGAAGAGGTCCATCTCTGAGGGGCGGTGTGAGCCTGGAGCCGCATCGCCAGGTGCATGGTGGAGACATAAGCCCCTAGGGGATGTCAGTGTGCACTCTTTGCAGCTTAGGGCATCCCAGGAAGAAAGACACCCAGGCTGATCAATCTTGTGACTGGCTTCTTGAGACCAGAGGAGCCAGAGGCTTAAGGTCTTGCTTCACCAGTGTTGCTGGTAGAGTTGGAGTGGTCTGGACTGTAGAAGACTCCTGCTTGCTGAGGCTCACCTCCAGGCACAGTGAGCAGGAAGAAAAGGGAAGGCCGTGTGTCCCTGGCCTTGGAATTGCCGCAGACCTGCCCTGGCCCCTCACGGCCTTCCTGCCGGAGCCCAGGTCACACCATGCGTGGGCTTCCTCAGCCGTCCCGGGCAGCACCAGGTCAGATGTTCTGGGGAAGCAGTGGACAGCAGAGGCTGCAGTGTCTTGGCAGAGAGGGAACAGAGCTGACAATTCGGCTCGTTTCTTTCCTCTGTTCCCAGAGCCTGTGGAGGCAGCTGGAAGGGAGACTGCCTTAGAGGCCGGGTCCCCGAGTGGGGTGACAGTATATAACAGGAAAAGAGCTTCACAGGTGCAGAGGGGATGCCTTTGATGAGGAGGAAGGAGAGGAAGTGGTTTGGGTGGCTGGCATGGGAGCACTTGGGCTCAGCAGACAGGCCACCTGTCTCCCCCTCCTGGCCTCAGGCACACTCCGAGTCCAGCCATGCGCTTACGTGCACTCCCTGGCATCAAGGATTTTGGCCAGTCTCTGCTCACTCCCCACCCCCACCCCCGAGGCTAACGGCCTTGCCTCGTTGGTCTAGGCTACTTGGACAGTTCTCAGATCTCCACCTTGCTCACCACTCCCCTTCCCAGCCCAGATTAGGCACTAGGTGTGGCCACAGAGATGTTGGAGGAAGACGGGTCCTACTGCCCAAGGGCACCCCCGCTCGCTCACAGAGCTGCACCACCTCCTGGGCACCAAGGCCTCAGTCTAAGCAGATCAGCCTGAAGCCCAGAAGCTGGGCCTCTCCGGTGAACTTTCCCTACTTTGGGGAGGAGCCCCCAAACTGTGCTTGTGGGAGGGCTCCCCACTCCTCCAGCGGTCACCTGCCCTCTCCTGACTCTCAAGCCAGGCCCCTGAGGCCCAGACACCAGCTCCTGCCGCAGTCCTAGCTCGGCCCCGTACCCAACTCTTTACCCCTACAGGACGAGGAAGGCTTGCCTCTTACGCGGGGGAGCCCCATGCAAGAGTGGGCTTCATGGGACCCTGAGTCTGCACCTAAGAGCACCAGTCAAACAGCACCGACGTGAAATAAGAGGAGAATCAGAAAATCCAGAAAGTGCTGTAGTTCTGTATGTGTGTGTTTGGCTTTGTTCCAAACATGAATAATTCGTGTATGGTTTAGTATGGGTTTTATTCTTCATTCCATATAGTGGAACACCAGAATCTTTTCCATACTTTGGGATCTGATGCGGGTCCAGCTCTGAATTTTTATATCTCTCAGCTTCCGCAAATGCCCCCCAGAAGACACACTCGACCGTCTTCCTGACAATCCAGGCCTGGCCGCAGGACCTACTCGTGAGTGATCATTCAGTTCACCCGCACACCCCCCAGGTCCAGCTGAGACCCCCAGGGCACCAACCGAAGTCCCATCAAGCGCGGAACAGGAGCCACCACTGGCTTCTTGCCAGGCCTCATTTTTTCTTGCAGTTTTTTAAAGTTCTTTTTTGGGAAAACCAAGACCTCGTCTTTGCTCTCATCTTGATGATTTCAATAAGTAAATTATCATCAGATTTATTTGAGAGTCAATTCTGTTGTGATTGTGTTGGGTAGCTTTGAAGGTCCACTGGAATGAGGGGCAGAGGGTGAGGCCTGGGGCTGGAAGGACCGGAGCAGGTCCCCAGAGAGAGGAGTGCAGCAGAGATAACCAGGCAGTGTCTTCGCAGGCAAAGCGTGCCCGAGCTGGCAGGGAGCGGCCACTCCTCAGACCAGGTCACAGTGGCAGACGGCTGGACTGGGGGAGGGAGGGAGAGACGGGATCAGGCCCCGTGGCGGCCACGGAGCTGAGCAGGGGGCAGCCAGCGTCGCTTTCATCTGAGCGAGACCCCAGTCCGTGACTCACGCTGTCTCCAAAGCCTTGGTGTGTTTCTCCAGAGTTTCTCAAGTTTCTCAGCCAAACAGTAGCTCTTGAGTGTTCTGACACGGGTCAGCAGAGCCAGGCTGGTCTTCAGCAGAGGCCCCGTGGCCAGGAGGAGAGGGTCCCCTAAGGCTGGCAGAGGACCCTGCTGGGGCAGGAGCAGGGAGGGGCATGGACCAGCTCCAGTCGGCTGCTAGGATGACGACCCCAGACCAGCCCCAGGAGGAATGCAGGGTCACACTCCCAGCCTTGGGGCCAGGGGCAGCCTTCTGCAAAGCAGAGAGACAGTTTGGCATTCCAGTGGGGGAGCCACGCCATGCCCCGCACCAGGAAGAACCTGGGATGATGGAGCAGAAACAGGGCTCCCTCGAGGAGGCAGATTCACACGTGACTCAGGTATCCAGAGGGTCAAGTTCTCTTCCTGGAAGCTGAGGCTCCACCATCACCACCATGAAATAACCAGTGTGTAAGGAAGCAGCAGATCTACCCAATGTGGGTGTCCTGCCTGGGGAACGAAAGAAGCCCTCCACAGGGTAGAAATCAGATGGGGATGTCAGCCTCCTGCCCAGACTCCCAGATAGAGAGGGTGGGAACAGCCAGGCTGGGATGCTACGGCTGAGTCGGGCGGGGAGGTTGGCTCGCTGACGGCCTGCTCGTTTTGTTTCATTTTGTTCCATTATGTTTCGGTTTTGTCCGACTGCAGTGAAGTCTCATTCTCAGGCTGGTGGATAAAGGAATGTCTCACTTTGTATAAATCTGGACCCACCACCAGCCCGGCTGAGGGAGAAGACATGGGGACATGGGGGCAAGTGTAGTTGGGAGCGTTGCAGATACGTGGGAGGGAGCTGGGGACACGCACGCGACCTGCAAGGGCGCCTCACCTGCTTTGGGGCTGCAGTGTCCTTCAGCTGTCCCAACAACAGCCCACTTGGGCTGAGAAATTACTCATGGAATATTTCCACCCGTGCCCATGTTCCCTGTCACCCAGGCAGGCGTTCAGACTGTCCCCCACAGGCTCACTCAGCTGAACGCCCTGACTGGTGAACTGGGGGTTCCAGAGGTGAGACTCTCCCCGCCGGTCCCCTGCCCTTTGCCTGGGGGGGGGGGTCCCCAGCTCAGGAGCGCCAGGCAGTGGGAGGAAGCTGAGGACAGCGTTTCCTGGGGGGATGCTGGTCTTGTGGCCAGAGGAGTCTTGGCAGACTCCAGGAGGAGCCGCTCCCAGGGTGGACAGCACACCCGGGCAAGGGTGCCAGGCTCCCTGGGCAGCCCATTTACTGCAGAGGAGCAGTCGGGGTGCCTCCTCCCTCTCTGGGAGACAAACCCAGCCCAGAGGAGCAGGGAGAGACGAGGCGGCCCTCAGGGCCCCGGACGCGGCTGTGTTTGTGACCCACTCTTCAGGGGAGGGAGACTCCTCCCTCAGGCCTTCCACAGAGCTTGGCCCTGGCATCATCCCGACCCCTGGGACTTCTCAGAGGAGGAACAGAACTGGGCTCTGCCAGGGAGCTGGAGTAACTGCACACGGCTGGCTGCTCCCTGCAGGGATGTGGAGGTCAGCAACACCGTCTTCCAGTGCCCTCCCAGGTCATTGTCACCCAGCCTCCTCAAAGCCCCTCCAGGGGACAAGCCCCAAGCCCCAGGCTCTCAGGGGACAACAGTCCCCAACCCAAATGACCTCCCTTTCATGTCCCTTCCAAGTCCTGCCCCTTGCTGATCTGACAAACCAAACCAGGCAGATGTACCCCTAGCGGCTAATGGGCCTTAATGCATCATCATCACTGGTGACATGTGCCTCATTCAGGGACCTTTAGAGCCCAGGCTATGACCCTAAGAAACATCCCTAAGGGGGGAATTTCCGGCACGGACCAAGCCAGAGAGAGACACCGTGGGGCCGGGAGGCCACTGGCTGCTCCCGGGCATGGACCGGCCTGGCTCAAAACCACGTGACCAGGACATGGACGTGGGCGCCCCCACCCTTCCCGCCCACCCCCCATCCGCAAGCCCCCACACCACAGGACCAGAGGAAGCAGGCAACGGATGGGCTGAGACCCCGCCTGTCTCCCGGCAGGGCCTGCACACCCAGGAGGCTGCCAAGCCAGAGGTCTAATCAAATATTAAACACAGTCAGTAAACTTAAACCAGTGCCGTATCTGGAGCACCAAGTCCCTCCCGAAGAGCGGCCCCGCTCCAGCCCGGGGACGCTGCCAGCTCAGCTTTGCCTGGGTACGGGGCTGGGGGCTTCTGGACCCAGACCTTGCTGTGGTCAGGGAAAGGGGAGATCCACAGAAACCATGGCAGGGAGGGAGGCTCATGGCTTTTCTCCTCCATTCTATTATTCATTTCCTCTGATTTTTATCTAATCTCTCCTGATTGTCCTGGTGAAACTTAATAGACAAAGTGAATTTTTATTACATCATCAATATAATCTCCAGCTAATCAGCAGACTCGGGGGCCACGGCAAGCCCTATAGCTCCTCATCTGGCCTCATAAATAGTAGGAACAATCACTGCCAAGCAGGCCTCCTCCACCTCCTCCCAAGAGGCCTTCTCCACAGACCTATTCTTGGGGTTTCTGCCTTCCCACGGACCCCCACCCAGTGGGCCATGTTGGCGGTCGATGGAGATGTCTTCCCCATTCATATTTTTAGTTTTCGCCATCCCAGCTTCAGCTGTTAAAATCGCAAATCTGGGGCTGGTGTTTTGAATGCCGAAATAGCCTAATGTCGACTGATTTTGATTCTACTTTCCTCTGTGCTAGGAATGTGATATGTCATAAGGTATTATATAATCCAACAGATCACAGTATGTACTCTAAATCACATTATATACCAAATTAAGTCCTATATCTTACCATTTACCATACGTATATAACCTATGTACCAAAGGTGTTTTGGTCATTTAAAGTCAGGCCTTGCATCTTATAGACTGTGTCATGGATGTTAAATTATATATTTCATTTATGTTTTACTATGCCTTCCATTTATATAGCATTTTAATCTGTAAAGTGCTTTCTTGTCTATTACTTCTTTCATCCCTCTTGCAATCAGGTACAGTTGATACCTTTTTTATAAAGAAAAATGAAAAAGGGATCATGAAGGAAAATTACAACCTGGTCAAATCCTGCCAGGGTTCAGCAGAGCGGCTCAGACTCAGAACGGGTGCTGGTGAGCCAGGGAAGGGGCCTAGGCAAACCGGAGGGGGCCGAGGCCTGGCTGCTGGCCAAGCAGGCGGATTCCTGGGGCTGGCCTGCTGGGCAGCCGCTGGCCGAAGGGCAGCAGTGATTTAAGGAGTGGCCGCTTGGTTTGTTGAGTGTATCTCCTTGGGAGACTGAGTCCGCTCAGTAACTCCGAGGCGTCTGCTCCCCTGCCCTTGGGGCCACACCACGCTGCTCTGGGGTGGTTTGGATTTGGGGAAACCAGCAAGCATCGCTGAGAGTCAAATCCTATAGATAAGGCGGGTGACACAGCTGTTGAATCTGGCCTTGGCCACCCACATCATCGGCTCTTTGAGGGAAGGGGGCATCTGCTCCTTACAGGCAGATCAGAGCCAACTCAATGAGCGACTGGCCACGATTCCTCCAAAGGGTGGAATCGGCCACCGGCCACCTCCTCTGATTCTGTGCAAAAGACTGCTTCTTTGATCTGTCCAGCAGATGGTCTGTGTGCTTCGGGGGTCTTGAGAAGTCTCCTTTGCTTTGGGCCTGACAGTGCAAGGGAGCCTCGATCCTCTGAGGGGCCCCTGGGAGCAGGCAGTGTTTGGGGCCCTGGACACTGCCCGCTGCAGAAGTGGCTGGCATGCCAAACATGGAGCTGGACACCTGGTCCTCGCCCTGCTTGAACACCCAGCTCAGAGCTCTCTCCTCTCTAAAATCACGGCAGTGACCTCTGCTCACCCCACCTCTTAGGGTCATTGTGAGGCTGGAAGGAGCTGAGAGGAGGGGAAGTGAGGTGTGAAAGTTAAAATCTCCAGGCTCAATGTCATGTCTTCAGTGCTGGCACCCGCATTAGGCCACGGGGAGCTCTGAAAGTCCTGCTCCATCAGAAAAAGGCTGCTCGCGCTGACCTCAGGGCCCAAGGATGGACGGGAGGGACTATTGACAAAGGACCTACCACACGGCACACACATAGGACTTTTGCTTATTTTATCTCATCCTACCCTCGTGATGAAACTGTGACTAAGATGTCACGGTACCCCTTTGAATGCCAAGGGAACGGAAGCTTGGAGAGCAGCAACTCGACGGAGCTTACACGCTACGGAGACAGGGCCAGGATTTGCAACCAAATCTGTCATATTCTCAAGCCCACCTCATTTCCATGACTGCAGCTCCCTTTATGGAAGTAAATAAAAAAAATCATCTCTCCCATCACCGTCACTTTACAGATGGGGATGCTGAAGCCCTGTGACATTACAGGCTAACGTTTTCTTAAATCATTCCACACCATTTTTCACAGAGGCTCTGAAAACACGTGCACACACACAAATACACATACACGTTACAGACACACAGAGGTAACTCACACAAACACACCCTCTTACAGATACACATATACACTGACACACACATATTTACACACAGAAAGAAATATACACTCACAGACATACACAGGAACACACTTGAATATGGGTACCCTGGAGAAGGGAAAGGCAACCACTCCAGTATTCTCGCCTCGAATATCCCGTTGACAGAGGTGCCTGGCGGGCTACAGTCCATGGGATCACAAACAGTCAGACATGACTGAGTGACTGAGCAGAGTACACACACCCCAAAATACAGATATAACAACACATATAAACACATTTATAAATACATATAACATAAATACATATATAACATATATAAACACATTTCTCAGATGCACATATAGAAACACGCTGAGACACACATAGACACACGTAGAGACGCTCACATAGAGGTATGCACACAGACACAGAGGCATGCACTCACAAGGAAGCACATACTCGAAAACACCAGACCTCAACAAGGCTTAATTAACCACAAGGCCACAGACACAATTTAGCCCCATACCTCTTGAGCAGCTGGTTTAGAGAAAGGGCTGACCTGGGCCCAGCTCACAGGCAGGGAGGGGCCCCACTGACCCCTCAGCTCACCTCTCAGCATTAGGCCAAAGGCCAAAAGCCCTCTCGCCAGTGCCAGTGTGGCCCAAGGAGCCTCCCAAAAGTCCAGACCAAATCCTCATTAGAAATCAACAAATCCACAGAAGGCATTTGCTGAGAACGCTCCCTCTGCCATTGCCCTTCCGTGTCCACCTGCAGGCGCCCGGCCAAGCTTCTGTTCATCTGACCAAGACCAAGAAAGGTCCTGGAGAAGTTTGGAGCAGACCTTCCAAGGACCCCACTCCCCCCCTGCCCCTCTAGCCCTGTACAGCTGCCCTGGACTGGTCTGGTGTAGCTAAAGCCAGGCNCACCTGCAGGCGCCCGGCCAAGCTTCTGTTCATCTGACCAAGACCAAGAAAGGTCCTGGAGAAGTTTGGAGCAGACCTTCCAAGGACCCCACTCCCCCCCTGCCCCTCTAGCCCTGTACACCTGCCCTGGACTGGTCTGGTGTAGCTAAAGCCAGGCCTGTGAGCGAAGAGGCGCCTCCAGTAAACAGAGATTGGAAGGGATGAGACGACAGGTCTAGGTTACAGCCAGTCTGTCCTGGAGGCCGGCGTTCAGGCTGCCCCTTCTGTGGCTCCAAGCAACGTGGGAGGGTGTCTTCCCACAGTGAGCCCTCTGCTATCCAGCTGGGCCTGCTCCTGGCCTGCTGGGCTCTCGTGGCTCTATGGAACCACACTTGTTCCAAGCTTGGCAGATGCAATGGCCCTGTGCATCTGTATTAAGAGAACACACAGGCCATGGAGCGAAGGGTTAGCAATGACAAGGAGCTCGTCAGAGAATGGGAAACTTATGGTTTTCTCAAGGATAAAATCCTGAGAAGTTCTCTAAATGTTCACCACCTGGAGGATGAACAAAGCATATAGAAACAGACTCAGCCAGAATAATGGGGTGGGGCTTCTCTTCCATGAACAGACTTGGGCCGGACCTGCTGGACAGGAGATGCTGTGGGCTGCCGTCGGAGGCTGTGTGTGTGTGTGTGTGTGTGTGTGTGTGTGTGTGTTTCCCTATTCCATGTGACCATAACGTGCTGCCAGGCTGCCAGGGGTGAGGCTCCGTGGCAGCTCTGGGGACCGTGGAGATGGCTATGAACAGCCACAGTGTGGCCAGCTGCTGGCATGCAGTGTGTCTGTTGGAGGAATGCCATGTGGATGCGTGTGGTCTCCTTGTGTTGGGCACTGCTGCATCCTATGTGCATGTAAACCATGTGCTGATGTTGTGTGGGTCATGTGTGTGTGTGTCACGTGTGGAGAGCTGTGGTCTCTGCCCTGACTCTGAAAAGGGAAGGAAAAGAGTAACGAGCACTCTCGCTTGCTCCTGTACGGCCACAAAGCTCCCCCATCCTGGGACTTGTGCCCAGGAGGCCCCCCTTTCTCTCAGCCCAAGGGGATCTCACACCTGGAGCACCTCAGCTCCCCTCCTGAGGCTCTAGGTCTGAGCAGAGCCCTGGAATCTGGAGCCCTTCCCTGGAGCCACTGTGAGAACAGGGTGTGTGTGTGTGTGTGTAAATACGTGCATGCACACCACCTCCATGTAAGCACACTGAAGTCTCAGCTAGGGAGGCCCAGGCCAGGAGCCACGTGGACACGCGTGCTCGGATGTGCTGGGTGGATGCAAGCATGTGGGGGCTGTAACGGGCCTGGGTAGGCCAGTCTGTAAGTGACAGATTATAAGTCCAGGACTAGAGTTTCCACTAAGCGCATGTGAGAGACAGCAGAAAAGGTGGGTCCAACTCCCTGGGTGGGCACTCCTGCAGTTCTCTGCCAGTGTGCACGGGGAAGGTCTCTGTGGGGCCTCTGGCCAGGGTATGGGGGAACGAGTGAGGAGGTCAGGGGGAGGCAGGGTCCAGACCTGAGTGGTATGGGCAGTCTGAGGCAGTGGGACACTAAGGGAAACTCCTCCAGAGACCTCACTGCTTTCGCGGCTGCTCGGCTGGGCCATCTGTGGCGTTTTTCTCACATTCTGCCCACAGCTTCCCCAGGTATAGCCCTGAGCGCCCAGCTCTTCCTGGAGACAGCCGAAAGTGTGGGGCCGTGTGTATGTGTGTGTGTGTGTGTGTGTGAGAAAGAGAGAGCGAGACACTGACAGGGAGCTGGGGTGGGGTGAGGTCACAGCTATGCGAAGAGACAGGGTCCCCTCCCCACTGCTTCCATCTGGGTGGGAGCAGATGGCACTCATACCCCACCAGCAAGGCCAGAGGCAGCGCTGGGAAGGAAGGAGGCAGTGAGTCCTGAGGGAAGGACAGCACACTGGAGGCCAGGGTGGGGCTCCCAGGAAGTGCTCCTGGCTGAATGCCACTCTGTCCTCCCCAGTCATCCCTCTGTCCGGGTGCTCAGAGTCCCTGAACCCTGCCCTCGCATCTAGCTGCAGGGGCCCGGTTCTTTCACCTCATCTCTGGGCCACTTGGGGGGGACCCAGCTCCTGGGGTGCAGGCAGGAAGGGCAGGCTCTCCCTAAGCCTGGCCCCTGCATGAACTCACTTTGCTCCGAGGCCAGGCAGGAGGAAGACTGTGCTTGCTGCCCCCATGGGCTCCGAGGTCCTGGGCTCATCTGGAGGGAACTGCCACACTGGCCTCCAAGGGCACAGCCCTCTACTCGCATCCAGGGTCGTCATCCGGCTTTTCCTGCAGCATCCGTGGCAGGTGGCCCCTGGGCACACAGGGCCCTTGGGTGAGCCTGCCGTGTTTTCCCGCAGCCGAGGCTGGACCTCCACCCTGCCCAGCCTTTCCTAGGTCACCTGTATCCAAATTCCCTGGAAATCTGACGAGAAACGACAATCCTGACCTCCGCCCTAGACCTCAAAATCCCCTGAAAATGGGGCAGACACTCTGCAGCTGGAGGACCTGTCTCTTATACACATCTCGCCTGTCTCCTGGCAGGGCCTGCACACCCAGGAGGCTGCCAAGCCAGAGGTCTAATCAAATATTAAACACAGTCAGTAAACTTAAACCAGCGCCGTATCTGGAGCACCAAGTCCCTCCCGAAGAGCGGCCCCGCTCCAGCCCGGGGACGCTGCCAGCTCAGCTTTGCCTGGGTACGGGGCTGGGGGCTTCTGGACCCAGACCTTGCTGTGGTCAGGGAAAGGGGAGATCCACAGAAACCATGGCAGGGAGGGAGGCTCATGGCTTTTCTCCTCCATTCTATTATTCATTTCCTCTGATTTTTATCTAATCTCTCCTGATTGTCCTGGTGAAACTTAATAGACAAAGTGAATTTTTATTACATCATCAATATAATCTCCAGCTAATCAGCAGACTCGGGGGCCACGGCAAGCCCTATAGCTCCTCATCTGGCCTCATAAATAGTAGGAACAATCACTGCCAAGCAGGCCTCCTCCACCTCCTCCCAAGAGGCCTTCTCCACAGACCTATTCTTGGGGTTTCTGCCTTCCCACGGACCCCCACCCAGTGGGCCATGTTGGCGGTCGATGGAGATGTCTTCCCCATTCATATTTTTAGTTTTCGCCATCCCAGCTTCAGCTGTTAAAATCGCAAATCTGGGGCTGGTGTTTTGAATGCCGAAATAGCCTAATGTCGACTGATTTTGATTCTACTTTCCTCTGTGCTAGGAATGTGATATGTCATAAGGTATTATATAATCCAACAGATCACAGTATGTACTCTAAATCACATTATATACCAAATTAAGTCCTATATCTTACCATTTACCATACGTATATAACCTATGTACCAAAGGTGTTTTGGTCATTTAAAGTCAGGCCTTGCATCTTATAGACTGTGTCATGGATGTTAAATTATATATTTCATTTATGTTTTACTATGCCTTCCATTTATATAGCATTTTAATCTGTAAAGTGCTTTCTTGTCTATTACTTCTTTCATCCCTCTTGCAATCAGGTACAGTTGATACCTTTTTTATAAAGAAAAATGAAAAAGGGATCATGAAGGAAAATTACAACCTGGTCAAATCCTGCCAGGGTTCAGCAGAGCGGCTCAGACTCAGAACGGGTGCTGGTGAGCCAGGGAAGGGGCCTAGGCAAACCGGAGGGGGCCGAGGCCTGGCTGCTGGCCAAGCAGGCGGATTCCTGGGGCTGGCCTGCTGGGCAGCCGCTGGCCGAAGGGCAGCAGTGATTTAAGGAGTGGCCGCTTGGTTTGTTGAGTGTATCTCCTTGGGAGACTGAGTCCGCTCAGTAACTCCGAGGCGTCTGCTCCCCTGCCCTTGGGGCCACACCACGCTGCTCTGGGGTGGTTTGGATTTGGGGAAACCAGCAAGCATCGCTGAGAGTCAAATCCTATAGATAAGGCGGGTGACACAGCTGTTGAATCTGGCCTTGGCCACCCACATCATCGGCTCTTTGAGGGAAGGGGGCATCTGCTCCTTACAGGCAGATCAGAGCCAACTCAATGAGCGACTGGCCACGATTCCTCCAAAGGGTGGAATCGGCCACCGGCCACCTCCTCTGATTCTGTGCAAAAGACTGCTTCTTTGATCTGTCCAGCAGATGGTCTGTGTGCTTCGGGGGTCTTGAGAAGTCTCCTTTGCTTTGGGCCTGACAGTGCAAGGGAGCCTCGATCCTCTGAGGGGCCCCTGGGAGCAGGCAGTGTTTGGGGCCCTGGACACTGCCCGCTGCAGAAGTGGCTGGCATGCCAAACATGGAGCTGGACACCTGGTCCTCGCCCTGCTTGAACACCCAGCTCAGAGCTCTCTCCTCTCTAAAATCACGGCAGTGACCTCTGCTCACCCCACCTCTTAGGGTCATTGTGAGGCTGGAAGGAGCTGAGAGGAGGGGAAGTGAGGTGTGAAAGTTAAAATCTCCAGGCTCAATGTCATGTCTTCAGTGCTGGCACCCGCATTAGGCCACGGGGAGCTCTGAAAGTCCTGCTCCATCAGAAAAAGGCTGCTCGCGCTGACCTCAGGGCCCAAGGATGGACGGGAGGGACTATTGACAAAGGACCTACCACACGGCACACACATAGGACTTTTGCTTATTTTATCTCATCCTACCCTCGTGATGAAACTGTGACTAAGATGTCACGGTACCCCTTTGAATGCCAAGGGAACGGAAGCTTGGAGAGCAGCAACTCGACGGAGCTTACACGCTACGGAGACAGGGCCAGGATTTGCAACCAAATCTGTCATATTCTCAAGCCCACCTCATTTCCATGACTGCAGCTCCCTTTATGGAAGTAAATAAAAAAAATCATCTCTCCCATCACCGTCACTTTACAGATGGGGATGCTGAAGCCCTGTGACATTACAGGCTAACGTTTTCTTAAATCATTCCACACCATTTTTCACAGAGGCTCTGAAAACACGTGCACACACACAAATACACATACACGTTACAGACACACAGAGGTAACTCACACAAACACACCCTCTTACAGATACACATATACACTGACACACACATATTTACACACAGAAAGAAATATACACTCACAGACATACACAGGAACACACTTGAATATGGGTACCCTGGAGAAGGGAAAGGCAACCACTCCAGTATTCTCGCCTCGAATATCCCGTTGACAGAGGTGCCTGGCGGGCTACAGTCCATGGGATCACAAACAGTCAGACATGACTGAGTGACTGAGCAGAGTACACACACCCCAAAATACAGATATAACAACACATATAAACACATTTATAAATACATATAACATAAATACATATATAACATATATAAACACATTTCTCAGATGCACATATAGAAACACGCTGAGACACACATAGACACACGTAGAGACGCTCACATAGAGGTATGCACACAGACACAGAGGCATGCACTCACAAGGAAGCACATACTCGAAAACACCAGACCTCAACAAGGCTTAATTAACCACAAGGCCACAGACACAATTTAGCCCCATACCTCTTGAGCAGCTGGTTTAGAGAAAGGGCTGACCTGGGCCCAGCTCACAGGCAGGGAGGGGCCCCACTGACCCCTCAGCTCACCTCTCAGCATTAGGCCAAAGGCCAAAAGCCCTCTCGCCAGTGCCAGTGTGGCCCAAGGAGCCTCCCAAAAGTCCAGACCAAATCCTCATTAGAAATCAACAAATCCACAGAAGGCATTTGCTGAGAACGCTCCCTCTGCCATTGCCCTTCCGTGTCCACCTGCAGGCGCCCGGCCAAGCTTCTGTTCATCTGACCAAGACCAAGAAAGGTCCTGGAGAAGTTTGGAGCAGACCTTCCAAGGACCCCACTCCCCCCCTGCCCCTCTAGCCCTGTACAGCTGCCCTGGACTGGTCTGGTGTAGCTAAAGCCAGGCCTGTGAGCGAAGAGGCGCCTCCAGGAAACAGAGATTGGAAGGGATGAGACGACAGGTCTAGGTTACAGCCAGTCTGTCCTGGAGGCCGGCGTTCAGGCTGCCCCTTCTGTGGCTCCAAGCAACGTGGGAGGGTGTCTTCCCACAGTGAGCCCTCTGCTATCCAGCTGGGCCTGCTCCTGGCCTGCTGGGCTCTCGTGGCTCTATGGAACCACACTTGTTCCAAGCTTGGCAGATGCAATGGCCCTGTGCATCTGTATTAAGAAAACACACAGGCCATGGAGCGAAGGGTTAGCAATGACAAGGAGCTCGTCAGAGAATGGGAAACTTATGGTTTTCTCAAGGATAAAATCCTGAGAAGTTCTCTAAATGTTCACCACCTGGAGGATGAACAAAGCATATAGAAACAGACTCAGCCAGAATAATGGGGTGGGGCTTCTCTTCCATGAACAGACTTGGGCCGGACCTGCTGGACAGGAGATGCTGTGGGCTGCCGTCGGAGGCTGTGTGTGTGTGTGTGTGTGTGTGTGTGTGTGTGTTTCCCTATTCCATGTGACCATAACGTGCTGCCAGGCTGCCAGGGGTGAGGCTCCGTGGCAGCTCTGGGGACCGTGGAGATGGCTATGAACAGCCACAGTGTGGCCAGCTGCTGGCATGCAGTGTGTCTGTTGGAGGAATGCCATGTGGATGCGTGTGGTCTCCTTGTGTTGGGCACTGCTGCATCCTATGTGCATGTAAACCATGTGCTGATGTTGTGTGGGTCATGTGTGTGTGTGTCACGTGTGGAGAGCTGTGGTCTCTGCCCTGACTCTGAAAAGGGAAGGAAAAGAGTAACGAGCACTCTCACTTGCTCCTGTACGGCCACAAAGCTCCCCCATCCTGGGACTTGTGCCCAGGAGGCCCCCCTTTCTCTCAGCCCAAGGGGATCTCACACCTGGAGCACCTCAGCTCCCCTCCTGAGGCTCTAGGTCTGAGCAGAGCCCTGGAATCTGGAGCCCTTCCCTGGAGCCACTGTGAGAACAGGGTGTGTGTGTGTGTGTGTAAATACGTGCATGCACACCACCTCCATGTAAGCACACTGAAGTCTCAGCTAGGGAGGCCCAGGCCAGGAGCCACGTGGACACGCGTGCTCGGATGTGCTGGGTGGATGCAAGCATGTGGGGGCTGTAACGGGCCTGGGTAGGCCAGTCTGTAAGTGACAGATTATAAGTCCAGGACTAGAGTTTCCACTAAGCGCATGTGAGAGACAGCAGAAAAGGTGGGTCCAACTCCCTGGGTGGGCACTCCTGCAGTTCTCTGCCAGTGTGCACGGGGAAGGTCTCTGTGGGGCCTCTGGCCAGGGTATGGGGGAACGAGTGAGGAGGTCAGGGGGAGGCAGGGTCCAGACCTGAGTGGTATGGGCAGTCTGAGGCAGTGGGACACTAAGGGAAACTCCTCCAGAGACCTCACTGCTTTCGCGGCTGCTCGGCTGGGCCATCTGTGGCGTTTTTCTCACATTCTGCCCACAGCTTCCCCAGGTATAGCCCTGAGCGCCCAGCTCTTCCTGGAGACAGCCGAAAGTGTGGGGCCGTGTGTATGTGTGTGTGTGTGTGTGTGTGAGAAAGAGAGAGCGAGACACTGACAGGGAGCTGGGGTGGGGTGAGGTCACAGCTATGCGAAGAGACAGGGTCCCCTCCCCACTGCTTCCATCTGGGTGGGAGCAGATGGCACTCATACCCCACCAGCAAGGCCAGAGGCAGCGCTGGGAAGGAAGGAGGCAGTGAGTCCTGAGGGAAGGACAGCACACTGGAGGCCAGGGTGGGGCTCCCAGGAAGTGCTCCTGGCTGAATGCCACTCTGTCCTCCCCAGTCATCCCTCTGTCCGGGTGCTCAGAGTCCCTGAACCCTGCCCTCGCATCTAGCTGCAGGGGCCCGGTTCTTTCACCTCATCTCTGGGCCACTTGGGGGGGACCCAGCTCCTGGGGTGCAGGCAGGAAGGGCAGGCTCTCCCTAAGCCTGGCCCCTGCATGAACTCACTTTGCTCCGAGGCCAGGCAGGAGGAAGACTGTGCTTGCTGCCCCCACGGGCTCCGAGGTCCTGGGCTCATCTGGAGGGAACTGCCACACTGGCCTCCAAGGGCACAGCCCTCTACTCGCATCCAGGGTCGTCATCCGGCTTTTCCTGCAGCATCCGTGGCAGGTGGCCCCTGGGCACACAGGGCCCTTGGGTGAGCCTGCCGTGTTTTCCCGCAGCCGAGGCTGGACCTCCACCCTGCCCAGCCTTTCCTAGGTCACCTGTATCCAAATTCCCTGGAAATCTGACGAGAAACGACAATCCTGACCTCCGCCCTAGACCTCAAAATCCCCTGAAAATGGGGCAGACACTCTGCAGCTGGAGGACAGCTCAGGGGTCTCCAGAGCTGCCTTGTGGTAACCCCCAGCCCCCAGGTCAGTGCTAAGCCCAGATTGTCGCTCCCTCCTGCCTCAAAGCTGGACACCCTCCCAGCATCCCCTGACATCCTGTGCTTGGCCTCGAGGCCCCCAGCACACAGCCTTCCTCCCCAGGGGGACAACATCCCCACAGCCAGGACCACATGCTTGGACATAAAGCCCCTCAGACTGCTGTGTAACTGCCAGAACCCCATGACTTCCCCACCAGTTAAAAAAATGGGTCCTGACCTCATACTGTCACATTTTCCCCTCACACACTCACACACGTGGGTGTACACACAGATACACTCATCCAGACATAGGTGCACACAGGTGAACTGACACACAGAGACACGCACGTAGACACACAGAGACACACACACAGACATACACACAGACACACACAGACATATACGTAGACACAGAGACACAGACATACATAGACACACATACACATAGACACACACACAGAGACACAGAGATACAGATAGAGATACACAGATACACACAGACACACACAGACACACACACAGACACACACAGACACACACAGATACACACAGATACACACACAGAGACACAGACAGACACAAACGTAGACACACAGAGACACACAGACATACATAGACACACATACACATAGACACACACTCAGAGACACAGAGATACAGATAGAGATACACAGACACACACAGACACACACAGATACACACACAGACACACACATCAACGCAGAGACAAACACAGACACATACATAGACACACAGAGACACACAGACATACATAGACACACATACACATCGACACAGAGACACACAGACACACAGAAACACACAGACACATACATAGACACACAGACATACACATAGACACACAGACAAACACACAGAGACACACACAAACACACAGAGATACAGACAGAGATACACAGATACAGACCCACACAGACACACAGACACACCCAGAGACACACACATATACACGCAGATACTCAAAGCCCCACACAGACACACAGATGCACACAGACACGCACGTGGGCAACACTGTTCTCCTCTCAGACCTCTGGAGTCAGTCACGGCTGTGCTCAGCCCTGGCTGTCCAGGCCCCCTGAGATCCCATTCAGAGAAGGTCCAGGCTCCGGAGGTGGCCAGGGGCTGTGAGACAGGCGGTCCTGAGGTCACACCCCAGCTGTTCCATCAACAAGGTAGTCACTTTACTTCCTGGGCCAACCTCAGTTTCCTCTTCCAGCAAATGGGAACCTATAAACTGTCTAAATGGGTTTATTTTGAGTATGAAATGCGGTAATCTAGGCAAAGCGTTTGGCACAGTGCCTGGAACACAGTAAGCCTGAGATGAATTGTAGCTGTATAACAAGCGAAAAAGAAAAAGAAGGGAGAGAATTCGCAGCCCGGATGCTCGCCTCTGGCCTCGCTGCCCTTGCGCATCCTGGGAGATTAAGTCCAGCTCTGCACCTCTGCTTGGACTGTGACCCTCTTCCCTCCGCCCGCCCCCAGCCCAAAGGCTGGCCCTCTGCAGAGGATCATCCAGGAACGCTGGCTCCCTCAGCAGCAGCGCAAACTTCCAGCCGGGGCCTCTGATCTACTGCGCCAGCCCCCAGCTAATGCACATCCATTGGGTCCGCCCAGCCTCTGCTTCCCCCATGAGCTCCCGACAGACTCTCCTGCAGGCCTCGGCCAGACACACCTCAGGCACAGATCCACGGTGACTGCCTTCACCCACCTGAAGGCACCGTCCCCCTGGCCCTGGAACAGGCCAGTAACTTTTTTCAATATTGTTTACTATAAATGTTTCCAACTGTGAGCAAGACTCATAGAAAAAATTAACACGATGGGGACGGAGAAGAAGAAAAGGCGCCCGCGGTCCCATTTCCCAAAGATGCTCCTGTGAATGTCACGGTGATTTTCCTTAGGTCTGGCTGACAGTTCCGCTCAGAAGCAACACACACCGAGCTTGCTTGTCTCCAGCCCGCCCAGCGCTGGGCTTCACATTGTGTCAGAAGCCGAAGCAAGAGCCACAGCCCCAGGCTACAGAGGCGCACAGTCTCGAGAGGAAATAACACTGGGGGAAACGACACCCAAAACATAAATGAAACACAACCTACCTGCACCCACCTCCACCACCAGCCAATACTACTGTGAGCCTGGTCAAGAGGGGCTGCAAATGCTCCTGTGCTCAGGGTTTGGAGGTGGGAAGAAGCCCAGGGTTCTTGTGCAGGGACCCCTGCAGGATGACATCGGGTTTTCTAGATTTGCACTTTCTCACCTGGGAATGGAGATAAAACCCATCGCCTCTGAGAACACCTCCTGTTTGGCAGTATATCAGCCATGAGGTGAAGCTCAGGCTGGATTTAAAGCCCAGGGTCGCACAACTGTGAGGGACTCTTGGAGGCGGATGGGCAAACATGGGAAGATTTGAGGAGCTGCTAAGAGACCAGTCGGGGGTCGGAGGTAACCGGCCGTGATGAGTCCACAGAGGGATTGAACTGCTTGTGACTGGGGCTTGGTCATAAGCTGAAATGGAAACAGAGTGATGGTCGGCCGTCGCTGGCGCCAGCTTCTCCCAAAGAACTAGGGGAGGCAGAGGTGGCACCGTGGAGAGAGCACTTCAGCTGGAGTCCAGAGACGAGTTTTCATGCTTGAGCGGTGGATGGTGACCGCAGGCCTTTTATTTCCTGAGCACTGAGCTCCCAGCCTGTAAATCGAGAATAACAACACAGACTCCACGGGTTATCGTGGCAATTAAATGAGAATATATAGAAACATCTAGAACAGGCTTGGATAATGGTAATAAGCATAATAATAATAGAATAATAAGTGAAATGGTTAACAGGCCTTCATCATTTACCAAGCGCTCAGCACGAAACCAGGCATCTCGGCTGCGCTGTGTCCTTTTCTACTCCGGTTTCTCCTAGGAGGAAGGTTCAGTTTCCATCTTTATTTTGCAGACAAGGAAACAGACAAGGCACAGAGGGTTTAAGCTAACTTCCTGCATCACACAGGGAGGAAATGACAGAGCCAGGATGCGAAGTAGGGCCCCCCAAGAGCCACAGGCTTGGTTAAGGGTGCCCGTCCCAGTTGTGGTCAAGTCCCAGATCTGGGGATGGGAACTTCTTCACACGTATACATGATGGAGGATGAGGAGAGCCAGCTCCTGAAGTTCAGTGGATACACAGTAAGCACTCAATAACGAGTGTTTATTTATTGCTTCTGTTTACAGCTCTATTCCCAAAGTGAATTGTTTGTTTAAGTAAGGAGCATTTACCTTTATTACAGTCATTGGTAAATAAAATTATATTTGCATTTCCACAAATATGTATGAGTTTAATTAGTCTTGCAATTCGTACACAAGAGCCGGTCCAGGAAACACATTCATGAGCTCACACTTCTACCCCAGGCAAAAAGCCTTCTCAGACAAACACCATCAGGATTAAATAATTCATTCATTCACAAATAGTTATCGATCACCTACTCTGTGCCAGGCACAAATCTAGCTGCTGGAGCCACAACTCCTGGCTCTCCTGGAGTTTATATCTTCATGAGAGGACTTAGGTGACAAATTAAAAAATAAAATTGAGTGCCACGCTGAGGATTAAAATGTATGGATGATGTATGGAGTGACTGAAGCTGTTCCACACTGTGTGAGCCAGGAGCATCTCTACCACAGGATCTGACAGAGAAGCTGAGGTCCAAATGCCAAGTCAAGATGGAGTGAGGGAGCTCTTTGTGCAGAGGAAACAGCAGATCAGCAGATGCAAAAGTCCAGAGGCAGGAATGTGTGCAAGGGACCGGAGGACGCTTCACTGTGACCGGAGCATCATGGGGGTAACGGGGAGAAGAATGTGGGAGGGGCAAGTTGTGATGGGCTCGGCAGATCGAGTTCAATTCAGTTCCGTTACTCATTCATGCCCAACTCTTTGCAATCCCATGGACTGCAGCACTCCAGGCTTCTCTGTCCATTACCAAATCCCAGAGTTTTCTCAAACTCATGTCCATCGAGTCAGTGGTGCCATCCAACCATCTCATCCTCTGTTGTCCCCTTCTCCTGCCTTCAATCTTTCCCAGCATCAGGGTCTTTTCCAATGAGTCAGTTCTTTGCATCAGGTAGCCAAAATATTGGAGCTTCAGCTTCAGCATCAGTCCTTCCAGAGAATATTCAGGACTGAGTTCATTTAGGATGGACTGGTTTGATATCCTTAGTTGAGAAGGGGTCTGAATTGTATTTTAAGTGTAGTGAGAAGCTGGAAACTATCTGATCTCAACAGACATTTCACAGAGGTCTTGCTGACTGCTATGGGAAACCAGCTACTCTTGGAGAGCAGACGGGGAGGCAGGGAGCCAGGGGAGTAATGATGAAGGTGTGTATTGGACAGTGACAGAGAGAAATAGATGGATTCAGGGTGTGTTGGGAAGATAAGGGGTCCCAGGATTTGTTGATGGATTGGATGTGGAGTGAGGGTAAAGCGGGAAGCCCCAAATGATTTGAGTCACTTGATGGCTGGTGATGCCAGTTGCTAGGAAGGAACACCTTTTAAGGGTGGGAGATCAAAATCCCATTTTGGCCATGCTGAGAAGAAGATGCCAATCAGACATCCAAGTGGTGACATTAAGAAGGCAGGTGGATTGTGGTACTGGAGCTGAGTGAAGATCCGGACTGGAGGTATAAATGTAAGAAAGTGAGAGTGTGGAAGTGTTAATTGCTCGGTCGTGTCCGACTCTTTGCGACCCCATGAACTGTACTGTCCATGGGAATCTGCAGGCAAGAATGCTGGAATGGGTTGCCATTTCCTCCTCCAGGGGAATCTTCCTGAGCCAGGGATCAAACTCGGGTCTCCCACATTGCAGGCAGACTCTTTACTGTCTGAGCCACCAGGGAAGCCCACACTTAAAGTTATTCATTATGAGACAGATTAAACAAGACTTCATAGGTGAGATTATTGTTTTTCCTCGGTGTGGTCTGAGCAGCAGTGCAGTCAATACGATACACACCGAGTCAGGCACTCACGAAGCCTGAGACGGGGTCTGGGGAGACCCCTCCTCGCTCCACCCCTCCTCCCTCCACCCCTCCCCAGCTTCTCAGCAGGGCTTTACTACCCTGCCAGACACCTCTGGCTCTCAGTTTGTCATTAACGAACGCAGCAAAGGAGACTGTTCTTTCTGCCTCAGTTCCCCCTCGGACCATCTCACAGAGCTTATCTTGCATCTGTCCTTCCCATGCTCCCACTTAAATCCTTCATGCTGTGGTTCCCTCCACTCCAGCTTTTGCCGAAGCCACTGCCGCTGCCCTTTCCGGGGGTGTCTCCTTCCCAAAGTGCCACAGTGGCCTCCCACCCCAGAGGGCGAGCAGGAGCTGTCCATGGTGAGTCAGCCGGACTCTCAGCGGAGATGTAGGTCGCCCAGCTCCCTCCTCCCTGCTGCTGCAGCGGCTGAGTCGCCCTGCCCCGCCTGCCCCACCAATCATGTCCTTGTGGCCTGCATACCCACCAGCCTGACCTCACTCGTGGCTGCTCCGAACCCCGGGAGGAGAAACACCCTGCGGGGGACTCCCATGTGGCCCCCCAGAGCCACTGCCAAACACCTGAGACAGAGTGTGGGCCCTGTTTTCTCTCTTTGAAGGCTAAAAACTAACAAAAGCAACACACAATGGAAATAAGCTGATATTTCACTTACAGATTAGAACTGAAAAAATTCCCTAGGCACCTGAGAGTCTCTGAGAGCCTGGATCGGGGTGAAGGAGCCTGTGAGTGGAAGGGCCCCCCAGGGCCACAGGCTGCCCTCCCTTGGCCTGCAGTGCCCAAATAGCTTCCCTCGGGGACCCCAGAGTCAAATCCCCCTTCCTGTCACCATCATAGATATGTCTGGGTCAGAGCCCACTCTCGGGAGGGTGGTCTTCAAAAGCCCCCTCTAAGAAAGTAATGGGTACTGTAAAGCAATCATCCTTCAAGTAAAAATAACTTAATTAAAATAAATAAAAGTAAAATAGAGCATTGGAAAAAAAAAATGATGGGTGGCTAGATGAGAGGACAGGTGGACAAAGACTTGACCCACACATCAGCACATCACTCTCGGGTGGTAAGAGTAAACAGGCATCTACTGTGAATTTCTCTAAGGCATCAGGCGGTGCTACCCACATGGCCATACAGAGTCCTGCATCCTCTCAACCACCCCACAATGTCACCAGCTGGGCCGTTCCCAGCCACGTGTGGCTATTTCTATGTCCATTTACTAAAGTGTAATTAAAAATGCAGTTCCTCAGTTGCACTAGCCACGTTCCAAATGTTCAGTAGCCACAAGTAACTAGTGGCTATGCCAGACAGTGCAGACGTAGAACCTGCCATGTAGGGCAGAAAATCCCATAAGATGCTGCTGCTATAAACTACAGCAGGCAGATAAGAAAGCGAGAGTGTCACACGTTCACATGCCAACCTGAAAGTACGTGAGCACATGTGAGCTTCCTTATGCCGTGCGTGTGTGTCTGTAAGTGGGTGGATGACCCAGGGGTGCCGAGCCCTTGTCTACCACCCCAGACCTCCTACTACCAGAAGCAGGGTTAAGAACACAGACTCCAGAATCAAACTGCTTGGATTCAAATTCTCTCTCTCCCACTCTCAAGCTGTGTGGCCTTTGACAAGTGGCTTAACTTCTCTGTACCTCAGCCTTCTCTTCATAAAACAAAGATAATAATAGAGCCGTGGCAGAGGGTTGTTAGGAGCATTCCGTGAGATAATACACACACACAGCTCTCAGCGTGGCTCCCGGCACACTGTGAGCTATTAATAAACCTTAGCTGGTACTGCCGTTTCCAGGAGGCAGTGTGTTTGCTGTGCTGGGACAGCCTTGGAGAAGAGTCATGTAGGGGAGTCTCTGATGACACATGAGGATCACCTCATACTCGTGCAGTTCAGGGGCTGGGGAATGAGCTGGTGAGAAGTTGCACAGGATGGCCCTGTGGGTGCGGTGACGGGGAGGGGGGTGCAGATTAGGAGAGGTGCGTATGGAAGAGGAGGTGGGTGGAAACGAAAAAGGAATTGGACCTTACACGTTCTTTACAACCTAGATTTTTGTATTTTGCTCTAAAGATGTCCTGCTTGGAAGGGAGAGAGAGTCGTGCGCATAACTGTTTGGCAGTGTCAAAACTGCTTTCTCTCTTCAGTAAAGCAGCAGGACAGTTATTCCCACACACCTTGCCCTCCAGGATCGAAAGCCTCACCTGGGAGATGAGACCAACCCAAACGCGACAATTGGAACGAAAAGGAATCAGCGTCAGGGTGGCACCTGAGGGAATTTCTGGTCCAAGGCAGGCATTTTAACAGAAACCATTTCAACAGGTATTTGTGGAGTGCCTGTTGTGTGTCAAGCCAGCTGGTGGGAGCTGCAGGGGATTCAGAAAGAGAAAAGATATGAAAGGATCTCTGCCCTCAAAGACTGGAGGGCCTGAGAAAGAGAGACCACAGAAGGTGAGACGGACATTCCGGGGTGGCTGGGGTCCTGTGTGGGAACGATCACAGTCAGGAACTGGCGTTTGAAATAGGCTCTGAAGGATGGCCAAGACCTGACTGAGCAAAACGGGGTCCAGAGAGGTAGGGCGGCTTGTCCGGGACCTCACGAAGTCCCAGGCACGAGGTCCTTCCCCCGTGGAGAGACGAGAAAAGGGGTCCTACGCCTACACGTGTGGTTCGGAGAGTGAGGCCCTCAGCGAGGCGCATAGAGCAAGACCAGAGCCATCCCGCCCGGCCAGCCCTGTTAAGCCTCCCTTTCCGACGGCCCCTCCCAGACGCGGACTGGAGGCTGCGTTTTCAGACGCGGCCAGCAGAGGGCGTCAGGACTACTGCACAACCTGGTCTGGAGAGGGGCCGTCTGGGTTGTGCATCCAGAGCCTGGGGCCCTCAGGGGCCGGGCACAAACCTGTCCACACCCACACATCCACACCGCGTGTGCCTGACATGTGACACCAGACGGGAGAGCTACCCAAGCGGCTCACAGGGGCATGCTTGGATGGGCGAGAGAAATCTCATGCCCCCACCCCCAGAACCAGGCACGTCTGCAAAGGTGGCACCTGCAGTTGAATAAAACAGGTTCCTCCCAAGATAAACCTGAGCCTGGTTGTGCATAAAATGAGGGTAGTTTTAAGTAGTTTCCATTTGGAGAAGGCAAAGGGAGGGGACCTCCATCTGTCACCACCTCTGGGGTTCACTCCCCAACCCCCACACCCAACCAAGAGGGTGGAAAGAGCTCCTTCAGTCTGTGTGGAGTCGAGGTGGAGAGAGGAGTCTGAAACAGGCCCCAGAGACTTGCCATCTGCATGTCCCTTAGCAGACAGGGAACCACGTCCTCCTCCACAAACCTTACCGGAAACCAGCCTTCCTGCCCCAGGGAGAAGTGCCTTGGGCAGTTACCACTTGGGCTGCCCTTCTGCAGATCATTTCATTTTCACACTGTGCAGGAGGCTAGCATGAGCCCATGCCTGCATGCTAAGTCACTTCAGTCATGTCCAATTCTTTACGGCCCCATGAACTGTAGCTCGCCAGGCTCCTCTGTCCATAGGATTCTCCAGGCAAGAATACTGGAATGGGTTGCCATGCCCTTCTCCAGGGGATCTTCCTGACCCAGGGATCGAACTGTGTCTCCTGTAGCTCCTGCGTTGCAGGCAGATTCTTTACCGCTGAGCCACCAGGGAAGAAGGCACCCCCAAGGACCTCCCAGGGAACCCCCCAGTCTCATGAACAGAGGCCCCATTCCCAATTGAGGTGCCCATGTCTTCAGAGCGTCCACAGGCCCACCTCCACCCAGCCTGGGTGAAAGTCAAAACTCCAAAGGATGTGGGTCTGAATTCAGCTCCTCTCCTACTGGCCTCGAGCACCAGCATACGTCCAGTTCGGGAGATGACAGTCTAGAGACTCAGATGACAGAGATGATCGAGGTGGTGATACCTGAGTGCAGAGCTGGAGAGGCGAGGGGGAAGGGGCAGAGATGGAGGGCCAGGTAGACGCGGAGGGGAAGGAGCACAGGGACCGGGGAAGGGGGACCAAGTGACCAGAAGAGGTCAGGAACACCAGGCTAGCGACTGACATCCGCCAGCCCCGCTGAAGGGTGGCGCCAGGCCCATGAGAGCAGAGCCACACAGAGCCACAGCACGCCCCGCCAGCCCGTGTCAGACCACGCCGAGTCTCGGGAAGTCAGTCACCTGGCGGGGCCTGCCTCCTCCCTCCCCCGCAGCCCAGGCAGCCAGAGAGACATCCCCCTACCCTTCGGAGCTGTGTGTGCAAGAGTGTGTATGAGTGAGGCAGTGAGCCCCAGGGAGTGGCTGGGGCTCCGTGAGTTGGAAACGGATGTCTGCAGGTTGTGTGCAAAGGCATCAGACTTGCCAGCTGGGGGTTAGGGCCCAGGGCTGCCGTCCTGTCTCACTGATACACCCCCTGTCTCAGGCAGGTCACCGCCTAGCTATGGCTCCGCCTCGGCCCCTGTGAATGCAGTCGGAAAACCCCTGCCTGGCTAACCTCACACAGATGCTGTGATGCTCAGATTAGGGAGAGAGGTATAGGAAGCCACAGGCCCACGCAGGAGCCCACGAAGGCCGTGAAGCTGGGACACCAGCTGAGCACATGGTTGCAGCCCAGGGCGGAGTGGGCAGCTGGGAAAACACGCAGAAGCCAGTCACGCTGCAGGCGAGGAAGAGTCCCTGGTGGTCCAGGCTCCGCCCCACCTCTTGCCCTAAAGTCTGTCTCCAGGGCTCCCTGAGCACTGGCAGCCTCAGCCCACAGGCCCGGTGGCCTGCGCAGTGCTCAGCTTTCCCTGGGGAAGGCTGCTTGCTCCCATCCCCACCCCGCCCAGCGCCCCTCCAGGGAATATCCTCCCACCGCCCCCCATTGCTGCAAACAGCTGTGATTCAGAGAGAGAGTCATTTCCAAGGAAACCAAAAAAAAAAAAAGAATTCCAGGCATGGGGGAAATTTCAACCACAAAGCAAGTGGTTCCAAAGGAGCATTGACAGCACCCAGGACGCAGCTTGAGGCTCCCGGCTTCGTCAACACTGTTCTCCAAGTAAGGGACATACCCAGGACGTATTCGTGGGGGCGTGGGGAGGGAGAGGAATGTGTCCCCAAGTGGAAATTACAGTTACTGATAACATTTTGTTGTCATTGCTGTTTAGCCACGGGGTCCCTGCAGCTATGGGAACTGGAAAAGAACCGAGCCAAAGTTAGCAAGGGCCTGCTCACCGGGGATGAATCTGGCTGTCCCTTGGGATGGCAAGAAGGGATTCCGATGGCACCCGGCTCATCCTGCACAGATCCCGTTGAGCAGGGCTCACCTAAGCTATCTCCTCTGGGTCCACCTGTCCTGGTGCCTGCCTCACCCTTTAGTGGGGCTCAGGGCTGGTTTGGATCCCACAAGCAGGACCTTGGTCACTTACTGTCCCTTCTGAGCTCACAGCACATGTATACACTCAAAAAATTCACTCCTATAAACTATCCATCTACATACCCACGCATGAGCTTCCCTGGTGGCTCAGATGGTAAAGAATCTGCCTGCAATGTGGGGGACCTGGGTTTGAACCCTGGGTTGGGAAGATCCCCTGGAGGAGGGCATGGCAACCCACCCCAGTATTCTTGCCTGGAGAATCCCCGTGGACAGAGGAGCCTGGCGGGCTGCAGTCCATGGGGTTGCCAAGAGTTGGACATGACTGAAGCGATGAGCACAGACCGTGCCTGGGGCTTCCCAGGTGGTGCTAGTGTTAAAGAACTCACCTGCCAATGCAGGAGGCATAAGAGATTTGGATTCTATCCCTGGGCCAGGAAGATTCCCTGGAGGAGGGCAGCCCACTCCAGTGTTCTGGCCTGGAGAATCCCACGGACAGAGGAGCCTGGCCGGCTGGAGTTCACAGCGTTGCCAACAGTCAGACACGACTGAAGCGACTTAGCACACACACACATGGCCCTTGCATGCATGTGCGTGAGCAAACACACACACAAAGGAGTGTGCATGGCACCATATCAGGTGATGGGTTCCGTTAACTTCTGTTAATCCCACTCTCATTCTATGCTAACATGATAAAGTGAGTCAGGTCCAGGACCTTGCCATGTGCATCCGCAAGTCACATGGGGACTGTCTTCTGGTTAACGACTCTGCTCTTCAGAGCCTTGGGGCCACTGGTCTTCAGAGAACAGGAATAATTGCCTTCAGAATTTGTCCCTGATGGTGGCGTTAGTATTATTTCTGCGATGACCAACTAGGAAAAAACCATGGAAACACTTAATAACATATATACTCTCTTATAGCTTTGAGTATAAAGAATTGGATTCAGCCTCATCCAAATCACACAGAGATGTTAGTTTGAATTCTAGAACTGCTGACTGTAGGCAGAAAGGTTTGCCAGCAGGGTATTCCATCCAGGAGAAGGCCTGCGTTTGAGGAGGGAGCCACAGCAGCTGACCCGGGCTGGCCGTCCTGAGTGCAGAGGGCAGTTTCCACCAGCCCTGCTGGGAGCGCTGCACCCTGACCCCTTATTGCAGAGAGTGTTGTGAGTGGATGAGCCCCTGCAGCTGTGGAAGGGGTTCTGCAAACACCCAGGCTTGTGGGCCCTGTGAGGCGTGTCTCCACTTCTCTGAGGCTGAAACCATGCAGACAATAGGCCAGCCCGGGAAGTGTCTGCATTCATATTCAGTCCTCCGCCTTCCCTCCCCTCTCCTCCCCTCCCTCTCCTTCCCCTCTGGCCCTGGGGATGTATTTTGCATCCTTTAAATGATCTTGTTTATTCTATGTGTCGGAATATAGTTATCTGAATATTAATTATGGCTTTAGTGAAGTTCATCGGTTGAACACAGGAATTGAGAATTCCTTCTTCACTTTCAGCCACCTGCTTTGATTTCTCTGTTTATCTGCTTGACTGAGCTGAAATCAGTTTCTGTAAGTGAAAGTCGGCTGCTTGAAGCAGATGTTTTCGCTCAGAAATAGTGTACAGTCTGCTATTAGCATAAGTAGCATGATGCTAATAAATAGAGGTGTGCGACACTGGTGGCGGTGGGAGCCGAGGGACAAGTGGCCAGCCCGGGGACGGGGCCTGAGTGCAGCCGGAGGAAGAGCAAGCGGCCCAGCCTGGTTGCGGGCATCTATCCACCCCTGCCAACCCCGCCCTCCCGTCCCGAGCACCCCAGATGCAGCCGACTGGGGGCTGATGATTAATGACGGCCAGGGCTGTAACCAAATTGTAGTGCCATTAGCACCAAGTCACGACTGACAACTAGATACATCATCTCTGAGGTTTCTATCCAGCTAACTAATTTAACTATGTGAATACGGGAAACGCGGCACTGATGCCACAAGGCAAATATTGCCAAAGCCAGGAGCCCATCAGTAATGAACAGGAGGGGAGGAGCTCACCAGGACCCAGTGGTCAGGTCCGTGGTCCCAGCGGGGTCAGCAGATCTGTCTTTAGAAAAACTCCACCACATGCCCTGTGGAGCTGGCTGGGGGCTCCACACCCCACGGGCAGCTCAGAGTGGGAGCTCGCCAATGGAAGCCCCGCCTCCCAGCTCCCAGATGGCCCCTTACTCCTCGCCCCACCCCCAAGCCGGGAGATGACAGGTTTCCTTCCAAGCCAGAGGATGACAGATTCCATCAGAGCAGCGCCTCTCTTCCTGTCCCCCAAGTTTCTTCCCATCTCTGCAGCTCCCCACTTTCTCCAGGAGAGGGACTTGCAGGCACTTTGATGAGAAACAGGTGGGCCTCACGTTTCATAAGCGCTGCTCCTGAAATAGTGAATGCAAATTGTTATTATCTTCTTTTCTGTCGTCTTCCTATTCTTCTCTCTCTCTCTCTTTTTTTTTTTTTTTAACAATGAATCCCGTTTGAAATGTGCTGTGTTTGCTCATCAGAAGAGCCTTATAAGGAATCCTTTTAGAAAGGAGAGAATCGTCTGCCATGTGTAGAGTCGCCCTTAATTCATCTGGTTTATGAGCTGAGGGTTCCCACATGACCATGTTTCTTAAAGCCGTCCCCTGAATTACCAGGTGATTGGTTCTCTGAATCAGAAATCCTTCACTCCGCTCATCAGCCCTACTGTGGAGGTCAATGGCTGGGGAGGTTTGGAGGCAGGAACACCAACTCCATGAGAGAAACTTTCCACCCTTAAATGTCTCACCGTCCACTCTGGAGGCAGAAGAACCCAATCCCACAGGCTTTGTGAGGCTCAGCAAATCCGGCCCCATCCAGGGATGTGTCCATGGGATAACATCTGGGAAAGCAGACATTTCGGAAAATTCAAAGTACTGCATAAACAAATGAGTGGTTCTGCCTCAAACCTTCATCCCCAGCCCTGGCTGTGGGGCATGGTGTCTGGAGTGGCTGAGCCTGCTTGCTGGAAGGCTTCACGCTGGAAACGGCTACCCATACCAGTAAACTCAGAAGAAGGAGATGGCAACAGCCCAGACCATTCTGGGAAATTTAACTTCCATGAGAGCGATCCAAATAATGGAGACGGGAAAAGGGACTTGGACGCCTGAACAACTGTGGGACACCCCTCTTTCCAAAGGATCCCAAAGACAATAACTTTAGGTGATTCATAACCATCTAAACAGACACTACATGCCCATGGATGAAGCGCTTCCTCCTTCGCAAAGTTCTCTCTTCACTTTTCTCTCATGCACGATTTGTAACTGCCCAGTGATTGGGCTTCCTTGGTGGCTCAGCGGTAAAGAATTCACCTGCCAGTTCACTCCTTCAGGGGACCACCTGCAATGCAGGAGACGCAGGTTCGAACCCTGGGTCCCTTGGGGAAGGAAATGACAACCCACTACAGTATTCGTGCCTGGAAAATCCATGAGCAAGGAGCCTGGCAGGCTACAGTCCATGAGTCCCAAAGGAATCACACACAGCTGAGTGACTACTCCACCGCCGCCGCGGTAGGGTGGAACAGAGATTATCATCCCAAATGGCAGATGAGAAAACTGAGTCTGAACATCATTGTCAAGGGCAAAGGGTAGTTATTTCCATAGGCAAAAGGCTAGGTTCATTTTTGTTAGAAAATTAACACTGTGTCACTTAATATTTTTTTTTCCTGCTTTATCCTCCAGAAATAAAAAAAAGTTAAAATCGTGACCAGGTACTCTAATCTGCTTCTCTCAAGTACAAAAGCACGTATTTCCTTTGCGTCCCTCGAAGAGGCTGTTCTCATTTCCCTTGAAGGCCTGTTTCTTAATCTGAAAGCTATTCCAGATGTAAATGGGGTACAGTTTCCCCAAACGAGAGCCTCCGCCCCCTCCATCCATTATTCCACACACCCTGGGCAAGGGTTACAGAGGTGACTGAGATTCGGTCCCTACCCTCAAAATACCTACAAAGAAATCAAGTACAAAGCCTCATTTTCCCAAACTACCACGGGAACACACGTTCAAAGTGCCGGGAGCATTCAGAAGAAGAAAGGCCATCTCCTGAGGGATGGCTTGGGGAGCTGCCACACGGGGTGTCCTTCGATCTTGGCCTTGATGAATGGATATGATTGTGAAGTGCGGAGATCAGCAGGAGTGCCCTCCACAAGGAGACAGTGAGTTGAGTAATGGTGGGGAGGAGCCAGGGCCTGGCTGGGCCGGGCAACAGGCCCCTGGGTGGATGGGCCAGGCAGAGGGGAACTGGCATGCTGGCGGAAGTGGTCCAGGGCAAGGAAGGCAGGCACCATGGGCAGGCACCACATGTTCAGGCCTGGCTCAAGGAGATTTTCCAGGGTTAACACACCAGAGATGAAGGCCAGAGGCTAGAGGGAGGGCCCAAGGGGGCTGGCAGCATGCATCCGTCACCCCACAGTAATCAAAGCAGGCCGAACCCTCCTGAACCCCTGCACTGCTCTGGATCCCTGGGTGCGGGGGCCTAGCTCCCCTCACTCCACGCTGCATCCTACATCTTGAAAGCCTGATGGAACTAGCCCTCTAGCCCAGGCACAGGAGAACACCAACTCCATCATGGAAACCCTTCATTCCCCAACTTCTCCCCAGAGAGACCCTCTATCGGTTCCCTCCCACCCCACTCCCACCCCTACCCTGGAGTCCTCCACTTTCTTAAAGGTTTTGCCTTTAAAACAAACTGCTGTTATTAAGTAAATAATTGATTCCCATCCCCATTTTTTATTAATCAAAGGCTAATCAGAGCTGCGGATCAGCATGCGGCGACCAGTGTTAGCCCCGTGGAGTGGATATAATTCTCGCTAAAAGCAGCGAGGTGCTATTTTTGTTTTCCCTGTGCAGACCCATCAAGGGGACATGTGCAGTCTCCATTAGGCTTGGTGAAATACTGAGAAAGAGCTCGGGCCTTGGGGCTGTAGGTTGCCAACCTCAACCAAAGGGTCCACACCCTTGAGGGATCTTGGGAACGCAGGAGATGGCAGTTTGGGGATCCGGCTCCTGAGCAGCGGGGACTAGCTGCTGGGAGAGAAGAGTTTTTGCCAACTTGGGAGGGTGTTCAGGAGAGGCAACCCAGGACTCAGAACCTTCCTGGGCCAAAATTCAGGCTGGAATCTGGCCTGACCTGAGGCTGAGGGTCCTGGGGCCCCAATCACCAGCTCCCCTCCTCCGCCGGCTCCTGAGCTGAAAGATACCACAGGCAACATCAGGGTTCTAAGACCTGGACCAGATTCTTATCAGCTTTTTTTTTTTTTTTTAATCTTGCTGACTTCTTTCCTTCCTTTTTTTCCTCTCTCTCTCTCTCTCTCTCTCTCTCTCTCTCTCTGTGCTTATTGATCCCAAACGAGGAAAAAGTCTATTAATCCTAAACCCAGAGAAGATTAGAGATAGGGCCGAAAGGGCTTGTCAGGACAGAACCACATGGGCATTATCTCCTGGGAAGGTGACCACGTCACCAGCAGGAGGAGGAAGGAGAACAAAGGAAGGGAAACAAAGAGTGGCTGCCCCAAGATGCAGATATGATCCCTCCATCCATCCGGGCTGAGAATCCAGGCGGGGTTGGGGAAAAAAAATCAGAGATGGCCATGCCCACCCCCTGCCATTCTCAAAGCACCTTGCTGTGCAGGCAGAGATGAGGTTTTTCCGTCCTCTGGGAACACAGAGAGTTGGGCTCTTGCCTGGGGAGGTCCACAATCAAGGACAGCCAGGCCCCTCCAATACGGGAACACCTATTTGGGTCCAGGGGTCTGCGGGAGTGGCACTCGGCAAGGGTACGGAGGAGACGGGTGACACACCAGAGACTTTAGCCAAGTTCCTGAACCCCTCTCGGCCTCAATTCCCTGCCCCATGCCCGTAAAACAGACACAATAATTGTCAGAAACTTAGAGGGTCGTGGTGAGAATTATTTGAGATTATCTGTAGGAAAAAAAAAAAAAAACCTGAGTATTCATCTTACTATTAATAAATAGTCACTATTATACCTTCATCTGAAGGTCAAGGAAAGAATCTGGCCCACTGGCCTCTTCGCAAGATGGACTGGGTACCAGCTGGGGCCGGGAGATGCAGTCTTTAGAGTTAAGCAGTGAGTCAGTTCTGATGTAACCAAAATCGTCTGGATCAGTGCACTGACTGTCATCCATTCTGTGATTGGCCCCCATACTAGAATATGTCTCAACCCCCTGCAGGCCCCATTCAGCACTGATGGAATGAGAATCCCCGGAGGAGAGACCCAGGCACCTGCATTTTTCAGCTGGAGATACTAGGACCGAGTCAAATTCCTGCCCAGACCCCAGTGGTTGCTGGGTGACAGCTGAGTGCTGGACACCACTAGAATCTAGTGGAACAGAATCTAGTTTCCTTTCCTGCAACCAGTATCATACCACAATCTCTCTCCAAAGGTCATCCCGACTTGTCCAGAAATCTGCCTGCTGTTTGCAAAGAAAATCCAAAAACCTAGGGCTTCCCATGCTTGGGGGAAGGGGAGGCGACCAGCTGTCTCATCTGCTGAAGTATCTTTTCTCTCTTCCCCACCCACCGGCTCTACCCTCATTCCTCTCCCCACTTTCCACCACGCGGGAGCAGGTGCTGGCTTCCATGGACATGCCCTTGTTTATCAGCTTCCTTCCTGCTGAGCTGCGTCCAGCCAGGTCTGAACTCCCCAAGGTCAGAGACAGTGTCTTCAAGCTCACGGGCACCTTCATCCTGTAGTCTGGGACAGGGCACCAGACAGAGGGGAACTCTTTTCCTCCTCACCTAGGATGCTGGAATTGTGATTGTTCCCATTTTACAGATGAGGAGGCTGAGGCATTGAGCATGTGAGGAATCTGCTTTGTAAACACTGGGCTTGAGAACCTGGTTCTTAACTCTGTACTGCACCTCCTCCACATGGGGTATACCACCCCAGAGCTTCAGTTCCCTGAAAAAGCACAATTTGGGGCTTAAAAAGTAAAGGGACGAACTAAGAGCAGATGGCTTGTTTGTTGTTTATTACCTGCTTGAAACTGGGATTCCCTGGTGGCCCAGACAGTAAAGAACCTGGAGATCAGGGTTCAATCCCTGGGTCAGGAAAACCCCTGGAGAAGGAAATGCTACCCACTCCAGTATTCTTGCCTGGAGAATTCCATAGACAAAGGAGCTTGGCAGGCTACAGTCTATGGGGTCGCAAAGTGCTAGGCACGACTGAATGACTAACATAAACACACACCTACTTGAAATTATGACACTTAGGCTTCAAGTTACCAATTTACAGAATAACAGCAAGAGAGGCAGCTTGCTACAGTGGAGAGAAACACTGAACTGGGAGATTGTGACACTGAGGTTTTAAATCATTATTATTATAAGAATAACACACGCACATCGTAAAAAGTGCACGGGATACACAATGAAGTGACATTCTTCCTCCCACTCGAGACCCCATCCCGCTTGCCAGAAGGAGCCGTTTCCTATGTATTCTACCAGAAATATGTCAAGTACAGTCAGGTAACGCAAACACACCCACAGATGCTTTCTGTTGTGGAGACCGGGATGTGTTCCCCACACCGCGGTGCACCTTGATTTCTGACTTTGCAGTCCATCTCGGCTCTTTCCAGGTGGACCCTCGTGTGGACCCCTTGTATCACATTTAGTAGCTGCGAGTGTTCAGCTGGGCTTCTCAGGTGGTGCTAGTGGTAAAGAACCTGCCTGCCAGTGCAGGAGTCAGAAAAGATATGAATTTGATCCCTAGCTCAGGAAGATCCCCGGGACGAGGGCATGGCAACCCACTCCAGTATGCTTGTCCGCATGGCAACCCACTCCAGTATGCTTGTCCGGAGAATCCCATGGGCAGAGGAGCCTGGCCAGCTATGGTCCACAGCGCCACAAAGAATCAGACACGACTGATGCAATTTGGCACGCATGCAAAGTATTCAGTTATCCAGATATTCACTAATTTATGTGGCCAGGGCCCCCTGAAAGACCTTTTGACCATTTCTAGTTCTGTGTTTTATTTTATTACAAAGCACACTCAGCTGATATCTTTGTGTACCTCAACTGCACACATGTGTGATTCCACCTGTAAAATAAATTCTTACAAATAAAATGATTTCTGAGCATCCCACATTTGATTGATATTTGCTCCCAAAGAGAATGTACAAAGTTAAGCTCATACTAAATTTTTTTTTTAATTCCTGTCTTCCCAACCTCCTTACTAACATAGTATATAATCAGAAAATACTCAATATTTGTTGAGCCTTGGGTTTCAGTTCCTGCCCTGACACTGACTAGCTATGAGGCCTTCAACAAGTCACTCTGCATTCTGGGCCTCAGTTTCCTCATCTGTGAATTAGAGGTTGGATGAGCTGATCTGTAAGTATCCTTCTAGCTCTGTCTGTCTGATTTTAAGCACTCACTGTGTATTGAAAGTGTCTGAGACTCATTAGTTCTCCGAGCCCAGAAGAATCTAAAACCCAGTTGGAGGTTCAGGGGAACACACTCAGGGAAGATTTAAGGAGAAACATGTGACCTTCTGAAATCAAGCGCAAATTAGTGCTGTTTAGGCTGTGAGCTTGTAGAAGATCACGGGAGAGTGACCGAGGGGCCATGGCTGGGGCGGCTCCTTGGAAGAGGCAGAACTTGCATGAAATGAGCAGGGCAGTGCCCAGATGTGGCCTCTTGGACAAAATAATAGGAAGCATTTTATCTCACCCCTACCCAGAGCCAGCCTGGAAAGCCAGCCTGTATCCTCTCTCCCCAAGGAGCCCACAGTCTGCTTTTTTCCCACCAAGAGCTGAAACTCAGTGAAACATCAGGATTGTCTTGGTTCCAGGTCAGCGAGGATCCATTCCTATCCCAGCAGTTTCACTAAGTACTGTGTTCTTTGTGGAGACATGGCTTTAGTGTACTGTTCTAGAGGGAAAAAAATTACTGCATATAAACCTTGATTAACCCAGGTTCTCGGAAAATGGAGGATTCTAATTAATTCTGTTTTCTGGGTAATGGAGAGTAAAAAAAAAAGTTTTCTGGAGGCTTGAGCTCCTCTCCTGCTTCAGTCAACCCAGGTGGGTGACCCTTCTCTGGTGCAAGACTCGAAACCCCAGGATCCATACCCATGGCCTCCAGGGAAAGGCTTCCTGTAGCCAGAGGGTCACAAGTTTGGTTGATGGTGATGAGCTGATGTTAGGGAGCTCAGGCGTCATTTTTTGGCATTTGATGGGCTCTACAAAGCACAGGGCTTGCTATTTTTTTCTTGACTATTGTGTTCATTTGTAGGCAGACTGGCTCATCTCCCTGAGAAGAGGGTGGGAAGACCATTGCAGCAGGCTGAGGACTCTGCTAAATTGATGTTATGCCATTTGGGGCTTATATTCATTAAAAGTGTTGGCTATGGCTTGTTACAGCTTGAGAGGCTCCTGGTTCCAACTGGTCACTTATAGATAAGGAAACTAGGGCCCAGAGATGCTGGTTTCTGAATTCGGGTGGTGACCTTTACAATTCGGGCTCTTTCATGACATTTAGGTTACAGGACTTGTCCAAGGTCCCACACAGCCCATTAGGAAGAGAGTTGGGGGTTCAAACTATAGCCATCCTTCTATGGAAGCTCTGGAAGACACCAAAGCTTCACCCATGAGATCCCCAAGGCCCTGGAACCGCCTTCTCCCTGGACTTTGGCGCCGGTTTGTCAGACAAGGGGCCTGGAAGCCTGACACAACACTGAGGTAGGCTGTGGGTGTGAAAGATACAGCTCTAGAGCAAGCTGCTTTTAAGCTGCTTTTCAAAGTAAAAAAAAAAAAATCAGTCTTAAAGAATCATCCTGCTTTCCAATGTAAGTGGCTATACCCCCAAGTTACTTCCTTCCCCAAGTGCTGAGTCTAGAGGGGCCTCAAAAATCCAGAACCTTGCCAGCTCACACAGGTCATAAGCAGACTCACAACCAGGCAGATGCCACATCTCTAAACAGAATACTTACCCCCATAAAGGGGTGATTGTGCGGTGAAACCAAACGCCCTTCTGACACCCTTAAAGCCTGCCTCACTAAGACCAAGTCCCAACCCCCCGCCCTCTGGCTGTGTGAGGGCTGTCTACCACCCTTCCTCCAGAGGTGGAAGAATCATTTCCACCCACCTACCTCCAGGGGAAACTGAGGTCAGCAGTGCTCAGACTTCAGGGCTCTTCAGGGTCCCCTGGAGGGCTTGTTAAACACAGATGGCTGGGTCCCTCCCCCTGAGTTTCTGATTCAGTCAGTGGGTAAAGCCTGAGAACCTGCATTTCTAACAGATTCCCAGGTGAGGCCCATGGACCCATATTGAAGGTCTGGGGCCACCCTTGGAAACCCGTGAACAAGAGAACTTGTGAAAAGGAGTGTTTTTACTGTTCTAAATTTTGCAAAATGCAGGATTTATCTTAAAATAGTAAAAGTATGACTTTTCCCCTCCAAAACTATATCTTACAAATTTGAGCTTTGTATGCCTAAGAACCTGTGGAAGTTTCAGCATATAGTATAGATCAGTCAATCCCCAAATGAATGCAACAGCTCATCTCCTCCTTGCCACTCCCCACCCCTAAGAAAGGTCAGCTCCAGAAAAGAAACTTTAAACAGTGGCTCCAGTCCACAGCCTGCCTGTTCCCACCTGCTGGCCTCCAGCTGGTCACAGAATCACAGAACCCCCGCCCACCCAAATACAGAAGGTGGCTCCCACTCTCCTCCACACACCCCCAGAAACCCAGCGACCGAGGCCTCTGTCTTCCCAAGGGGCACAGCCTGTCCCCGTCTCGACGTGGGGGTCCTCCCCTAACGTGGGGCTATAGTCTGAGTTAGAAGGGGCCCATGAACACTGGGAAGGGCGGCCAGAAGTCTCTGACCCCAAATCGGAAGGGCCTGATGTGGGTTGCTATGGGTGAAGACAGATGTTAAGGGGCATGAAATCTAAAGCGAGGGACACCCCCCACCCCATCCACAGTCCCAGCCTGGCTGCGGCTGGTCCAGTGCCCGCGGGGCTCTGGGGGGACGGGAAGCAGGAGCCACCCCGTGGCCGGCTCAGGAGGAAGGGAGAGGCCGACAAAACCAGCAGCAAGGTGGTCCGAGGAGCTAGCGGCACCGAGGTGGGGAGGAGAGGTTTCAGCAAAGAGAAGGAGGAGGGGGGCCGGGGGCTGGAGAGCAGGATCCCAGGGAGAGGACGGAGGTGCAGACAAAAGAGAGCGCCCGCCCGCCCCGGCGCCGGACCAGCCCGCGCGCGAGACTCCGCGCCAGCCCGCCCGCCCCGGCCCCCGGGGTCTCCCCGGCAGCCCGCTGGGGTCCCTGACGCCGACCGCCGGGGCCGCCCGCGCGAGAGGTGGCTCTGCATCCCCAGGGGGCGAGGCCCGGCGGCGGGGCGGGGGTGCGGGGGGAGCCCCGTCTTTTCTCCGCTCCCTCCCGCCTCCCTGCCCTTAATGGCTCGGTAATTGATTGGCCCCGTGTCCTATTTTCACCGCGGGCGGCCGGCGCCAGAGGTCGGCTAATATCAATATTTCCCGCGGCAGCTCCGCGGTGTGGATCCTGCTGCTCCAGGCCGCCCCGCCGGCCACCGAGAATTTACCTTTGGTTTCAAGAAGAAGTGGGAGCTGAGTCAGGGATTAGGGCTTGTCGAGTCAAGTCAACACAAAAAAATTTTTTGAAAGGAGGAGGGGGGATGGGTAGAGACATTCGTCAACGCGGGGAGCAATCGAGACAGCCTGGGGTTAATTGTGGGAAGGAGGAGGGAGGAGCAGGAGGCAGAGACCGGCGGGGAAGGGAAGAGATGAGTGAGGGGGAGAAAGAAAGAGATTTTAAAAGGCGAGACTCCTTACTCCCGGGGTTGGCGCTGAAGCCATTTTCCTTCTTCCCACCGCCTGGCCACCATCCACCCCCACCTCCAGCCAGCAACCCCACAGCTAACCCCTCCGCAAGACTCATTTCCTTACCTCTTTACCTTCCTTACCTCTTTCCTTACCTCATTTCCTTACCTTCCTTCCCCTCCTCCATAATATTATCTGGCCCTACTTTAAGTGGCATTTTTTTTTCTCCAGCCAGATGAGACTCATTCAAGGCAGAGAGGAACCAACATTATGGTATACAACACATGGCTGTATGCCAGGCACTATGCCTGGTGATCACCAAAAAGTGAAGTCTAAAATGAAGTCGCTCAGTCGTGTCCGACTCTTTGTGACCCCATGGACTGTAGCCTGCCAGGCTCCTCCACCCAGGGGAGTTTCCAAGCAAGAGTACTGGAGTGGGTTGCCATTGCCTGGTGATCATCAAATAGTGGCTCATTTAACCTCCTCAGTAGCCCCAGAAGACAGGTTTCATGGGTGCTGGGGCAAGTCTGTCTCCCCAGCCCAGCCCATCCACAGCATCCAGCGCAGCCTGTGTAACTCAGAGGCAGTAAGGATCTATTGAAAGACAGTTGAAGATAGAAACGAATATGGCAGTAACGGTAGGGCAGCCACTGTGGACCCTCAGCGAGCCTGAGTGAGTTGCCCAAAGTCACACGCTCTCCTCTTCACTCCTCCTCTCCAGTCTTCACTTCTTGCTGATTGCTTAACTGTAGACGACTGATCATCTAATACATTAATACACTCCGTATTAAAGACAGTGTAGAGACTCAAGTTTTACACAGGGAGGAAGGACGGAAGGTATTAGTGGCAAGAGACACGGTGAGACAAAGGGTAGAGGAGCTGAGAAAGCCGTGTCCGGTGGGGTCCCCCTCAGCAGGCCACGGGGTCTCACCGTCTCCCCAGAGCTCATTTTGCTTGCTACCTAAGCTGCAAGAGTCAGCTGATGAGCATCCTGTGATGGGCCTGAATTTCCCAAAACCAAGCTGGGCCAGTGCCTGCCAGCCAATTCCCCCAGCAGTGGTACTCCTCCTCCTGAAGCCTGCCTCCCCAGCCTGGGTCACCAAACTTCTTACCCTTGAACAGGACTGCAGATGTGTAGCTCAGGATCCCAGGGCTGGGGGCGGTGGGGTGGGGCGGTGGGCAGCCCGGGAATGGGGACACACGGCAGGCACAACTGGTAAAGATGGAGCTTCCTCCAGGCCATCACCCTGCAGGGGAGGTAGGCGGTGTGAATGGACTTTCTGATATCCCAGAAAAATCTCTGGGATTCCTCTGAGCCCTGCTCCTGGCCCCCAAAGAGACTCAGAGGAGTAAGTCCAGGACAATTCTGACCTTTCCTTTTTAGAGATACCTGACAAATCAGCCTCTGAAGACTTCTCCAGATCCATGGGGTCTTCATGTCTGTGCCAGCTCCCATCCAGAGTCCTGAAGGGTCCAAACCTGCACGTGTCCCTGGCCACATGGTGAGCTGCTCAGGGGATCAGAAAGAAAGGCACAGTCCCCACCCACCACATTCTCAGTCTAGCTAGGGAGCACAGATCTGTCCACTGCCAAGCAATTACGGAAGAACACAATGGGGTGAGGAGGAACCTTGTCCTCTGGTTCTTCACACTTGAAATCACGCACTTCGGAGACAGCAGCCCTCGCGTGGCTGGCCTGACGGGAGGGTTTTGTGGAGGAGGGTGAACGGAGAAGCGCTAAATACAACGATGGAAACTTGAGGAGGTTCAAACTGGTGGATCAAACCTCGGAGACGGGATTTAGCGTGCCCAGGTGGGCTCACCGAGGCTGGAAGGAAGAAAGTGATCAGAAATACGGCCCCAGGGCCTGGCGTGTCAGCAGATTCACGGTGAGGGTAGGGACCATTGAGATGGCCTGAAGCTCTCTCAAACAAACAGTCCTGCACCTGTTGAAAATTCCTCTGCACCCATTCCTCAGCTCTCCTGTCAGCCTCCCTGTTAATGAGAGAAGGATAATGCATTTTCCAGACTCACTTCATTATCCCCCTGCAACACACTCACATGCACACACACACACACATACACACAACTATCTAGACGGACCTAGCAGAGTCTCAGCAGAGAGGCGACTAGATGTCCCCCCTGCAGTTGACTTCTTTGTCCCAATCTTAGTCTGTGTCCCATTTTGCTCCAGCTGGGTCCTGGGCCAGGACTGGGAGTTCAGGGAGATTCAGGATTCCATCTGGGAGCTCACATCTGGCACAGGACAGAAGCAGAGAAGAAGCTGGGATATTCAGTGTGCCCTTGTTCTGTACAACAAGGGCAGGGATTTAGGGACAGGAAGGATTGTAGGGGGTCAGAGAAAGTGGGACTTACTTAGAAAATCTAAGAGCTACCCTTTAGCTAGGCATCACCAGGTGTACAGGCCACCTGGCTTTTATGATCTCATTCAGTCCTTGAATTTCCACCGGGAAGGAGGTCTCATTTCCTTTCTCTGGTTACAGATGCAGAAACAGGCTACGGGAGGTTAAGAGCACAGGTTAGTGGCAGAGATGAGGTTTGACCCAGGGCTACCAACACAGGAGCCCCATCTCTTAAACTCACTGGGTACTGAGGGATGACAACCGGCTGTACCCAGAGGGGGTAGAGAAGACATCAAAAGTGCTTCTGTGACTTAAGAAAAATGGGAAGCTGGAGTCTTCTGTGTTCCAGAGGGTACGTGAGATGGCGTCCGGCTCTCTGTGCCTGTCACTCCTCAAGCCCTCCCGCCTGCTTGGCAGGATGAAGGACAGGCTTTCACAGCAGACAAGAGAGGCCGGGGTCACCGCTGGCAAAGGCACACCCAGCGCAGTTCCTGCCGCCTAGACGGGTGCTCTGATCCTCCGCTGGAAATGTCACGCGGGAGACAGGCAGGCTCTGATCTTCAGAGAGCTGTGGAGCATCTGTGATGACATGTGGGCATCAGGATTTGCATATTTATTATAGATAAGCTGTCAAAATGTATGTTGTCAATTTCACCTTATACTCCAGATTTAATGGTGCGCGTAAAGGACAGAAAATCTTTAATATTAATATTAATATGATTTTAGATTATAAGACCGCATTGTAGATATCAATCAGCCAACCCTTAAGGACATGTCACTCAAGTTGATATAGTTTATAGAAAATTAATGTAATCCATCCTGTATGATCTATTACAGGGGGGCTTGAAGAGAGAGAAGAATGTGTGTGTGCTTGGGGCAGGGGGGCTGGGGGGCCATTATTACTCATCCACAGTTTTCCACTCGTGCTAATTTGTGTTCGTGCCTGAAACATCAGAGGGGAGACATCCACATATTTTAGGCTTGGCACAAACCTCAGAAATCAGCCATGCCAACTCCTTCACTTTGCTGTGAGGGAGCCAGGGGAGAGAGAGGGTGAGAGTCACTGGGTGACTTGGTGGCAGAGGTGGGCTAGAGCTAGGCTTTGTGATGGCCAGCCCTGCCTCTCTGCCCACTCTGTGCCCTGGGCTCCAGAAGTGGGAAAGGGTCATTGGTAGAGGCCTCAGGGCTCCCTGGTACAATCCCATCCCATCCCCAGCACCCAAACCCAGTGTGGGAGGCTGCCTGGGCAAACGGTTTCTTAAACTGTTTCAAAGGATCCCAAGGGCCCCCTGATCCTATGAAGGACACATCCACATGACCTGGGGCCTGGAGGGCTTTAGAGACGTGATTGTAGATGGGCCAGGAAAGCCCCCAAGTCCCAGTGCTCACTCACGTGCATCCCAACACCTGAAGCCTTGGCATTGACCCTCTACTTGTTCAAACCCTGGACTGAACATTCACTAGCACCGTGGCAACATGATGGGGACCAAGTGGCCCCAAGAAATGTGTGATGTCGTAAGACTCTTGCCTCTGAGTGGGAAGGGATGATCCCAAGCACATCATAAGATTGGGCAAAAGCCTCTGCCCTAGCCCAGGTTTGTGCCAGCAGCTCTAGGCAGGCCCCGAGGTATTTGAAAAGGGCTTTTGGGTTCTGGGGAGCCGGCCAGGCTAGAAGGTATGAACAGAGAGGACCAATGACCTCTAGGCTCCTGCTCTGCTCTCGGTTCCTGTCAACTGCCTGCCCACCCTAGGCCCAGCTCGCTTCAGTTATTCAGGGAAAAAATCCAAAGTCCGTCACCTTCCACCTGCCAGGTCCATAGGTAACCCAGAGGCATTCTGGACCAGAGAAACCAAATTCAAAGCCAGATCCGAAGTTCTCTAAAATGCTTTAACACACTGGCTGACCCCACAGTCCTCTCTGGGCCTTCCTTTCTATGCCCATAAAATGTCTTCTGAAAAATGCAAATGCCCAGAGCACTCTGGGGGGCTTTCTGCAGCCCCAGGCCCAGGCCTCTGCACTGCTGGCCTTTGCCCAGGAAGTGGGCAGAGAGGAGAAGCTGCTACTTAGAGCTTGGGCCAGGGGAAGGGGTAGCCTATTCTTCTGGGGTCAGGCTCAGCCAATGTAAGCGCCCAGGGAATGAGGGGAGATAATACAGACCTGGCAAGATGAGGGGTGGTCCCCCCTTCATGCCCCGGACTTCCTTGGGGGCAAAGATCTCCAGAAGCCCTGGTCTTACCCAAGGAGGTGGGGGCAATAGCATCTCGTTGCCTGAGTATCCACTGAACCTCCTCCCCTGCCCTGGGATTCTCCCAGGGTTTCAAGAGAACACCTGGTCTCCCAACCACTGGCCAGCCCCTTCTCGTCAGTCCCCAGTTCCTGCTCAGGCCCCCTGACTCGCTCTCCCTCTTGAGGACAGGAAGCAGGGAGGTCCAGGCCAGTCTGGTTCATGACCACCAGAGTTTACATGCACCCACACTTCTTATCTGAAGTGAGACAAGGCCTGGCGGGGCTCCACAAATCACAGCGGCGCAGAGGGCGGGCGAGGCTCAGGACAGCTGGCGGGACACTTGCGGTGAGGATCCTTGGTGACCCCTAATGGACCCAGAGAGCCAGACCGGCGCTGGGCTGCTCACAGATCTCAGCATGTTATTTACATACCACTGCGGACTGACGAACACCTGAAGCATTTTTCATTCTGTTCAAACTACAGAAGCCTCCTCGGGTACCTCTGTGTTGTGTTTCCACACAATGGCAAAATGCTGATAGGATATTTTTTTTTTTCCCTTTTTTAATCTTCCACTGAAGCCTCCAAGAAAGACGACCCAAGGAAGGGGGAGAAAGAAACAAACAAACCAGAGGAGGGCATGGCAGCCCCAGGCCTGCTTCTTTTCTCCTGGGAAATACAGGAAGGGTTTCAGTCTGGCCGAGTGTGGGCACCCCTAACTCTGTCAGCTCAATTCATCCCAGCCCTCACTGCGAGGCAGCATCTTCTGGGTCCCAGCTGTTAAAGGTTTAAAGCTGAGTGGGTGGGGACAAACCCGAGTGCCCAAGAAGATAGGAAAATAAGGTGGGATTCAAAGAGCACCCCCTCCTCCATCCCTGTGGCCAGACCCTTAGAGGCTGCCCGGCTCTCTGCAGGCTCCTAGCACCTCCAACTAGAACTAACAAGAGATAGGTCTTGGTTCCTTCATTTCCACGATTCTTCACCTGAGGCTCTCAGTCCGGGGAGGGAGAAGCCATGATCAGTTTTCAGGGATCCAATTCCCTCCCCCCCGAAACTGTATGCAAAATGTCTTGTTTGTATGCATAGCTTATGGATGCATTCACGCATGTGCATGCACTAGGCCCCTTTTTCTAGGAAGAATGCCTTCAGCGTCCATCAGATCCTCACAGGGTGAGAGTCGCCTCTGAAGCATTAAGAAACCCACTGGGCTGCCCCGAAGCTGCTCAGCCAGGGAGTCAGGGCCTCCTGAGGCAGTGGACTGCCCGGCAGGGCAAGTGCACACACCGAGGCCGCAGGGCTCAGTAGATCAGACTCCAGCCCGAACAAGATGGCCCAGGGCTGGCAGGGTCAGCGTGCTCTCCCGGCCCCAGCAGCCATCAGAAGTCAGGGGGCTCCCTGCCCTGGAAGGGAGGCCAGGAGGGCATCCAGGCTGGCTGTGGCTCCAGGCATATGGGTTCCTAGCATCTCTGGTCTTCCATCCCTGTTGCCTGCTCAGAGGTTATTTTCTCTCCCTGACCCTGTCTGTTTATTTCTGTGTCACCAATATCTGGTTTATATATTCTCGGGCCCCCTTTCCTCCATTTCCTCCATTAATACTTCTCGTTCAGTGCAGGATAAATAGGGTCATAATCACACCATAAAGTGAGCCATGGGCTGCGTGTCGCTTATTGCCCAGGGGTCTGCTAATTGGAATTTATAAAGTTCAATAAAAACTATAATCCAATAAGGCCTGAAACTCTTCTTCATTCATCTTAGGGGTAATATTCAGCCTACCCACCCACCCGCCTGCCTGCCTTCCAGCCAGCAGTGGGAGGCCAACGAGCAGCCACCAAAAGGACCTTCCCCAGGGGCCACAGAGTCCACAGGAGTGGCCAGCACTGAGTCAAGAGCTGGGTGGCCAAGCAAGGGAGAGCGGAGGGCCTGATGGGGCCCCGTGATGGCCATGCTGTAAAGGTCTGGGGACCCCCACAGTCCTAGCATTGTCTCTTGCATCATTATAAACTCTCCCCCAGTTACAGCCCCCACCTATGTTTGCAATTGCCCTCCCCCATGCAAACCCCCCCTCCAAATCCTCTGGGAGACTCAGGGGGTCTGCTTCAAGGAGGCCTATGTAAGGGAGATGGATCTGAACCTGGGATTGCAGGTGCCGTCCCTGGCCCCAGGGTGTCCGCAGAGCAGGAAGTCATCATACCGTGTACATAAGGCTATGTTGTGCTCCGTCAGGCACCCATGACAAGCCGTTTCCCAGACTCCCTACCAGTGAGGGAGGCAAGTGAAGGTGGAGAGGGGGCGTCCCCAGCCCCGCTGAGGAGCTGCACCCAGAGACACTCAGAGAAGTGTGTTGGACAAGAGGGTGACCAGTTGTCCCGGTTTGCCTCAAACAGAAGGTCCCTGCACATGTGACATTCTGTGTTTAAAGTGCAACAGAAAAATGTGACTAAAGAATGATCCTAAAAAAAAAAAAAAGAACGATCCTTGCAGTGGGCTGAGTGGTGGAGAAACCCAGTGGAGCTCACCTCTCCTGGGCAATTCCTGGGAGGATCCGGATGGCCGCCTTCTGGCAGCCACTCTGGGAACAATACCCTTTTCCCCAAAACACCTCCTGCAAAAATCGTGGAGTTTCCCCTCACCTCCCAGGAAGCCCTCATTTAAAAACTAGAGTGTTTTCCCTCCAGCAAAAACGCACATGAGCCTGAATCCCAAATGCAAACAGCTGGCCCTTTGCTGGACACTCTGAGTGGTGAGAGGGAGCAGGGCACTCAGCCAGCCAATTCCAGCATTTCAACCCGGACGAGGAGGGAGTCACTCATTTTTCAGAGCATTCCCAGCTTGCTCGGGGATAGGTGGAAGACAGACCTCCAAAACCAGCTGCCGCCCCCCAGCCCCCATGCTGGGATGAGATGTGTGTGCATGCATGTGCATCCCAGTCCCCATGCGTATGTGAGGGATGTGTGCTGGGATGGGATGTGTATGCACACACGTGTGTGAGGGGGGTGTGATGCCAAAAGGAGAAGGCACAGTCCCCACAGCCTCTCAGACCTCCGCAGTCTCACATGGAGACTGCAATTGTCCTAACACATCCCCCGAGGGAGGGAAGGTTGGTTAACAGGTGAAGTTGCTCAGGTGCCAAGCTCTCTGCCAAGGGTGGTAGCAGGATCCCACCACCCACATGTCATGGCCCCTGCAGCGTGAGCTGCCCTCTCTGAGTCCAAGGCCTTCATGACCAGAAGTTTAACGGAAAGCTTTGGAGCCAGATCTGCCTAGGCTCTAAATCAGCTTCCTGCCTTGTCTATGATGTTTAGCCTTGAGTCAGTCATTTACCAGCTCCACCTCTCAGCTCTTAGAAGATGCTGACTGCAGTGCCTGGCCCACGTGTAGTTACTTCTAGCTGCTATTGAGGGTCATTTATGTTTTGTGTGAAATGCCAAGTGGGATAAGGGTTCATCTGTGGCCGCGGTCAAGGCAGCCCCTGTCTTCCCCAGGGCTCGTTACTGGCTAGGAGCCAGGTTAGGGTCAGCATGGGGATAGAATGGAATGAGGACTGGAGTCATCTAGGTATCTGACTTGGACTTTGGGATCAAGCAGGAATTCCAAGAGGTAGTAATGTCTCCAAGTGGTAGAAGAAAGTTCCAGGTGGGTGGGGACAGAGTCCTCCAGCAAAGAAAATGTGAGTGCACAGGCCTGGAACGGAGTAGAAGGGACGGCCTTGTGCACCAAGAAGGCGGGGTCTGGGGGCCCTGTGCTTAGGGTAATAGGAAGTCAGGGAATGTTTGTTTGTTTTTGTGGAAGAGGCAGTTTGCCATTTGGACCAGGAAAGGTCTAACACACCCGAACCCCACCAATCCATCTTCAGCCTCCCTGACCTTTTCCCTTCCTAGCCTCAATCGTTCATTCATTCATTCATTCACTCCACCAAAGTATATCGAGTACCTCCAAGACACTGTCCAACCCAGGTAGCGCAGGCCGAGTGCCTGCTTTCCCGCGGGATGAAGTACTCCCATCCCGTCTGGAGCTGCCTCTGCCCTGGAACTTTTTGTCTCCGCTCCACCCAGTCCCGTCCAAAGCAGGGCTGAGATCCCTCACCCACTTTGTGGTCATCACCTCTGCTCTCTTCTTGCTGGAGAAACGAGAGCAACAAAATCCCAGGCCTGAGCGGGGCCCAGCAGGGGGGGCAGCTCTCCATCTGCAATGTCCTCAGTTCACTGCCGAGGTCCTGATCCAGCACCAGCCTTTGTTCCTGTCCCTTAGGTTGGGTCTGCTCTGCTCCACGGCAGACCATGAGCGCCACAGAGTAAGGGCCCTGCTTCCCTCCGGTGTTAGGTTCCCCATGCTACCTCCTTTTAGCTGCGAAGATAAAAGACCCACACCTAGGCCCCCACTGGAGGATGAGCCGAGAAATGCCAGTCTGTCTCAGTCCTGTGTAGGAAGCCTGGGTCTGCAAGAGACAGGAGAAGGGAGAAAACCCTCAATGGGATGGGGTCCTCCAGGAAGGAGGCTGGGCCAGGGAGAAGTCTGGGGGGGCAGAGAAAAGCACATGGCCGGGGAGGAGGAAGACTTGTTGCATCAGAAAGTGGTGAAAAGCAGAAAAAATAAAAAGACTAAGGGGAGCCACGGGGGAGGCGAGAGGAGCGTGATCTAAACCGCAAATCCGCCTCCTCCCAGCTCCGGCAGGCTTCACCATACTGTAAGAGCCACTGCCGAACAGCAAGCCTGCTAGATGACAAAGAGAGATAATTGGTTCTCATGCAGATTTAAGCCCAAAGTTATCAAATAATAATGGCACGCAGAAAGAGACACAGGCAAATGGGCCTGGAGTGCCCGCTTCTTCCAGGGGAAGAGATTTGTTCAAAGTATCTAAATTATGCTCCTGCAATGGAATAGGGAAATGGCGCATTTTTTTTTTTTTTAAGATTTTTCTGGTACTGCTTGGATACATTTTTAAAAGTTCTTTTATAATTAGGGCCGTAATTTATATAATTTATTTTTAAAATATCCTTTTTTTAATTTCCACCCGGTCCAGTTAAAGTTGAACTGAAAAGCCCAGAGTAAATGATTTTTTTAATAAAACCGTTTAAAGGAGCCCCAACCTGAAGCGAAATAGATATGTGGATTTTCAGAGGAGAAAGGGAAAAAAAATCGCATATTGAAAAAATAAATTTCCTAACCCATTTTACACTCCAGATTTTATTACCACCGGAAGGTTTTTAAAATTCTAATTCCCTTTGCTTTCCTTAAGCTGTTTATTCACCACAGGGTCTCCTGGGGCCCAGGGGGTCAATGTCAGATGAGTGGCCAGCAGTTTCACTTTCCCACTCCTCCTATGATGCGACTTTCATGCATCAGCTTTGCTCCTCAGGTGAACTTTGAGCTCCCTGAGGTCAATACCATGCCCAAGGGACAAATCTCCCTCGCCCTCTCTGTAGCATCTAGCGCAGGCCTGTGCATACAGTAGGTGCTCAATAAATGCTTGTCAATGATGTGCCATGTGTAGAGATGCTAGGATCGTGTGAACACAGGCATGGTGGTAGCAATGAGTGGGTATGACTCAGGAGCCAAATTTCACAGGATAACCTAGTAGGTGAAATAGGAAAGAGAAGTTTGGTCCTGGTTAAGAAGAGTCTGGGTGGGTGAATGTAAGAACAGAGCAAATCAGACACATTGAGTAAGAATGGTCGTCGCCTTGCTCAATGGTTCTGGGAGCCTTTCTTTGGAGGGAGGTTGTAAATGTAGGAAGCCCACACCATGACCCAACTGTGGACACATGTTTGCTGAACAGCCACGTGACTACAGAGAAGCCCATGACAACGAGGCTTGGTCCCACTCCCAGCCTGCTCCCACCCTGTCTGGGGGTCTCCCCACCTACAAGATGACAGACAGGCAGGCAGAAGGGGAGCATGGGCCGTTAGAGTTGGCACACCCAGAGAAGGCTTCTTGGAGGCAGGAAGACCAGAGCTTACCCTTGGAGGATGAAGGGATCCACATAGGGGACCAGGGAGGGAGGCCTTTGGTCCCTCTCAGTCTCCACCGGACCACATGCAGCCTATCCACTAGTTGGGGGATGGCGAGGAAGATGGACGTTCCCTCCTCTCAAGCTCTGGGGAAAGCACTTTTTTCACTTTTGCTTGGGTCCCTGTGCTAGTGAGCCACACCCGGGTACCCCTACACATTTCAGAATGCCCTTTCCCTCAGCCCCCTGCTCCCACAGGACACAACCCTGAGCCCCAGAGGCCAAGTCGTTCTGCAAGACTGCAGGGAAAAGTGCATTTCCTGACAAGACAATGGCAAGGAAGGACAAGGAGGTGGAGGAGACAGTTACCTCCTGGAACGAAGCCCCAGTGGTGGGGAAAAATGGCTGGGAGGGTAGCCGGCCTGGAGTGCGGGTCCTACTGTAGATGGCGCCTCCCACCATGCTTCCCATGGAGATGCTCGCCACTTCCTGCCAGGACACTGGGCTAGAAAGTAGGAACTGCAGCTCAGACACCAACAGGAAACAATCAAGGTGGCTGAGGAGTGACTTGAAAACAGATCCTCCTGCCAAATGCCACAGGAGGGTAGGAAACACCCTCCCCAGACCCAGGAAGGATGCTGGAGTCCAGGGCCCCCAGGCTGTAGCTTCGTTGCCAAGGAGACAGCGATTACTCTATGAGTTTAGTAGGGTTTTTCTGCCTGTCTGCCTTTCTTCCTTTTCAGTTTGTAAATGCTGGGCCAGATGAACTCCACTGGCCTGGCTGCCCCCGCCTCCACCTCGCCCCCAGCCGCTGACTCTGCATTCAAGGTCAGGAGGGCTGTACACAGTCGCTTCCCAAATGACAGATGCCCCTGCTTGGGGTAAGCACGGCAGCAGAGAAACCATTTGTCAAAGTATTTATAAAATCGGTGGAGATGCTGAAGTTGTATTCCCTCCAGGTTAAAAAAAGAAAGGAAGAAAACGGCATGGAGCCATGAGGAAAAGAGGAATCCAGCTACTTAGCTCACAGACCAACACTCCTTTTTTTTTTTTAACCAGCTGAAGATATTTATTGAGTGTTGAGTGCTGCGGTGGATGTGGGGGTGGAATGATATCTGTGCCCCTGCCCTGCAGGGGCTCACAGTTTGGGGAGACCCACACCTGGGTAGTCAGAAGCAGTGCATGGCGTGAGAGAGATGTCAGCCAGGGTATGTGAGACCAACAGGGTCCCAGGCTGAGTTGGAGGCGAGTGGGTGTGGGGTGAGGGGTCTAGAGATGCAGGCTGAGCGGGGTGCCAAGAGGAGAACACGGGGAGCAAAGCCCTTGGGTTGAGAACGACTGGCGAGAACGACTGGCACGATCCCTGGGCAGGGCCCCTGGAGGTGGGGAGACCGGTCCCTCTCAGGGTGTTTGGTGCACCCTGGGAATCCAGACTCAGGCATCGATCACCGGGGCCATGCACGGCAGGGCTGGGCTGAACACGGCGCTTGGCTTACTAGAGCAGCTGATGCCAGGGTGTTGGAAAGATGGGTGAATGAGTGACTAGGGAAGCTTGCAGTTCTGGCTCTAAACATATGTATTTCAGGGAAGGTTGAGGTTGGTGAGCACTTCCCTCACCACCCCCTTTATTTATTCATCATTAGGAAGCCCTGGAAGCTCAGATGGTAAAGAATCTGCCTGCATTGCAGGAGACCTGGGTTTGATCTCTGAGTTGGGAAGATTCCCCTGGAGAAGGAAGTGGAAACCTACTCCTGTGTTCTTGCCAGGAGAATTCCATGGACAGAGGGGCATAGTGGGCCCCAGTCCACGGGGTCGCAAAGTGTCTGACACGACTCAGTGACTAACACACATATCAGTTCAATAGATAGTTACACAGCACTGCCTGGGAACTGAGAGCAAGAAGGATGGCGAGCCCTCCATGACCAGGAGGTGGGATGGCGAGAGGTAAGCGGTGCCCCTGGTCAAAGACCAGAGGCTGGACTCTATGCAGAACCATCCCCAGGGAGCCACCCCTTCCCCCACCTCCCTTTCGGGCCCAGCCTGGGATCTTCTCTGACTGATCACATCTTCTCAGCTGTTTCAGTGCTATGATGGGAGGGGTCACATGTGCACAGGCCACAGGGGAGCACCTGGAAAGGGATGAAGGGTATTTCCAAAGAGAAAACAGATGCCCAGGGAGGAGAAGTTTCTGTTGTGCAATTTCACAGGGAGGCTCCTTGGCAATGTGACGTCCACCCCTCAGTCTATAGGGCGAGCAGGAAGGCTGAGCCAGGGCCAAGGGCAAGCCAAGCCTCATTCTCCAAGGATGGAGCTTCTGTGAGCATCCAGCTAAGCTTCGGGCTTCAGACATCCATGTGGCAGAGAGCAGGCAGCTCATGGAGGCTTTCCACTAGGGAAATGGGGACACCTCTTTGGCCAGAGCTTGAGCTGCAGCTGAGGGAAGTTTGCTAGTGTCATTAAGGGAAACCTGGAGAGGCAGGGGAGCCCCAGAGCTGGGGCACCCTAAGTGCACAGGAGCTAAGGATAGTGAACCCTTGCTGCACCGAGGAAGAAGGTCAGTGTCCCTGCAGTAGTTTGGCCAGCAGGCCTAAAGAATGTCCGATTCGTTTAGGGCAAGGACGTGCCTGGTGTGCACCGAGAAGCCCAGCCTGGAGTTTCTGCTCAAGCCTGAGCAGAGCAAGGGAGGACAGAGCTTGTGCATGTTAACGTGTTAATTTCCCCCTGGTGCTTTCTTTCCTCTTTTTTTTTTTTTTCTTCAAGTTAACCATTAACCGTTTTAAAGTGTACAACTGAGCATCATTTGGTACAATCACTGTTGTACAAGCATCACCTCTATNGGACAGAGCTTGTGCATGTTAACGTGTTAATTTCCCCCTGGTGCTTTCTTTCCTCTTTTTTTTTTTTTTCTTCAAGTTAACCATTAACCGTTTTAAAGTGTACAACTGAGCATCATTTGGTACAATCACTGTTGTACAAGCATCACCTCTATCAAGTTCCAAAACATTTTCATCACCCCAAAAGGAAACCCCATATGCCTTTAGCAGATAATCCTCATCCTCACTTCCTCCCAGTCCCCAGCCAGCTCTGGTTTTCTCCCTGTCTCTATGGAGTACATATTCCATATGTTTCACACAAATCATACAATATGTGACCTTTCGTGTCTGGCTTTTTTTGCCATGCATAATGGCAACCCACTCCAGTATTCTTGCCTAGAGAATCCCATGGACGGAGGAGCTTGGTGGGCTACAGTCCATGGGTCACAAAGAGTCGGACATGACTGAGTGACTTCACTTAAATGTTTTCAAAGTTCATCCACATTGGATGGATCAGAATTTCCTTCTTTTTCTGGGCTGAATAATATTCCATTGGGTGGGTATATCACAATTTGTTTATCCATTCATCTGTTGACGTAAATTTGGATGGTTTCTACTCCGGGGCTGTTGGTAATTGTGTTGCTTTGGATGTAAGTGTACAAATATTTAATTTTTGAGCCTTGTTGTCATTTCTTTGGAATATACAGCTGAGAGAAATTGTTGGATCTGATATCATCTTATTTTTTGTAAATTTTCAAGCTGACTTGTATGTTTCAAGGTCTCCACTTTGACCCAGTTTAACTCAACACTTAGCACATACCTACTGTGTATCATGTCCTCACTGGTCCTAGGAGCTATCCTGTCTAGTAAGTTCTATCCCATTTTACAGATAACAAAGTTAAGGTTCAGTTAGATCAGTTCTGCCAGTCAGCTGACAAAGGTCTATATAGTCAAAGCCATGGTTTTTCTGATAATCATGTACGGATGTGAGAGTTGGGCCACCAAGAAGGTTGAGCGCTGAAGAACTGATGCTTTTGAACCGTAATGCTGAAGAAGACTCTTTGAGAGTCCCTTGGACAGCAAGAAGATCAAACCAGTCCACCCTAAAGGAGATCAGTCCTGAATATTCATTGGAAGGACTGCTACTGAAGCTGAAGTTCCAATACTTTGGCCACCTGATGCAAAGAGCTGACTCATCTGAAGAGACCCTGATGCTGGGAAGGATTGAAGGCAAACTGAGAAGAGAGTGGCAGAGAATAAGACAGTTAGATAACATCACCGGCTCAATGGAAATGAATTTGAGCAAACTCCGGGAGACAGTGAAGGACAGGGAAGCTTGGTGTGGTGGAGTCCGTGGGGTCGCAAAGAGTTGGACACAACGTAGCAACTGAACAACAACAAAGATCCGGTCTGAGGGGTGCCAGACACTTAGGTACTATTTTCTGCATTTCCCTGCTGCTCCACATGGCTCTTCCACACTGCCACCTAGCACCTAGAGGTCCCGGCTTCACAGTGCTCACTCCAGAACTCAAAATGTCCAAATATTTCATTCTATATGAAATCAGTATTCTCCAGATTCCATAGACAGGTGCTAATATTTTTTTTAACTGGAAGAGAGGATGTGAAATGGATAACATTCTTCCATCAAGTTTATTTTTTTATAAGTGAGTTGGGGAAAGCTATCACTGCGGATGGTGACTGCAGCCATGAAATTAGAAGACGCTTACTCCCTGGAAGAAAAGTTATGACCAACCTGGATAGTATATTCAAAAGCAGAGACATTACTTTGCCGACTAAGGTCTGCCTAGTCAAGGCTATGGTTTTTCCTGTGGTCATGTATGGATGTGAAAGTTGGACTGTGAAGAAAACTGAGCGCCGAAGAATTGATGCTTTCGAACTGTGGTGTTGGAGAAGACTCCTGAGAGTCCCTTGCACTGCAAGGAGATCCAACCAGTCCATTCTGAAGGAGATCAACCCTGGGATTTCTTTGGAAGGAATGATGCTAAAGCTGAAACTCCAGTACTTTGGCCACCTCATGCGAAGAGTTGACTCATTGGAAAAGACTCTGATGCTGGGAGGGATTGGGGGCAGGAGGAGAAGGGGACGACCGAGGATGAGATGGCTGGATGGCATCACGGACTCGATGGACGTGAGTCTGAGTGGACTCCGGGAGATGGTGATGTACAGGGAGGCCTGGCGTGCTGCGATTCATGGGGTCGCAAAGAGTCAGACATGACTGAGCGACTGAACTGAACTGAACTGAAGCTGAAGTCCATTTCAATGGCTGATCCCTTCTGCCCCACCCATAGGAGGGAGGGGGAGACTGGTATCCCAGAAAAAGACAAAACGGAGCTCTGGGGTGGGAAGATCACATCAGAGCAGGAGAAATGTAAGCAGGAGGCAGCAGAGATGTTGGGGAAGCAGGAGAGGTGACTCCCTGGGGCAGGAGAGCTGCAAACTGCAGAGGTGGCTGTTCTCACCCCGAGAACAGAGACTCTAATCTCAGGGTTTATGTCGGCATATGCACAGTTGAGAAAGGTTGACTCTGAAGGAAATGACCCTCCCCACCTCCCACCTCTGCTTCTCCAGCCAGGAAGAGATGGCTAGCTAAGGGGACCCATCAATGGCAGCAAGGGGGCTCCAAGCCTGCAGCCCACCAGACCACTTGAGCTCACAGCGTGACCTTGAACATCACATCACAGATGTGATGGGAGCAGCTGGCTCATGTCCCCTGCAGCTGCACCTGTGGCATTTGTCAGCCTGGAGAACAGGCATGCCCGACCTGTGTGTACCTAGTGCCATCCATCAACCCAGCAGGAGGTAGGGAAGGGGGCAGGGCGCCACTCCACCTGACCCCTACCCCCTCAAAGACCTCAGCTGCCGACTGTGTGATGAGACCACAGCCCAAGTCCTGGACACCTGCCCTGTAATTCTGTCAGGCAATTAGCACAGCAAATGGGCCCAGAGGAGCCTGCCTGTGGGGAGTTGCCCTCCTGACTCCAAATGCTTTCTGCTGCCTCATCCCACGTGCTGGTCCCAGGTGGACAGCATGCACACATCACTCCCCCGCCCCCGGGGCTCAACAGCCACAATCTCCATTGGCTCCATGACCTTGATCAGACCTCCCCTGTCTCCTTTGCCAGGGCAACTCAGCACCAGATTTCAGCCAAATCAGGGAAAAGAAGTAGGAGACAGGAGAGGCCCTGAAGAGGCCCACATAGGGACACTGGGGATGAGGTGCCCCTTCTTGAGAACTGCAGGAGAGAAATGCAGCCAATGATGACAAAATCTGGGCCTGGACAGGGGCAGAATGGAGAGGAGATACCCACCTTGGCAATGCCTTCAGAGGCCGTGAGGATGGAGGAGGAGGCAGCACTCCCTAGTTTCTGGCTTGGGATCCAGGAGAATGGGTACAGGAATAGGCAAAGGTTTGGTCATCTGATGCGAACAGCCAGCTCATTGGAAAAGTCTCTAATGCTGGGAAAGATTGAGGACAGAAGGAGAAGAAGGTGTCAAAGAATGAGATAGCTGGATGGCATCACCGGATGCAATGGACATGAACTTGGGCAAACTTCGGGAGATGGTGAGGGACAGGGAGGCCTGGCGTGCTGCAGTCCATGGGGTTGCAAAGAGTCAGACATGACTGGGCCACTGAACAACAACAATGAGCAAAATAACAGTCGCTCCTTTGCACAAGTTAAGCCCCAGGCACCACAAGCCCTCCAAGCGGCGATGCTCAGCAGATAGTGGTGTGTCTGGGAGATGGACACTGGGCCACTGTGGCCAAGGGTTGTGGGGGCGCCGCTGTGATTCCAGGTGAAAAAGGCGAAGGGGAGCGACAGCCTGATGTGAACCTAGATTGGCTCTCAGTCAGCTGCCTTTTCACCCCAGAGTGAAGATTTAAAGTAATTTCTCCAACGTCGAGACCTGAGAGGTGAAGAAACCACTGGCACCAAGCAGGCAAGGCTGAGAAATAAGTGCTGATCTTAGAGGAAATCAGAAGTCACGGAAGCTTTCAAAGCCAGGAAGTGACAGATCAGAAGCTGGCCTTAGGATGATCGCCATGCTGGTCTGAGACAGACACTGGAGGCCAAGGGACAAATTAGGAGGATGTCGTTAACAGCCCAGACAAGAGAAGATGAGCGAGGAGACAGTGGACAGGAGCTCACGGGGAGAGATCTGAGATTTCTGTCCTTAGAAATAACTGTGTAAATGCTCCTTGTCTAAGGGGGGTTGGGGTGGGGTGAAGAAGAGGCCTCCTCCCCACCCGGAGCCCAGCTGTCATTCAGATGAGGGGAGGGGGTCTCAAGGACCTTGGCCAGGGTCCCCGGGAGCAGAGTAGGCCAACAACGTGCTCCATGAGGATCCAGGCCGGTGATGTGAGTCGTCCAGCGTGGCAAGGAAGGTGAGACACAGCAGCCGGGTCAGACCCAGAGCTGCCTCACTGGTGACTCTCACGGTCTGCAGTGTTTCTTCTCCCTGGTCCCTCATCCCCTGACCCTGAGACCGTCCATTCCTCACTCCTTTCATCTGTCACTTGGAAACTTCAGGGTGCCTGACCTTCCACCTCCTGGAAAGCGAGGCGCACTGGGGTGGCAGGAACCCAGGAGCTGGACACGTGCTCAGGGAGGAAGCAAAGTTTTCAAAGTTAGAAGGGCCGGGGAACACGAGACACTGGTTGTTTCCCCCATTTCCCAGGGAAGCACCACGTGGTCCAGGCGCGCTGAGCGATCACTGTCCACTGGGTGTCCGTCAGGAGCTGGGGAGTCCGAGCAGAGAAGGCAGGCGGGTGGGAGAGGGAACGGAACGTTCCAGCCCACCTGTGGCCCCAGCTCAAGTTCAGGGAGGTGGCCAAGGCCAGGTGACCACATGAGACTGCCCCCGACCTCCCCCAACAACCGCCTCCCTCCCACCTGCCTCCAGGGGATGCCCCAAGTGGAGGTTGTGGATGTGTTCTGAGAAGTACCCTGAGCCCAGGAGGATGGCTTGTCCTGGCCACAGCACTGGGCCCTTCCTGGAGGATCCGAGTGAAGAAAGCAGTCCTGAGAGAGGGTCTCACAAGGGACCCCTCCGCTGGGCCAGCCAGGGGCTTGACCTCCACAGAGCCGGTCCGAGACTGCTCTGGCCTCCCAATACAGTGGGCTTTTTGGTCGGCTGTGTTTTCCCCAAACAAGCTCATACAATTAGTTTCTTCTTGTTTCCTAAATTATTTTTGCCACTGCTAATTATTTCACACTCCATATACAAGAGTTATTGGGGTGGGTAATGGGAAGCAAGGGATCGCTTCGTGGGAGCATCGCGGGCTCCAAGACATGCAGGCAACTTTGATTTGTTTTTCTGCTCAGCTGCCTGCCTGAGAGAAGGATCAGAGAATGCTGAAAGAACCGGGGAGGGCGGCAGCGGGCGGGCAGGGGAGGGGAAGACACAGACGTGGGCTGAGGCCTTGGGAGGCTCAGCGGGCCACATCCCGGGAGGGAACCCCTGCCAGGGCCACCGCCCTGTGTCCCCAGCTTATCCCAGGGCAGAGCGACCCAGAGGACACCCTTGCTCAGTGGCGTCAGCAAAGGAACACATGTGGGACCTGGCGCCGCACGGGGATCTTCACATCTGTTCCAACAGGCCTGTATCGAATCCATCGTACAAAATGGAAAGTGGGGCTCAGAGAGGTGAAGTAATTCACCTGAGATCACACAGCCAGGACACCGTAAGGCCCAGACAGGGACCCAGATCTGCCTGATACCAGAGCTTGTCATCTCTAACTGCCCTGCTCCCCCGCCTACTTCCAGGGGTCTCCTTGTCCCCCGCCGCCACCAAGGATGCTCCCTGGTGGTGCTTCCCTGGGAGGAGAGCACTGACCTTAGATGGAAAAGGCTTGGCCCCAGAGCCATCCCCACCTGGTCCCCAAAAGCCCACAGTGCCTTGCTCCATCCAGGACAGACGTACCCACGGCCACACACGCCTTGGGGCAGCCTCTGTGATGGGTGCGTCCCTTTCATCTCAGTTCTGATGAAGGGAGGTTAGAATTTTATGAAAGAAGATAAACCAGGAATCTAAGTGGAGAAACAGAACCAGAACATACAAGAGCTGTGGAAAGGAAGGGTGTGCAGAGCCTGGCTGCCTTCCCTGCACTCTGGGTCAGCCAGGCTGGCCTTCATCAGGCTCAAGCATCTCGGCCGGATGAAGCCACCCAGACTGAAAGCTGGGGAGAGGATCCCAGTTCCTGCCAGGAGAGCTGGCTCCCTCCTCTCCTCGACCAGAAACCCCTAGACCCTCCCTCACCTCAGCAGGCTCAGCCCAGTGGCCCTTGGAGCCTGAGGACTGCCGCCCCTGGGGGCCCCAGGCCTGGTGGTCACCAGCCTCCCTAGCAGCTCAGGTCAGTCCTCTGAGGAGTCTCCCACAGTGGCCAGATGCTGGGAGCTGGGACCCGCTCCATAGATGCTGTGTGACAGCCACACTCCCAGACAATGCTCTGGTCCTGCCTCTGGGAGTCCACGTTTGCACTCACACACACGCGCGTGTGCACACGCACACACGTGCACACATGTGCACACACATGCACATGCATACACGCATGCACACACACGCTCACATGCACACGCACGCACACACATGCACACACACGTGCACTCACACACACACATGCACATGCACACACATGCACGCACACACACATGCACACATGCAACTGCCCAACTAAGCAAGGAAGTGAATGCACGGTGCTCACCGGGACACGTTCCATCACTGGCCAGGACCGTACAGCCTACAAATGAGCAGACACTGCCCAGCTCACTGACCCCACACCGGGCGCAGGCATCCTCATTTAGGCCTCAGCAGCCCAGTGAGGCGAGCGCTCTTAGTCACCCATTTTACAGGTGAGCAAACTGAGGCAGTTCCTAGGAATCCTGCCCCAAACCACCGCTAAGGTGACAGAGCAAGCAGTGTGGGAGCCCCACTCTACATCCGCAAGGGAAAGGCCACAGAGGTCACCTGGTCCAGCCCCATAGCTCTCCTCATGAGCAAGGCCCCCGGGCATCAACCCACTTTCTTGCTTTTCAGCCCAGGGCTCTCTTAAGAGAGAGCTCTTCCAGGGGCTCCTCTCCCCTCCTCACCCACCCCCACCCCCCAGCCATGGGAGGTCTCTCAGCTTCAGCTGGAGAGGAGAGCTGAGCCCTGATGTGACCCATCCACCCTGGATGGGCAGGCAGAGCCAGGCGGGTCCAGGGTGAGCATGAAGCCAGGTGTGTGGGACAGTGGCCTTGCCGGAAGTGACCGATGTCCAGGTAACATCACTGCCATCTCCAGTGATGCCCCTGCCACACACACCACTCCCCACCGCTGCCCCGGGTAAGGGAACTAGGGAAGGCATTGTTGTACCCATTTGATGGATGGAGAAACCGAGGCCCAGAAAGGTGAAGGGATTCACCACACCTTGGTGGCATAACTGACTTTGGGGGAGTGCCTTATCCTGGGCTGTGGGTCTCAGAAAACAGAAGTTAAGGGATGTGGGAGAGGTGACTTATGGACTAGGATTGTGATACAGTGTATCCCTCAACACAGAACACAGAACAGGCTCTGCCAAGGGAGGGAGCAGCGCTTCTGCTGACAGGGCCAGGTTGGTGCAGCGTGCCATGATCCCTGCAAGCTCTGGGGGCCTCTCTGACTTTATTGGCTGGAGTGCTGGAACCTGAAATATGGCCAGTGATCACAGAGCTCGCCTGGCCTCCCCTAGACGTTGAGAAACCTCAGGGGAAAGGTCTCCTGCCCTTTGGATGCAAGCGCTCTCAGAACCGGTGCTGAGTGCACAGTCCTGGGCTGACCTTTGACGGAGGTGGGCGGGAAGCAGACAGTGCCCCCAGAACCGTGCCAGGGGAGCCAGGAGAGAGGGCACAGCAGCATCTGGCCTTGGGATGCAGACTCGTGTGGTTAAGTCCCAGCCCTGCCTCTTTCTCTGTAACAAGTGACCATGAACATCCTCCCTGAGCTCAAGCTTGTCCTGCAGGGAAAAAATCAAGAAGGCATTTAATCTCAGGGTTGTGGTGAAGCACCTGGCAGGACCTGGCTTTGTAAACTCCCCCGAATTTAGTGCCCACCCCTTCCTTGGCAATCTATGTGCAGACTTCAAGGGGGGCAGAGAACAGAACAGACCCCCCTGCTGGGTGCCTGGCACAACTCCTGGAGTTCAGAATGGAAGGATTGGTGCTGCCTAGCAGGGTCAAGGAGGCCCAGCCTGGCAGAGACAGAATGGTACCCAGGCCCTGGGTCATGGGTGGAACTCATTAGGCAGCCGTCTTTAGTGAGATGAGACTGAGGATGCTAGGGATGGGCCAGACCTGCAGGAGTACCAGGGAGGCTAGGGTGGGGAAGGCAGGAATTAACACTGGAGAGGCTGGGAAGGGGGACACTCTCACCGCAGTGCCCAGCAGTGGACGCAGGGCCCTGGCCAGGCTCAGACAGCCAAGAGCCCCTCCTCCCAGGCCAGCGTGCTATCTTCTAAGCCTCCCTGTCCCACCTTTCCTGAGCGCTGATTACACCCTTTCTGCAAAATAAAGAACAGAAGGAAGAAAAGACGCTGAGCCCTCTCCTTCGAGTCCTCCCCCCATCCCGCTCTCCCCGCATCCCTCCTGCCTCCCCGCCTCCCACCCGCTCCTGCACTCCGTTGCTAAGTCGATGGTAGGTTTATTTGCGGCTGTCGGTTCCCAGCAGAAAAATTTCGTCTTGGAGAGCCGCCTAGATGGAAATGGCTTCAGTGCCGATTTCATGGAGAAGGTCTGTGCAGTAATTAGTGTTCATGAGGGAGGAATTGGACTGGCAGGCTCCCAAGAAAACTACTCCCCAAAAGTTAGCTCGAGTCCAGAGGGCTACATCAAATCCAATTCCAGAGTGTGCATCTCCATCGCTATATATAGACCCACGGACGAAAACAGCCAGCTCCGTGGCTCGTGGTTCAAGGGGGAACTGGCCGTGGGAGGCAGAGGTGGCCTTCGTCCCTGTAAGGGAGGGGGATGTGCAAAGTCGAGGCCCCATGCCGCTACCTTGCTTCCTACCCCAGCTTGGCGGGGAGACACCTGGCGATGAAGGGAAGGAAAGAAGGGGAAGGGAGGACAGAGCAAGGCTGGGCTACCCCCGTGCAGCCCGATACGGGGTACCACCTCACTTCCAGTGCCCGCTGCGCCGCGGGCCTCACTCAGAGCAAGCTCGCTCCTGGCACTAGGGATGGCATGCCCCCTCCTGCCTCACCCCTCCATCAAGGCCCAAGGGGGCATGCCTGCCTCCACGAGGGCGCCCTGCTCCCCCTTGCTGTCTGCGGCAGTCCCTCGGTCACGGTGCCATGCCACCTTTCTCGGCTTCTTCCGTGTTCCTCTGTCCCAAGTTGGGTGTTGTCACTGGGGTCTGTCTGGCATCCCGTCTTCCTCTGCTGTCCTCGCCTCCCTCCAGAGGCCAGCCTGGGCAAAGAGCAGGTGGTGTCCATGGACACTTAGGGAAAAAAATTGAGGGCCACAAGCCCCAGAGGTCTGCCAGGACCTGGGGGCTCAACCATGCTCACCTGGGCCTTCAGGGTGATGGAGGCACAGGGTGAAGCAGGATTAACACCCAGAACTCTGGAGTCAGCCTCCTAACTTCATTCCCGGAAAGTTTGTCAGTAGGAATCTGCAGTTCCTCCGGGATCTTACAGGCAGGGGCGCCGGGGTGCCCAGCAGGCTGGCGCCCTTGTCTGGTCTCTGATCCAAGTTGCAGGGCCCACCAAATCCCTACACACTTCGTACTGTGGGGCCTTTGCACCCGGGGTCTCCATCTGCATCCCTGCCTCTGTTCACCTCAGTCATGGACCAGCCTGATCTCTGGGCTACATGATGGCCCTACTGGGAACCTCTGAGGCCAATTCCCCAGCATGTGTCTCCACCACTATCTACAGACCCGCAGATGAAAACAGGCAACGCCCACTGGGAGCAGGGATATCAGACCCATTGCACAGTAAAGAAGACTGAGGTCCAGAGAGAGCTGGCGACTTGCTGGAGGCTTGGGTTTACCTATCCAGAGGTTGCTGGTCAGCATTCTGATACAAAAACCGGTGTCCACCCCTCACCGGGTGTGTAACATAGGGGCAGGGTCCCCTGCTCAGTGGCAGAGGGGCCACAACTGCCAAGGGTTGAGGGTTAGGGAGTGAGCAGCCCAGCAGCCATTCCTTTAACCACCCCAAGGCTCCAACTCTCCTTCTGGGTCCCAGCTCCCCAAGCTGGCCTTCCTGACTATGGGGTTCGGACAGCTCAGCCAAGACAAAGCAAAAGTCTAAAGGACATTTCTAGGAAGCCAAGAGAATGGGGAATCCTGAGGGTGCAAAGACTGAGGCACGGCAGCTGCTGAGTCAGCCCCATGATGGAAGTGATAAGGTCAGGCCTCAGGCTGGTCCCACCTGGCACGGCTCACTGAGCCCCGGCCCAGGGTCCTCCCGCGCCCAGGCCCTCCTGTGGGCAGTGAGAACAGAAGGTAGAACCATGGCCGCCCCTAGGACACAGGAATGGGTCAGGCCCGCTCCTCCCCTTCCCCCGGCCCTGTCGGCCACCCCCCAGTCTCACAGGTGGGGGCCGGGTGCTGCATGAAGTCGGCCCCCACCCGCTCACATGAGTCTGCTCTCCCTGTTCCCTTCCACGTACTGCAAAGTCCTGGCAACACTCCTGCGTCTTCAGACAGTCTGCTCCCTGCACGTTCTCTCTGGGACCTTTCACTCCCAGCACCCAGCCTTGGCCTGCTCACCCTTCCAGGGCAGCCCTCTCACAGACTTGCCCTCCAGGAGGCCGGGTGGCGGGCTTGAGCTGTTTCCCTTACTGACCAGCTGTGTGCTCTTGAGATGGGCGCCTCACCTTGACCTCCAGACGTGTCCCTCTCCTCTTCTGTAAAAGAACAGGTACATGGCCCACTCTCTCACCTCCCCCATTCAGTTCAGTTCAGTTCATTTCAGTCGCTCAGTCGTATCCGACTTTGCAACCCCATGGACTGCAGCACACCAGGCCTCCCTGTCCATCACCAACTCCTTGAGTTTACTCAAACTCATGTCCACTGAGTCGGTGATGCCATCCAACCATCTCATCCTCTGTCATCCCCTTCTCTTCCTCCCTTCAATCTTTCCCAGCATCAGGGTCTTTTCCAATAAGTCAGCTCTTTGCATCAGGTGGCCTTTAAAGTATTGGAGTTTCAGCTTCAACATCAGTCCTTCCAGTGAATATTCAGGACTGATTTCCTTTAGGATGGACTGGATTCAGAACTGATTTCCTTTAGGATGGACCCATTCACTTACTGACAAATCCATCACATGCGCCAGAACCTGCTTTGTGCCAGGACTGTGCTAATGCTGGGGACACAGCTTATGGGCAGGGATATCAGACCCATTTCACAGAAAAGCAGACCGAGGTCCAGAGAGAGCTGGCGACTTGCTGGAGGCTGGGGTTCACCTATCGCAAGATTGTCTTTGGTCAGGATCCTAATATGAAACCGGGGCACTTGGTGCTTCTTGCCACCACACCTGCCGGGAGCAGGGCTCACCAGGATCCATAGTGGGCAGGTCTGCCCTGCCATCGGAGAGCTCACAGGGCCCTCAGAGAATTCAGTGAGGAACAGGAATGAGAGTGCCTGGACAACCACCCTCTCCCTGCCAGGGTGGAAGAGTCCATGCCCACCCTTGGGAGTGGGGGTGCCCACTCCTCCCCAGCTGCCGGGTCTTGCACCACTTCTGAGTGAGACCATCCCCCACCCCCGACTTCTCCCCAACTCTCCCAGCCCACATTCCCAGGTCTTAACAATTCCTCTCACAAAAGAAACAATGACACAGAGGTGCCTCTTTGGGGAAGCATGAAGCCAGCTCTTTGTCACCCAGGTCCCTGCCAGCTCATTACTGCCTCCCTGTCATTAGCATATTAGATCCATGAGGTAAACAAAACACACTCACATCCCAGACTGTCAACACCAGCCATCAGTCACCCTGCCCCCGGCGAGCCGGCCTGTACCCGGGCCGGAAGCACATGTGGGGTCCCCAGTCCCTGTGAGTGTCTACGCGGGGGACACGCAGGTCCCACGCAAAGCCAGCAGACACCAGCAGACAGTATAAATGCCAAAGCTATTTTTCACACCATGGGGAATCTTTAGCATCACATCACAACTGCTGCTACTGAAAATGGCAGCAATAGTAATCCTCCCCATTAATTGTATGCCAGGCACTCTGCTGGACACCCACGACCCCGGCAGATACGCATCCTCGTCCCCACTTCCCGGGGAGGGAACCTGAGGCCCAGGGGGGGCTACATGAACTGCCCCATCCCAGGGGGCTTCTAGAACAAGACAGAGGCTACTGTTGGAACCAGATCCTCAGCCCTCTCCCAGGATTCAGACATCCTTCTGATGGACGCCGTCAGGCCACAGGGGTTAAATGGTTTTCCCAGAGGCAAACCCGGGGGTCAGATGTGACCGCTGTTTTGAGATGGAAAAAAATGACATATCCTGGAGGAGTCAGGGTGGGAATTGAATAGATGGACAGGAGAGAATAAGGTGTCACAGTTGCGAGGCCAGAAGAGAAGGGGAAGGAAGGAGGGACGGTGGATGCTGGAGGTGGGGGGAGGGAACTGGAGTGGGTTGCCATTTCCTCCTCCAAGGGATCTTCCTGACCCAGGGATCAAACTCATGTCTCCTGCATTTGCAGGCGGGTTCTTTACTGCTAATACCACCACACAGAGCTCTTTCCTAGCACATCCTTTCCTGGAGGTCACTCTGGGTTCAAGATGCAGGAGGCCTTGCAGTGTCCCCCTCCACGAGGGTCAGAGCCCATGGCTAAGGTCACAGACGCAACCGGTAGTCTGCCCAGCTCACAGCCCAGCTCCACCACTGACCTGGCCACAAGACCTTGGACAAGTCTTTCATCTTTGGGTGCCTCAGTTTCCTCATCTGTAAGCTGGGGAGAATTGTACTACATTATATAGTTACTGTATTAAATGAGAGAGTACATGTAAAGCACTCAGAACAACGCCCAACATACAATCCCAAACCACCAAGTGTTTGCTGTTATCATTTGTGCCACTGCTGAGGCCTACACCAACCTTGGTCGAGTGGGTATTCTTATTGCAGGCATGCCACCTGGCCTTGCAAGTGTGTTTGCCTGGCATCTCCTTTAAAGCAGGAAAGAAAGAGAGAAACAATGAAGAAAGGGACGGAGGGAGAAAGGGAAAAGAAAGGAGAAAACGAGGGAAGGGGGTATGTCTTTCATCATTTGGCAAATGATGGTCTATCCATAAATGGTCGTGGACGGAATGAACGAATGAGGTATGAAGCAACTTTTGCTCCATCCACAGAGGATAGTACCCCAATCCCAGTCACAGGGTTTGCTGAGTCTTGAGTACCAGTGAGCCGATTAGTTAGTTCAGTCTTCTTTCTCGGTAGATTCTGTGAGCGTGTGGGGTGGGGGTCATCCCAGCCTTGATGTTCACACACTGAAGCAAGCATCCCCGTCACATTTGCTGACTACTTCCTGGCCACAGCCCTCAGGTTAAATATTGCTAAATGCCTGTGCCTGAGCCGATCTTATTGATGTTGGGTGAGGCCCAAAGCCCAGCTAGAAGAGTAGCTTAAGTGACCGGGATCATGAGGGGATAGCATCCTCCACTGCGAGCTGGACCATGGCCTGCCTGCACTGGGTGAGATTGTTTTTCTGCTTTTAAAAAGAAAATCGCATTTTCCAAACATTGATCCTGTTAATACAGGACTCTTGGCTATTGGTCTTTTCAAAATAGCCTGTCTTGGATGCTGAGGCTGGAGTTTCTTAGTTGGTATGCTTCTATTTTTTTGTTGTTGTTCTTTAAGTGAATTAGGGCCTGTTAGGAAGGAGCCGGAGAGGAGTGGGGAGATTAATTCACCTCACCAGTGGGTCCTGGGTGCCCATTTGCTATCAAAGCATGGTGGCACGTTCAGCTGCTCTGGTGAGGCCCGCATCCCAGGGCTTGTCATGGGCACAGTGGGAGAGACACAGCCCCAGGAGCCGCAGTCTAGCTGGGGAGACAGCGTTCCCCCAGATGAGAACAGCGGAAAGCCGTTCAACCTCACCCTCGCTTTCACGCTTCAGACACTTGGACATGAAAGGGCCCGTCGCGGGGAGGCTGGGGAGGGTTCCGACGGCTGCCGGGTCTGGAAGGTGACCCAGGAGCAGGGAAGGCAGTCCGGGGGTGCGGGGAGAAGCAGGAATAAAGGCCTGGGGTGACAGAGACACCTGCTGCGGGGAGCGTGGTCAGGGTGACCCATGAGGGGACCAAGGGGCCCGTCAGACCCCTGCCTGTCAAGTCTGACGCCTCTCCTTCAGAGGAGAGAGGATGCAGAGAGGTTGACCCCACCCTGCAGGACACCATGGGGGTAGAGAGCTGTCTGGGGTGGGCTGGGGGCCTGGGGCTTTGGGGTCATGCCAAGGAGGGATTCCTCTGCATGCGTAAAGGGATCCTATAGGGGAAGTGACCCCCCCACACCCTGCCATTTATCCTATCCAAAAACCAGGTAAAGCTCCAACAAGGGGACTTCTATGCAGCTCAGAAAGCATTCACCTGGCTCCTCTGTGGACACAGAACCTGCACACACCCAGGAAATACTGGGGATGCTCGGCGCTCAGTTCCAGCACCGAGTCATCCCCGCACCCTGAGGAGACCAGTAGGTCAGCAGCATGGCCGAAGTCAGCCAGCGAGGCTCTGCGTTTCCGGCCAAACAGGTGAGGAGAGAGGAGCCCAAAGGCAGGCAGGCGTGGAGAGAGGCAGGCAGAGGACGAGGGGGAGGCAGGTCTGCCTGCCCCTCAGGTCAGTCACACGGACCCACTTTCGCAAGGGCCCTCCTCCGCACGGTTAGCGACTGGTGGGGTCTCAGCAACGAGGCCCCTGCCACGTGGGGCTCAGAGAGCAGTGTCGCTTCCCACAGGTCCCACCTGGCTTCTCAGCAGGGGCACCCTGAACTGAGAAAATTCAGACGCGGGAAGATCTAAGCCAGCTTCATTAGAAGCGGGCAGAGTTCAGTTTCTCAGCTCTGTCTTGGTGTTTGGGGGAGGAACGGATACCCCACGTGCATCTCAGATCCAGCCTTGATGCTCAGATAGAGCTGTCTGTGGAGGTGCCCATCACCTGACTCTGACATTGGAGACGGCACTCGGTGGGTTGAGGGAGGTTGGGGGTCGGCAGTCCAGGGAGCACCCAGAGAGCGCAGCTGTCTCTCCCTGGGTCCTTAGAGGAAGAGAAAGACATTATCCCTGAGCCTCTTATCCCAAATCCCGGCCACAGAGGGGAGGACATCTTGCATCAGGGCCCCCAGGGTCCCCACTCACACTTCCTGACACCCTGCCCAGGGGCTCAGGAGGGAGAGGCAGGATCTGAGCCTCAAACCAGGTCTCTGTCCCATCACCGGAGGGGCCACACAGGCTCCCCCCACTTGTCAGATGCTGATAAAACCCCAGACTGCTCTGAGGTGTAAGAGGCACGCACTCACAGGCATGACAGCAGGGCAGAGAGTTAAAAGCTCCCTGAAAGAGCAAAGGGGAAACTGGTGCGTCCTGGGCCCACCGTGCATTGCCGGCCCAGAGCAGGGGCACAGGGGCAGCCCTCCGACCGTGGCAGCGAAACCCAGCGCACGTGTCCTGAAGCAGGTTGGACCTGACTCGAGGGCTGGGCCTTAGAAAGGCTGACGGACCTCTTCCCTGGGCCAGTCCCCAACCCCTGAGCCCCGGGCCCATCAGCTCCAGCCACAGACCGAGAACGCTTTGCTGAGAAAGGGGAGAGGCCATCAATACATCATGTCCACTCCTTGTCCTTTCTCACAGTGCCATAAAGATGTTGCAGCAGACACCAGACATGTAATTCCCCGGTGCTGAGAGCGTAAACAAGGGTTACTGGCAGGGACAGGCGCTTGGCAAAGGCCTGCCCGCTGGGCCTTCATCCTCCAAGCTCCACAGCCAGTTAGGTCCTTGGGTCTGAACTCACTGGGCCTGGCCCAGTGCCCCCAGGAAGAGAGAGAAGGCTGGTCCCGTCCCCTGGGGCTCCCCAGTCTAGGTCGGGGGAGGTCCCACAGCCCCGTGCTCACATGCACCTTGTGGCCGCAGAGGGCAAAAGGGCTGAGACAGTCATGGGGAGCCAGGCCCAGTCCCTCACATCGCGCCACCCGCTTAGCTCTGAGAAATGCTTGAACTCCGAGTTCATCTGAGTTCAAACTCCTCTGAGTCTCTCGTGTAAAAAGAGAGTTGATGCAGGAGGGCAGTGCTGAGCCCAGAAGCAGGCTGTGGGCCTTGGGTGGGGTTTCAGTGCTGGAGGGCCCTGCAGAAGGGAGCAGGCTACCCCTGACTCACTGGCTGAGGGCATCATCCACCTCCCCCGCCTGCCGGTCGCCCCATCGTCCCCACCCCCCAGGCCTCCTTGGAGGAAGATGGATGGCTCCTGCCATTTCTGGGGGTGTCCAAGCTAGGGGGTTGGGGGAGAGTCCCATCTAAGACCCATTTCACACAGCTTCTCCTGCAGTCAGCCATCCCCCCACTCTCACCCAGCCAGGCCTGCAGTGGGGTTTAGTAACCACATCATTCAGTGATGTCTGTCACTGCAGGGAGAAGGGGACACTCGAGTCGGCAGCTCCTAGAGCACACTATTTCCCCACGGACGGACACACATAAACGTAAGAGAGACAAAGACGTGTCTCCTAACTGCCAAATGAGAGGGGCCACTGCTAAGGGCTTTAAGAGGTGTTGGTGTAGTTAAGGAAGGCTTCCTGGAGGAGGGGAGGCTTAGTCACTCCTAGAAGGACAAGTGAGCTCCAAAGGAGGGAGGCATGGAGGAGGCAGCAGGGGTAAGGGTGCGGTTCTAAGGCTCAGGTTTCCCCTGATGGAGGTGGAGAGGCAAGAGAGTCATGATGTGGGTGGACGGCCATCATCCCTCTCTTAATGGAGAGAAGAGAACTTCAGAACTCCCCGGGAGAAGGGGGAGGGAGGGAGCAGGTCCAGATGGAATGACTTGAGGAAACTGGAATTGATAGGCCAGGTCCTGGGGAGATGGCAGAAGGAGCCAGCCCGTGGCTGGCACTGGGAAACAGAGGCAGAGACCGTGGCAGGGCCGGCCCCATGGTTTCTTTCTCTGCCTGTTACCAGGAGCTCACAGACTCTCAAGGTGCCCACAGATTAGAGGGGCAGACGAGGCTCACCCTTGGGGCAAGCCATGAGCAGTGGTAAAGGGTGCAGCCGCAGAGGAATCCACAGAAGGTGAGACCAGGAGGCGGAGGTAGGCTCTCAGGACACAAGCTGTGGGTCTTGAAGAAGGTGCAGATCTGGGGCAGGACCAGAGCTGGGGGACATTCCCAGGGGCAGAGTGTGTATCTGAGGACTAGCCCTGCAGGTGTCTGTCCCACACTCGGGAAGGGGGCATCTGACCCAGGAGGTACACGGGAGGCAGTTCTTGCCCACCCAGAGCAGGGGGCGCAGGAACTGGATGGAGGGACAGACCTGCTCCCAGAACGCCAGAAACCCTCTTTCCAGGGAAGCTGGAAGGCATCCCCTCTCCTCCTCGCTCTATCCACCCCCAGACAGTCTGCCTCGATTTTCCTGGGGTTGGGGGAGAGCGGGGTGGCACGTCTGTTTTGTGAACAACGCTGGGAGTGGGGTTTCAGGCACCACGGCAGGTGGATGCATGGAGATTCCGGGCAGAGAAAAATCACTCCGAACAGGGAGCTCCTCCTTGACCCTTGGGTCTGCCTGGTTGGTGGGTGAGCTTCGGGCTCCCATCCCGGTCCCTGGCCCCTCTCACAGCCTGCTTCCCCTCGCTTCCTCCAGGCCAGCCACGTGCAGGACCTGAGTGAGGATCTGATGTTTTATTAAAGTCCAGATCTTCCTATTCCAGGGCCACCTTCCTCTAGCTAATTCTGTAATTCAATTAGTAGGAAGCCAAGGCCCGGCTGGGGTGGGAGGAGGTGCGCCTCGGGAGTGTGCCCTTCCGCAGTGATTACACCCCAGGCAGGCTTCAGCCCTGTTCGGAGTTGGGCAGGAAATTGTACTTCCTTCACTTCACAATGACAAGGCCTTTTATTCCCCCACACGGGGGCTTTGTAAATGACTGCCATCTCCGTGCAATTAATTCTGCGGCGCTGTGTTTTTCCCTCACGTGGGAGAGGACCCCCCCACACCCCGCCCAAAGCCCGCCNGGATGAGCAAATAAGGACGGTGAGAGGGAAAAGGTCAGAAGGCCGCATGAAGAAATGTGAGGGGGGACCCACGTCCAGCACACAGGTAGAACCGGGAGCAGCAGAGGAGAGGCAGGTCTCAGCGGGGCGGTCGGGTCCTCCTCGTGCAGGGCCAGGCAATCAGCAGCGGATGGCAGCACTGGGCGTGACTTTTCTGCAAGTGTGACATTTGCCTGCTCCCACGCCCACCCTGATGAGTTCCCAAGGCTGCTCCCGCCCCGCTAGGCTGCAGTTCTATTCCGCTCACTCCCATGTTCAGGAGGCGGTGGCTGGAAAGTGCTGGTCTGAAGGGTGGGAGAGCCACGTGATGAGCTGGAGCTGGGACAAACATCGCAAACTGGGGGATGGAGAAGGTGGGGGCGGAGGCGTGAGGAGGTCAGGCCTCACCCAGAGGCTCTGAGTCACTCCCGCATCTTGTCACCTCAGGTCCCGGCATCAGCGCCGCACATCCAGCTGGGTCTCAGATAAACTGGAAAGCGGGACAGGTATGGGGGGAGGGAGGCCTCCTCTAGCATGGAGTCTGTCCTCACCCCAGCCCAGATACCTTCTGGGACTTGGGGGCCACAGGACCCAAACGCACACCACATACAGCTTGCTGGGCGGAGAGAATCCGCTTTGAGTCCCAGAGCTGAGAGGAGGCTTTGACCCAGGGCCATCGTAGGACCCACCAAAATAATGTCCCTCATGAGGAACCTGCCAGGAGACTAACATCCAGAGAACTTTGTCCATCTCCTCAGAACAGGTCCTGCATCCTGTCTGGCTCACCCATTTCTCCCCACCTCCTTTGCACTCCCTCTTCCTCTTTAGCAAAGTTTATTTTCTTTAAAGTTAATTATATAAGTGACATTATGAATACATTCTGGGTCTAAATGTGTCAAACAAAACAAAAAATGTTGAAGTCATGAGAGACACCCCGCTACCTGCTTCGTCCCTGCTTCCAGCTTGCGGGAGTCCTCGCAGACCTTGTGCTATGGTGTAGGCACAGATTTGGGAGCATGTGGGAGTCGTGGAGATGTCTCTGATGTACACACGTGGCGTCCGCTACTGTGCAACTTGCTTCTCCTATCTGACAACGCGCCTTTCCACACTGGACGTTTAGAACCATTCCGTCTTGACTGTTGTAGAGTATTCCATAGTTTAAACATAAAAGCATTATGGCACTGAGAAATCTTTAGATGGTTTTCAATTTTATTGTTTCTCCAAACACCCACAGGGGATCCGTGTTCTCCCTGCTGTGAGCACAAGGATACAGGCAGGAGCAGGCTTGGGAAGGGAAGTGTTGGGCCTGAAGGCAAGGAGAGATGTCTGTGCCACCAGCCCCATCCCCAGTGGGGGACTCTCCATCGTCAGACCTTCTCAGCCTTGAGGTGCAGGGTCTGGTACCAGCCTCACTCTCCCCTCCACCCACCAGTCTTGGATCAGAAGGAGGCTGTTTCCCTGAAAGAACCCCATTTCCCAACTAGACTGAGCATTCCCAAGGGGCCTCACAGGGCGTGTCTCTGGGGATACCTCAGATTCTTACAGGAGGCGAGTCTGGGAGATTGAGTGACTCTCCTCACAGCTTGGAGTCCCCTCCTCAATTTCCTGGGAGAAGTGGTGATGAGGACAGGAAGTCACAGTTAGTTCAGCAAATGTCCAGGGGGATGGCTTGGGACCCCTCTCTCCCCTGGCCACCATGGGCCCCCACCTCAACCCCTACCCAGGCCCACTGCACTCTGCAGTATCCTGCTAAGGCAGACTCCCCTCCTGAAGCCCCATCTCCACTGAGCGGCCAATCTTGGGGTTCTGCCCCTAGCATGGGAGCCGATGTGGTCCCTTCAAGCACCTGCAGCCAGCAAATAATACCTGCATGTCCGTCTCTGAGTTTTTTATAGAGCTGTAGTGAGATGGTTCTCCCAAGAAGAGACTATCAGACATGGCTGCTGGCTGGCCGAAGAGACGGTTTGAGCAGGCTGGGTGGGTGGGCACCAGTTGGCCCCCGTGTAAGACTGGTCTGTCCTCACGGAGGTGCAGAGGGCCAGGAGGGACTCTGCCTCTCTGAGTCCCGGCTCCCATCCCCCAGAGTGACTGCGTTGACACCGCACTCTGCGATCAGAGAGCTCTGCAGAGGTTGTTAATGCTCGCTTGTTGTTTAGTAGTTCTCTCCACCAGCCTCTGAAGGGAGTTAGAGATAAGACAACTGGGACTCAAGAGAGAGGAACCAGTAAGTGAGCCCTGGCCAGGCACAGCTTCTGTCTGTGCGCATCAGCCTTGTCAGGGGATGATCTGCTGGGGATGAGAGCAGGACCATGATGATGACCACACTGTCAAGGGCCTGAGCAGATGCGCTCAAGGAGGCCTTGGGAACAAAAGCCTTCCTGCCCAGGCCACCCATCAGCCCCCAGTGCAACCTCTGTCCTCCGCTGTTATGGAAGTCCACTGTGGCTCTAGGTCTTCAGGGCCTTGGTCAGCTCCCACCACCACTCCCGAGTCCCCCCACCCTCTAGCACCCCCAAAGTAGCCGAGGCGTTCAGGATTCAGTGCTCTCAACAGACGTGCGCTGAGCTCCTGGCCCCTTTCTGGGAACTGAGAACCAAGCAGGAACAGAACAATCAGGTTCTGACCTCATCTGAGCCGGGGAGACACTAATCAAGGCGCAAACAAACAATATTTCAGGGTGAGGGCTGCCAAAAGGAAGCGCCAACAGGACGAGGGGTCAGAGAGCAGGTATGCGTCCTGGGGGGTGAGGGGTGCTGCGTTCAGTGAGGCTCAGGAGAGACATCCTTGAAGAGGTCACATGTGAGCGAAACTCGAGGGGAAGGAAGGAGACGGCCATGCAGACAGCAGACGGGTTCCTTCTGGGCAGAAGGAACCACTGGTGCAAAGGTCCGGGGGCACAGTGCGCCTGGCAGAGAGGCAGGAGAAAGACGGGCGAGTAAGCAGAGGAGAAAGGGGAGAAGGTGAAGTCAGGAGGTGGAGACGACTGGGGAGGTCACGCAGGGCCTGAGGGTCCCTCACAGATTCTGCTTCATAACAGAGCAGTGAGCTCTCTCTCTAAAAAAAAAAAAAAAAATGTGCAAAAATTCCTGGAAGCTGGACAAAAGCAACAGATTCTTTTTTTTTTTCTTTTTTCTTTCCGAAAGCCTTTCCTTGTCACCCTGGGCCACGCACACAATGTGGCCACTTCTTCTCCTTCCCCCTCCTCCCTTTCCTCTCCTGCCTCCCTCCTCCTCCTCCAAACCTGCCCCTGACCTTGTCCTGAGCTGGCTTGCCAGCCTGCAGCGAGACAGCGGCCGCCTCCCGGCTGCAGGCAGGCACGGGCGGAGGACAAGGCCAGCGAGGGGACAAGAGGAAAGAGGCCCTGGGAGGGCCGACGTCACGGGGGCCTCTGACCGCTACTCATTTCAGTCCCCACGTGTCTCCATCAGTAACCGTCTGCCAACCGGGGACAGAGGAATGGGGAGCGGGGAGGAGCGGTGATCCAGAGTCTGGCTGGGGAGGGATGAGATGCAGTGGACAGAGGCTCCGTGGTACTCACAGCTCCTCCCAGCCCCGGACAGACAGGAGGAGGAGGATGGGAAGGCGGAGAGCCCCTGGCAGTGCAGAGATCTGTCTCCCTGCTTTCTTCTCCCCATCTCTGTGTCTCCCTCACACATAGAGTTCCTTCCATCTCTTCTCTGAAGCTAGGAGGGAAGGGAGGCAGGACCAGTTTTTGAAATGGAAGAGGAGGATACCCATGTGTGAAGTCACTTCAGTTGTGTCCGACTCTTTGCGACCCCATGGACTCTAGCCCACCAGGCTCCTCTGTCCATGGGACTTCCCAGGCAAGAATACTGGAGTGGGTTGTCATTTCCTTCTCCAGAGGATCTTCCCGACCCAGGGGTCGAACCCACATCTCTTGCATCTCCTGCATTGGCAGGCGGGTTCTTTACCACTAGCACCACCTGGGAAGTGAGGTTCTAACCAGATGATGGAGAAGTCAGGAACTGCAGAGGACGCTGGGAACACTTTATGCCCTGAGGCTCCTACAAGCCTCCTACAAGAGAGCCTGGGCTGCTGGACATGCCACAGAAATTGGCACAAGGACACTCAGGAAATAATTGATAAATGGCCATGAGACTGACCACCATCTTAAGCTGTGGGCAGTTAAGAAGGGAGACTGACTTAAACTGGACCAGACCAGTCAAGGTGGCTGCCTGGAGGAGGTGGACCTTGACCAGATTCTTGAAAGATGGATGGGCTTGGGAGATGTGAAAATGCAGAGAGTGTGAAAGACCAAAGGAAAGATGGGGACAGTGGTGAACTCAGATGGCTGGGAGGTCAGATCATGGGGAAGAGAGTGAAATATGGGAGAGAAAGAAGAGAATGAAAGAGAGACAGTGGCAGTCTGCAGGGTGCCTCCTCTGGGGCCGCGGGCAACTTTGGAAAGTTTGAGGCCTCTGCGCCCCATGAAACTCAAGCCTGCTGTTGGCTGAAGTTGACTTTTTGACCCTCCCTAAGGCCCTAGGTGCCCTAAGACACCTTCAGCCACATCTGCAGGCACAGGAAGAAGCCTTGACACTGAGAAATTTGAGGGAACTCCCCAAAGACTCTCCCATCCACAGGCATTCTCTTTGCCTTGTCACTGGGCCTGAAGGACCAGCATTAAAAAGTCACCCCTTGAGTAAGGCATGGTGCTCTGTAAAATCTAGATTTCCTGGTAAGGCGCTGTCAGCATCATGCAAGGGGAAAACTCAACGGGACTTTGCAGACCCTTCAGTCAACCCCCTCTGTTCACATGAGGGGAGACTGAGGCAGGGCAGAGCGCTGCTGCAGTCCCCCAGGGAATTAGAGACAGGGAGGGGTCTGGTCTCCAAGCCCTCCGGGAGGGGTGTGAAGATAGCACTGCAGATGCAACAACCGACTGGGATGGCAGACACACGGACAGCCCCATTCCCTTCGTTATGAACAGCCTGGCCCGGGGTCCTCCTTAGAGATGGAGCCTTGATTTGAAAGGCCTGGAGGGTCCCTGCCTCATCCTTCCTCAGGGGGCCAGAACAGGAGGAGTTCATGATCAAGAGTGACCAGAGGTCCTGGGGGTGCGGGGTAGAAGCTGCCCCTTTCTGGGAGGTATGGGGCTGGAGCTGAAATAGCAGAGCACCCAGATGGAGGCAGGCAGGCCCCCCCTGCTCCGGGGGCGCGGGGACCGTAAGAGACCCGCGGGGACAGGGGGCGTGGCAGGGGGGAATGCTGAGTGGGGAGACTTCGCCCAAGCGAAAGAGAAAAGCAGCGAACGAGAGGGACGAAAAGCAGACACAGGGGAAAGCGGGGAGGCAAGAAAGCTCGAGTAGAGCGCACGGGAGAGAGAAGAGAGGTGGGGAGAGGGACGGAGAGCGGGGAGGGGCTGGAGACGGGCGGGCGGGCGCGTGGGCGGCCGGGGGCGCCCCCACTGACCCTTCTCGGCGCTTGCTTCCCTCCCCAGGCCTGTCTCTTATACACATCTAGATGTGTATAAGAGACAGACTCACAGCTCCTCCCAGCCCCGGACAGACAGGAGGAGGAGGATGGGAAGGCGGAGAGCCCCTGGCAGTGCAGAGATCTGTCTCCCTGCTTTCTTCTCCCCATCTCNGCCGCGCGAACACCCGCCGATCTCCGTCGGACACTCGCGGTTCCTGGGGTGGGGGCCGGGCCGGGGCGGGAGGGAGCGCCTACCCGCCCGGGCGCGGCGCCGCGAGTGAGATCACCGCGGTTTATTTAAGGAGCCAGCCCTCGTCTTTGATAAACTATCGCGCCTCAGCCCTGGTTTATAGCTTCTGTGCGGGGGAGAAGAGAATTATTTATGGCCCCCCTAACTGGGTGTGATATCAGCCATGGCTATTATCGAGGCTAGTTCATCACCATAAAATAAGAAGTGTAGACCGGGTCAAGGGTCTGCGCGGTCTCTCCTGTGGGTTCAGAGAGATGGGGGCGGGGGTGGGAATGGGGGGAGATATACGGCTCGCCGAGTATCTAAAGATAAATGGAAAGATGTGAGCGATTGTGGGCATAAAGAATTTTAAGATGTACCTTGTTTAAGCTTCTACAATGGACACTGCAGGGACGCACGTGTGTTCTATGTGTATGCTCACCAATATTTACACATGCATGTTTACATTCTTACCAAGCAAACCGTATGTAAACACACGTTTCCATTTCTGCCCCGCAGCGGGAAAGGTTAACCAGGTAGACAGAGAGAAAGCCCAATCCGGGTCAGGGGCTGGCTTCCTTTGCATCAGAGAGCCTTCTTTACCCGTTTAGGGGTGGGGAGGGCCTTCCTTCCATTAAGACAGCCTTTGTACTGTGTTTGTTATTTGTGATTGCAAAGCACGGGGCTGAGTCATCTTAATAACACACCCGCCGATGCAAATGTATGGAAATCGTGCACCGCTCAGGTTTTTGTGTGAAGCGGGAAAGGTTAACCAGGTAGACAGAGAGAAAGCCCAATCCGGGTCAGGGGCTGGCTTCCTTTGCATCAGAGAGCCTTCTTTACCCGTTTAGGGGTGGGGAGGGCCTTCCTTCCATTAAGACAGCCTTTGTACTGTGTTTGTTATTTGTGATTGCAAAGCACGGGGCTGAGTCATCTTAATAACACACCCGCCGATGCAAATGTATGGAAATCGTGCACCGCTCAGGTTTTTGTGTGGAGCCCCGCTCTGGCACGGTGGTCGTTCCCCAGTTGGTTTTTTAGTGGCGCGGCTACATGCACATATATTATAGTAATTACTTTCTGGGTGCCCTCTGTAAGATGGCAGAAATATGCTCCACATCGCCCCATGTTATGTGTGAGGCATAAAGCCATATTGTAAGATAATCAAAGGCTTCTGAGAAAGGCTTGTGCTGATTAATAAAGTGTTTATGGTACTTTGTTTTGGGGGAGATTGTGATAGATATTTTAGAGCCACCCAAATGGAATAGAAAATACCACATTGTTATGGGAGGCCCTTCATCAGCTTGAGAGAGATTGCTGGGGAGTTTCGTGATGGCTAAAAGCCTGGAATTAGATGGGGAAACAGAAAGAGAAGCTGGGAGGGGGAGGCTTGGGGTTTTGAAGGGGGAGAGGCTGGGAACTGGGAGAATTTCAGTAGCAAGTGTGGATTGTTCAGGATCTAACATTAACTTGTGGTTGTTTATTTTACATATAATAGAATAGCTAAATGATGGAGTGTATTAGTTCTTTAATAATTTATAGAAATACTTTGATGTTGCAGTAATTACATTAAAGGTCACATATCAAAGGTAATTTGGTTGAGCAGCTGTGATGGTTTCTCAGAAGCAATCAATACCACTGTCCGTGGTGCTGATTTCACCAAGGGGCCTGCCAGATTAAAGAAGGCTTATTACCAGACAGAAAGGCCCAGGGGAAATCAGCAGCACATTGGAGCAACGCGCCCGCCCCCCTTCCACCGATAATTAACACTGTTCCCCATAATCTGTGCTAATCCTTCATACTGGGAGATCCAGTGGCATTTTTCTGAAACCACAAAGAGAAGTTGGGCAAGTTTGGAAGAAAGAAAAAAAAAAAAAAAGTGAATGTATGTTGGGAGGTGGGAGGGGTGAGGAGAGAGGCCAACAATGGAACTAAAACATAGCCCAGAGTCCCCTGGCGGTGCATGGAAGGCTGTCCTATCTTCAGAGGCCTCACGGGGAGACTGGGAGATGCGAGGCCTCAAAGACTCCATCACAATTCTCAGGGCAGGCCCAGCCCACAGCGGGAGGGATGGGAAGAAAAGACAGGATTGCAGCTCAAACTTCCCAGGGCACATTGTCCGTGCACAAACTCACATGGAGATTGATGAATAACAAAGCGACCAGATTTTAAAGCGGAGTCATTTGGATTCCAGAAAGCAAGACTTGGTGTCATTATTGAGATCAGAGAAAATAAGCCGCTGGCAAATGCTGGGACAGGACCAAGCAAAGTGCTCCCACCCGACCATATAATGGGTGTTGCCACCAGCTGAGGCAGGCTGACTGGCTGCTTAGTTAGGGAGCAGAGAGAGGCCTCTTCTTGTCTGGGGTCACCACCCGAAGTGCCCTGGTGAGTGCACTCCTTGTGTGATGAAGGCGAAGAAAATTGGAAAAAAAAAAAAAAACCTGGAAACTGGTAACCTCAGCAATTTAGGCACTTTTCCAGACTTCAAAAATCCATTAAAATCAATCAGTTAAAATCAGTCCTCCACTTTCTCACTGGAGAGAGGCAGAGGGGAGGAGATGGGACAGGCAGCCCATTCTGTTTCCCAGCAAGTTGCAGGGCTAGTATCCTGTTGACAGCAGGGAACACTGCCTCGGTTGTCATCTGTGGGCACACACACGCACACCTCCACCACCAAAAACAATAACCGAACCACAGAGACAGAGCTAGAGACACCCCTCCCACGTGTCTTCGTGTGGGAACTGGGAAGAGGAGCTGACATTTCTGTTAGGATCAGTGGAAGCTCAGAAACCACATCACAGTGGCTGTTTGTACAAGTCAGAGGTCAGTATCCCTGGGAACCAGCCTACCCAAGGCCTCTGGGGTGGCTGACGGAGTCAGCCCTGGACCAGTGTTACAAATGGATTATTGTTTCTTAATTTGGCATGCCTTCAGTAAAATGAGATTACTGAGCCACAAAGCCTCATCAGGGTCCCTTCCAGCAGGGTCTTCTGCCAGCATCCAGGAAGTGATTGCTTTTCTGAAACTCTCCATCTCTCCCTCACACTCTCAACTTCGCTCTCCCTCCTGACTCCTTGCCCTCTTCAGCCCACCTTCTTCCATCCCCAGTGTGTGTTCATCATTTATAAGCTAACCGTCAACATAGCTTCTCAAACTATCAACAAGAATTTCCTGTGTGTGTGCCGAGCACTGTGCTAGGCATCCAGGCAGACAGGAGATAAGAAAATTGCATTCCCACCTCTCTTGGAGCTGTCCATCAAGTTGGAGACAGAAGTCACACATACATCAGTGATACAAGACAGCACGCTATCATAAAGTGGGTAGAGTAGAAAATAGCTCAATGATAACAGTTAATACTTATTAAGCATTTACTATCTGACAGGCATGATGCAAGCAGGTTACCTCCATTAACTCCCATTTTATCTTCACAGCCACCCTATGGGGAAGATGTCATGAGTATCCCCCATTCATGAGGAGACCCCAGACTGGGGAGATTAAGCAGTTTGCCCAAGGTCACACAGTCAATAAATGGCCAAGAAAGTACCGTCACCAGCTCTCCTACCAAAACCCAGGATATCTACCTCTCCTTTCTAGGGCCACCAAGTTGCTTTAGAGGGGACCTGGAAAACTATGGGGTCAGTGTTAGTCACTCAGTCATGTCTGATTCTTTGCGACCCCATGGACTATAGCCCACCAGGCTCCTCTGTCTATGGAATTCTCCAAGCCAGAATACTGGAGTGGGTAGCCATTTCCTTCTCCAGGGGATCTTCCCGAGCCACGGCTTAAATCCAGGTCTCCTACACTGCAGGCAGATTTTTTACCATCTGAGCCACCAGGGAAGTTATCAGGAGTTGCTCAAAAGTGTGTTCAGGATCTGGGCAGGGTGGGACTAGAAAGTTGGAAGGAAGGTGGGTGTGTCAGATGAGAGCAGTGGTCTGAGAATCAGCCTGGAAGATAAGGCGCCCATGACAGGCCAGGAGCTGTGAGCTGGGCAGGAGAGGTCCACTTGGAAGGCTCCCTGGGGCCTGAGTAGGCACAGGAGGGCTCTCAGAAGAATTCTGTTCCTTAAAATAGGCCCCTGCTGCTCAATTCCAGCTCCCCCTGCCTTTGAGACTTCACTGGAAATTGTCTCCCAGGAAGAGTCCATATGTTTCCAAAGGTGGGATTGCAGGCCCTCTGGGAAGAGCGTCTGATCAGGGAACCAGGCTCCGTGGGCAGCAGTGACCAGCTCTTTGCTCCGCTAGCAGCAGACCAGGTTCCTCGCCAGGGCTGCTAAAGTGAGGAAGAGGTGGTCCAGTTAGCAGGAGCCTAGAACAAGGAGAAGAGGGGGCGGGGGCGAGTGGGAGCTGTATCTGCTTGGTAAACATTAAAGTTCCAATTCACTAGTTAAAGATTGGCTTTTGTGCCCTGACTCCAGCAACCTGAGAATACAGAGCAAGCCCGCACACTCCTCGTGGCCATCCCCCACCGGCACCCTGGCCCCAGTTCAGCCTGGTCGACAAGCACCGTCGCTGCCATCACACCTCCCCATTCGGGTCCCTGCTACTCAGGACCCATCATCTCCATGGACCGTCAATGTGACCTTCTTTGAGTTTATCAGGAGAGATGTTAAAACAGAAAATTTAAAAAGGGAAAGACTCAACTGGATTTCTGGAGCCGCCGACTCGGGGTGGCCCCTTCAAAGATGATGATGAGTCCCATCGTCATCTTTCACTTTGTGCCTGTTTCCTCCTCTTTTCTGTCCCTTCTGGGCACCTTCCTCCTCTTCTTCCCTCTCACTTCCCCTCCTTTCCCCTTTATCCTTCTCACTGGCCTCTCCTGCACACCATCCCTCTGACTCCTTCTCCCCACGCACCTCTGCCTCGACACCCAGAGGGGGTTTTCGTGGGACCTCCACCAGCTCACCTGGGACTCCCCTGGTGAGGCCCATCTCCCTCCTGACGGCCCCACCGGGAAAGATCCGTCTAATTTTATGTGTAACTGTGAAGATGAATGATAAGTAGAAAGGATGCAGGCAAGAACAAGATGAATAAATTATAAAGGGCAAATGATGACAAGACAGGGGTCCCCAGAGACAGTGATATGATAACAGAAACTAAAGATGAATTTATGATGGATGTAGGTAGCATGTACAGGGCAGTTTTACAACTTCTAGTGATTGGCGCGAAGTGTTTCATTTTAGAGATGTGATGTGTTTCCACTTGTCTGTCCTGTAGGCTGTCTCTATATGGTGAGTTTGGGTCCCAGGAGCATTTGTCTCTGATTTAGATGATGGGGTCACAAGCCAGGTCCCTGCATCTCTCTACCTCCCTGGTCCAGTGGTCCTTCTTGCTCCTGGTTTGGGAGGTTGTTGTAACAAAGTCCCACAGGCCAGGCAACTTAAAATGACAGAGAGGTATTGTCTCACAGTTCTGGCGCTAGAAGACCAAGATCAAGGTGTTGGCAGGACTGGTTCCTTCTGAGCGCTGGAAGGAGGGCCTGTTCCACGCCTCCTTCCTCACTTCCAGTAGCCTCAGGCATTCCTGGGCTGGGAGATGGTGTTCTTAAGCCATCACGTGAACTTCCTGGTGTGCGTGTCTGTTTCTGTGTCCAAATTCCCCCTTCTGATAAAGACACCAGTTGTATGGGTTGGGGCCCAACCTGATGCCCTCCTCCCAGCTTGATTACATCTACAAAGACCCTGTTTCATATAAGGTCACATTCACAGGTACTGGGGGTTTGGTCTTCAGCACCTTTTGGGGGGAGGGGGAGAATGCAATTCAACCTATAACACTGAACAAGGGCATCCCTGTGGCCCTTCCATGGCAGAGAGAGAAAGGTCTTCAACAGTGTTTAAGTCACTGGGTGGGGTGGGATAGGGAGGATCCCACCAGCCCTTCCTCTGCTTCTCCCCACTGGCCTCATGCTCTTTTCTTTTTCTCTCTTGGGAAAATGAATGACTTATCTTCTCTCTCCTCATATTCTCTACAGAAAACTCTTCATCTGTCCTTTTCAGGCAGTGGGTCTTAACAGGGAGCACATTTGCCCCCAATAGGACCTACGGACATTGTCTGGAGATGCTGCAGGTATCTGATAAGCAGAGGTCAGGATGCTGCTAAACATCTTACAGTGCACAGGAGAGCCCCCACAACAAAGAAGCGTCTGACCCCAGAATGTCAGTGGTGCTGAGGGCCCTGTGCTGGGACTGAGGGCAGGTGGAAGAGGCACAGTGGGGCCCTGGGGTGAGCTTCTGTCTCTCTTACTCCCTGCTCCTCAATCACCTGGGGGACGAGCCCCAAGGTCCTCAGAGCGTTAGAGGCGGGAGGGCTCGTCACGGGCACAAGCTCACATGGCGTAAGCACGGAGCGGACAGTGGGCGGCAGAAGAGCACGAAGGCTGCCCTCCAGGCTGAGAGGTGGTTTCTGAGCAGCCGTTCGCACACTCCTCTCTGCAGACTGTCCGGCTTCAGCACCGACGGCTCGCTCAGTTTTCTCATTTTACCCACATGGAATCTGAGATCCGAGTGAGATGAGTTGCAGTTCACTCGTGACAGAGCTGGGGCCAGAATCCAGGCCTCCCTCACCCACCCATGTGGGGGGTCTCCAGCGCCCCCCTTTAGAAGGGTCCTCATCCTGACCTGAAGCAGATCGGGCAGGCGCATCTCAGCCAAGCCACCGCTCCCCTGCCCGTAGACCACACCGCAGGCTGGGGCAGAGCTAAGCGCACAGGGTCCCCTCCCCAGGTCTCCCAGCAGGAGGGAGCACCAGCTTCCAGGAGAGAAGGCAGAAATGCCTGAAATCCGGAGCTACGACTGCACCGGCAGCCTGCTCAGCCTGCCTGTCCTCTTCACGCCGGGTCCGGGTCCCACCTCTCTCAGCTTCCGTGAGGAGTCTCCCCTCCCCTCCTCCCAGGTCCCAAAGCCCTCCTCCCACCAGGAGGAGGTGTGCTCTGTGTCCAAGTGCGTTCTCTTCACTCGCCTGGGTGTGGGGGTGTCCCCAGGGTTCAGGTGAGTGACTCTCACACCCGCCCTGCGGCCCCCACGACAGAACCCAGGCCTGGCCATGGCCTGTCCTCAGCAAGACTCTCTCACAGATTTGTCTGAAGGACCCAGTGAGCCCTGTGTCCACAGCCACCATCTCTAAGTTGAAGGGATAAACAAGAGGCCACGTGAGGTGATGGTCAGAGCCTGGGCCGGGGTCAGGGAACCTGGGTGCCAGGTCCCACCTGCCTCAAACAAACCAGGTACTTTGGGGCAAAATGCTCAGCTCAAAGCCACTCTGAGCCTCCACCTTCTGGACTGTGGAAGGGGGTGGTGGTCCAGAGGGGCCTCTGGAGCCTCTGACATTTTCTACAATTCTGAGACTTAATAGACTTGGCATTATTCACCTTGCTGAAGCCAACAGGAAGGGGAGGGGAGGGTGAGAGGGAGGAAGGTGTCTCCTGGCCTCCACAGCCTGATTCCGTCTGTGACAAGTGTAATAAAGCAAGGGTCAGCTCGGTGTCTCCCTGAGGCAGAGCGGCCAGACTGCCCGCCCCCGAGGGCCAGCTCCAGGACAGCTTCAGGGAAGGGCTGCAACCACCGCCTCCTTGTCCATCCCTGCCCCTGGGCCCCACACCTCCCCCGTGCCCTCTGCTCAGCTTTCTTCCTAAGGAAACCAGGCAGAAATTTCTCAGCTTTCTTCAGCACTTGTCCAGGTATCGTTTGGACCATGACTGCCATCAGCCCAGTCATCAGCAGCAGTGTGTACAGGTTACCTGCTTGTGCCCATTTCTTTTGAGGGAGGGGGGCATCCCACAAATGAGTGAGACACAGCTGAAGGTTTGGGAGGCACGTGTGAAGACTGCTCGTGATCCAGAAAATGGCTTTAGGTGGCAAAAAACGGTAGTGATGGGAAGTGCCCAGGAGTTTAGCTGCAAGAGGCCTTAGGACAAACTAGAGTGTCTTGGAGGAGCCCGCCCTGTCCCACCATGGTGGCCTCCCAGGTCCAGGCTCCTCCCCCTCTGACATGCTTCCTAGACTGGCCCAGTTGTCATAGTGACATAAAGACTGAGGCTTGCCTGGAAACCCCTGCGGTCACCCAGGGGCCCAGCTGAGCACAGGCTCCCTCACCAGCCACAGGTTGACACAGCTCTCAGCCAAGCATTTCACCTTCTTTCAGCCTCCTCTTCCTGCACAGCCCTTTGTTGTCTGATCCCTGGGTCGGGAAGATCCCCTGAAGGAGGGCATGGCCACCCACTCCAGCGTTCCTGCCTAGAGAATCCCATGGGCAGAGGAGCCTGGCAGGCTACAGGCCGTGGGGTCGCAGAGTCAGATGCAACTGAGTGACTGACACTCACCAGTGTTAACTCTGCCTTTCAGTGCTTGGAGTCCCGACCCCCAGTGCTTTCTGGGCCTGCTCTCTTGCCCAGAGCCGACTCAGAGCTGGGCGGTGGGCAGGGGCAGGGCACGGCTGCTTTGCCTACCCCTGGACCTCGCAGGCCTGGGCAACACCGAGAAGCATTCCAGCAGATCCGTTCTCAGGGCTCCTCTTCCGCTCACATCACCCCATGCCTCGCAGCCCCCTGGAAAGTTTTCAGCTTAGCTCGGCCTGCAGGGTTACACTTGATAAGACAGGAGTTTCTCTCTCTGTGGTCACGGGTGCCTGGAGGAAACACTGTGTAGAAGGCTCTTTGGCCTGGCCAGTGGCAGCTGGCACGCGTGTGTCTGGGCGGCCAGGAGTGACCGGAGTGAAGGGGTTTCCCCACACACGTGTGTCAGCTGCAGGGGTGTGGGGAGGGGTCTCAGTGGAATGCCTAGGTGAGACCATGTGAGGCTGTTTGAGGGTTTGCTGACCTTTCACCAGAGCACGAGGCAGGGAAGCAGGTTATCTGTGTGAACTCCTGCTGCGGGAATGGATGTGTTTTAGGACTGGCAGGGTTTCTTCTAGAGAGTGCGTGCGTGGGCAAGTATAAAGAGCCAGGCGTCTGCTTCATGGGCCTGCATCGTGGCCAGGACAGTGGGCTGCCAAGTCCCGTCAAAGATGGGCAAGCCTGGGTGATGATGGCAGAAGACATTGTGGTTATTTGTTCTTCGGATCTTCCTGAAAATAGTTATAAAGAGAAAAGGGCTGGAGTTCAGGGCCCCAGTTCACTGTGGCCCTAGTATGTGTTTTGAGCCAAGGCATTTGTGGTATGTTCTCAATTGGACCACCAGGGGGCGCCATGCAGGTGGGCTCCTGCTCCGTCGGCTGGGTGGACCCAAGGCAACTTGAGAGACTGTGGTGTCCACCTGCGCCCAGCAGAATACTCTGCTCCACCTTCCAGAGTGCTTACAGCTTGAGGGAACGACAGCAAACTGCTGGATGACTTGGGATGAGCCTCATGACCTTCCTGGGCCTGTTTCCTTGTTCCATAGTGAAAATCTTGTGTGTCAGCCCTTCCTATGCTGTGGAGTGCTATAAATCCAGGGATCGCCATGAAGGACAGAACAGTGATGCTGAGTGTGTTTGACCAGGGTCCGCAGGCACAGTAACATCCAGTGGCTCCTAACTCATTCATGAGATAGTTACGCTGTGATTTGGATTCTAAGCTTCCTTACATCTCAGAAGAGGGAAGGACTGTGAGTGGAACGACCGTGAAGGACCCCGTGGACAGGGAGACCAGTCCCGGTATGCGTCAGGGAGAGGAGATCGGAAAGGGAGTCAGGGCCGACTTTGGGGGGCCCGGAAGGTCGGAATTGTCCTCCCAGAACTGGGGATTCTGGGAGACTGTGATGGGAAAGGCAGCAGGCCTTTCTCGCATTGCTGCCATCCAGAATGTCCAGACCACACAGCCTGCAGGCCTCAGTCAACTTCAGGCAGTGAGTCCTGGACATCCTGCTCGCTCAGGCGTGGTTTGGGCATCAGCAATCCCCAGCCTCCCTCCTCCTTGGGAAGGCCCTGCCTCCCTCTGCCCACCCACCCCAGTCTTTCAGGGCCTCTGGACTTAGCTCCAAGCCATGCCTTCATCTAGGAAGCTCTCCTAGGCTGCTCTAACCCACATCGGTCTCCCCTTGGTCTGAGCAAGGTCAGCAGAGCCAGAGGTCTATGCCCTGGCTAAGGGTGGACCTGGGCCCAGAGCGTCAGCATCACCAGGTGCCTATTAGATGCACAGAGTCTTCAGCGCCACCTGGGGCCAGCTGAGCCAGGTCACTCAGCCTGCACCCCGAGGCATTTTAACAAGATCACCGGGAGAATCGTGTGCATGAAAAGTCTGGGGACCACTGGCCTAACTTTAGGTTCTCAAAGACACTTCATTTAAATATTCCCAGAAGCAGACTTCAGAAAAGCATTTGAATGCAAGTGGGTTTTTTTAGATGGTGACCCCAGAAACATGAATGGGAAGTAATGAAATGCCACAGGGTGACAACCACCACTCCTTGTGGACTCCCTGAAGGCCTGACGCTTCACAGATATTCTCTCATTTACCTGTCAAAACAGCATCACATGGGCGCACTCTCGTGTAAGCATCGGCAGCAATGTTCTATGGACCAGGAGACTGAGGGGCAGGGGCTCACTCACCAGGGTCTGGTTCCAGGGCCTACTTCTCTTCCACTGCATCCTGTGGGGCCAAGCCTGCAGAAAACCTGAGCATCCCAGGGGCGGGAATGGGGCCACCGTCTTCTGTTTCTGTCACCCCAAAATCAGGACCGGACTGCTCCCACAGGAGGCTCTGGTGTGATTGCTAGACGCCCCGGGGGGCCACGTGAGGCAGGGCAGTGGCCCCACAGCTGTTACTACACACCAAACCTGCCTTTGGGTTGGAGAAGCCTTACTCTGCATTGGGAACAGAGTCTAATTCCAGCCCCAGTTCTGCCTAGAGCCTAACTGTGTGCCCTTGGAGAGTCACTTAACTCCTCTGAACCTCAGTTTCAGTGACTGCCCTGTTAGTTAGAAATGTGTTNCTCAGCTATCATATTTTTATCTTCTACATCTCTCTTGGACTGGTATCCTTCTGCGCCCCTGTACGTGGCTTAAATATTAGAGAGTCAGAAGCTGCCGTGCCACCCCCAGCTGTCCCCATGTCACGGGGGTCCCACAGTTAGGTCCCCGTGCTCACTTTGTGGCCTGGGGGGATGCACACCTTCTGAAAGAGCCCCGCTGGTTTTTGGGGTGACAACTTGACTTTTCAGAAACGGAAGCAGCCGTGCTTCTGGCCTGTTGTCGGAGGTGTGGAGTGAGGCGCATGTGGTCTGTGCCAGGCTTGCCTGAGGAGGAAGGATGTGCCCGCGTGATTGACTTCCACTGGGCTGCGCTGAGAGTAGGGAGGCAAGGCGGGAGAGACGCCCCAGCTGGCCTGTGTGGCCCCCGGTTCCTCGGGCCCTCCGTCCGGGCTCAGCCTGCAGTGCCACAAAGGCCCACCCAGCCCTCGCTACTCCCCAGGGGGCGGGCTGTCCCAGGAGGGAGTGAGCCTCCCGCCACAGAAGCATGCAAGCTGGGACTCAGTCCCTGGAGGTGGGGGTNAGCCCACGTGGCTGCTTGACACTAAGGAAACCAAACGTTGAAAGTGCTTGTTTTCGAAGTTCTTCCTAAGATGGCCCTCAGTCCACACTCACTTAATGTCAACCTCCGCGTAACTTGGGCCCTTGGGTTCATTCCTATTTGCCCGTCTCCTCTGTTTTGGACCTTTCTCTAGTCATCACGCTCTCTTCTTTTGGAATTTTCTTGTGCTGTGAAGAAACCCTCAGGAAAAACTTAGAGGCTCGCTCCTTCCCCTCCTTCAGTGAGCCTGGAACTCAGTGTTTTTCTGCATCTGTCTCTTATACACATCTGGGTGGGGAGGGGGAGAAGTGGGGGAGACTCAGGAGGACAACGCAGGCAACCCCATGCTGGAGGACTCATTTCTGGGAGGTGAGCCATGACCATGATTTTCTGTGCTCCTTTGGATCTCCATCATAAATGGCCCCACAGCACACCAGTGCCAATCCAGTCCTCAACCCCAGCTACAGCCGTGACTCGCACTACCAGCCTCCTTCCAAGAGGAGGGCCACGCAGCCCTCCCAGTCTCTCCCTTCTCTGAGGACACTCGGGACCCACCACCTCTCTGGGCAGGTTCAGGCCTCAAGTTCAGCCAACCCAGCTCTACCACTCTGAGCTCTGTGACCTTGCACAAACCGCTTCACCAGTCTGTGCTTCGGTTTCCTCCTTTAGACCCTGGGCTGCCAACAGTGCCTCTCCCCAGGGACTGCTCCGTGAAGTGATGCCAGCAAAGCAATGAACACCCTGTGTGCACATGGGAACTCTGTAATGGGCTCCCCCCTGTTGCTGCCGTGCTGTGGCCATCACCTGCACCCCCACCCTGCCCAGGAGGGAGTCCCCTGGTGTGGCTCCCTCTGTCCATCCCCACCCCTCCTGCCCTGGCCTGGCAGACAGCTGGCCCAGGGCGCACAGCCCCATGGCGGACACAGGTCTGGCCACATGGGGGGCCAACGTACCTCAGTGAGAGGAAGCCAGGTGTGGGAGTGGGGGGAACATCCCTCAGACCCCTGGTCCTGTCCCGGCTGAGGCCTGGCTGTGCTTGGAGAGGAAGGTTCCTGCCCCTTCCTGCCCCTCAGTCCCCAAGAGGTGTTAGCAAAGTCCGTGCTGAGAGTTTGATGATCCCGGCATTCACGTGGTTTCAGATGGTCCAGGAGGCCCTTTGAGGCAGGGCGACCCAGGGATCTGAAATGAATATGCATTTGGCCTCTCCCAGCAGCTTTGACAGCTGGCATCCGACAGCTGGGACTGTTCAGAGCCTGAGAGAAGCTTTTTCATTCAATTGGTAAGTGTTTCCTGAGCACCCATCAGGAGCCTGGCCCTGTGTTGGTGCTGCTTGGCGGGTGGGCACAAGGAGAGGGCAAGGACCCCTCTGTCCTGGGACTTCCCCTCCTGCAGAGGGGAAATGATGTATATGCCATGCGGTGAGACCCTGGGCTGAAGTGTAGAGCTCTGATAGTCAGGGAGCTCTGCAAAGCTGTCTAGAGAGTGCCTTCTGTGAGCCTTGCTGCCCTGAGCACCAGGGCCACTGTCCTGGGAAGGACTGGCAGGATTTGGGTGAATGGAGAGGGGCTGGGCACAGCATTCCAGTGAGGTGATGGCACACGTGGAGGAGGAGGGAGGGAGGGAAACTGCACTCCTGGAGCTCTCAGAAAGAGGCTGAGGGGTCTTAGAGTTAAAGGAGGCTTGGGACCCCCGGAGGGAAGGTCTTGAACATCCCATTGAGCAATTCAGTCTCTCCGGGTACTTGGGAGCTTTCAAAGCTTCCAGAGTAGGAGAGTGACGGCCCCGGTGGGTGCAGCTGGCATACCTCATGCCTGGGGTTGGGAAATCCTGCTGGAGGGGGGTTGAGGGGAAATTGGCTTCCTCTGGACCTTGAAGCTGGTGAGGGGAACTTGACTTCCCCCCACACAACCATTTGAAGGGCTTGTCCCTTCTTAAGAAGAGTGCTGAAGAGGTCCCCAAACCACCTGACTGCACATAGAAGTTTCTGAGACATTCAAGTTTGTTACAAGTGCAAGGAATAGAGGTTCAATCTTTCTCTCTCTCTCTCTCTCTCTCTCTCTCTCTCTCTCTCTCACTCACACACACACACACACACACACACAGGCATAAGGTCAGGGTGGGCCTGCAAATCCACATGTTACAAGGGCTCCTGCCGTGATCTGAGTGCCCAACCAACTCTGGGAGCCCTGGGCACCCAAACTGTCTGTCTGGCATTGTTGGAAGACCTTCATTCCTCCTCTCAGGCTAGAGGAGTTTGCTCCATGAATGAGACACTTCTCTACCATTATGTTTTCTTTCTGAGGCCCAGAGACCCTCAGAGAAGTAGAAGGGGCAATCAATGCCTTAGCACCATCTTCTCCCCACCATCGTGCATGGGAAACACAGTAGCCCAAAGAGGGTACATGGCTTGTGAAGGTCCATAGACAGTGGGCATGGCTCTGCCCAGATGCCACATTCAGGCCCTTTCTCATTTACAACACAGCCTTCATCACGATTGATGACTCTGGTCATCTGGTCAACCCGGCCCAATTCACCAGCTCTAGGGGGACACCCATTCCCATTAGCATCCATATGACAGGGTTGCTCAGTCCAGTTTTATGACTTCTGAGTAGACGATGCAATAGTGCTTGCAAGTTAACATCCTGCCAAGCCTGCTTTAATGAACAGATACAAAGCATGTGTAATTAGCACAGCCGTGGTGTGACAGTGGAGTGAGCAGTGAGCCGTTTGTAAATGCTGTTGGTCTCTTAGGTAGACCACATATTCCTACAGACAGTAATATTGTCTACACTCTTTCTTTGTTGCTTGAAATGTTTTATGCTATAGATTTTGCAAAGACTGACTTCTCCTCAAGTCCAGATTACCCCTTCCATTCTGACTTGGTAGGTTCAAACTTTACAAAGATTTGAACCAACTCCTTAAGTGTTGAGCCTCTCACACAGAAGGAACTTTCAGTAGGTGGGTCACCGCCTCTCTAGAAAGCCTCCCCTGATGGAGTGAACCCCATTCTCTATATTCCCAGGGTGTCCCTGGGGATTATTCTATTATGAACCTGCAGAGCAGACTAGATCCCACTGATGACCCTCACACCTCTCAGACCCCGCGGAGCTTTGCTGCCGTTTTGTGTTCTTTTCAGCACACACCCCACCTGGGGGGTCTGCAGACATTTCCCACCCTGTTAGATCACTAGGCAAGAACCTGATCAGTCACCCATCAGGCAATCCCGCTGTCTGGCCACTGTTTGAGCCCCCCTGCCTCCTGCCCATAGGTCCTGAAAGACAAGACGTGCTGTCTCCCTCCATTCTTATTAAAGGACTTATCTGGGGGAACTTAATATTTTCTTTTAGGATAAACTGAGCTAATGCGATGTGCTTGTTTTAATTTGCGAGGTTAACTGATCTAATTATCTGTGGCGTTTAGTTAAATCCTTATGCCTGGGCCTGCTGCAGGTGTGGGCTTTGAATTCTGCCAACAGGAAATCTCTTAAAGCGAGCTGATCTAACACAGCGTGGTCTGCTGGTATGAGGGATTTTGTAATAATGCATGAATTTATTAACATCCAAAGATAAATAGAGGGTGTATTTACATTAAACAAATTCACAAGGAACTGTCTGTTTTTTTCCCTGCCTGCCTTCTAATGGAAGCATCCCCAACCCCCGTCACTGTGTATCCACTCTGTGGAGTCCAGAGCAACTTTGGGGGTCTGTGAGACTACAAGTCGATACTCCGCCCTAATGACACTATGTAGGGAGCTGGTATGGCAGGGGTTAAAGGCTTGGAGTTGTAGTTGACCCCGAGAAGGGAGCCGCTGGTGTTGCAGATCCAGATGCCTAAGAGTCGACCGTCTTGCTAATTGAATAGGTGCCTCTCGCCAGTGGAGGAAAGTACTGTTCCCTTGTCCCTGCGCTGGGAAGGGAGTCCTGGAAATCTGGGTTTGGGACTGAGAGCTACACCTCCCAGGGGAGAGTGTTGAGGAGGGTGACAAAGGAACGAGAAGGAAACCCTTCCATCTGAAGCCAGTTGATTGGCTGGTGCCAACCAGCCTGAAGGTGAGGGGGAGCCCCCTCCCCACAGGATGTGTCTGGAGTGGCTCCTGACTTCCCAACCCCACCCATGCCTGGCCCTCCAGGAGCTGCTCCACTGCCCGTGCGGGGCTTCAGAGTTATCTCAGAGGCTGGGCTGCAGCGCCAACACTGTCCAAAGGGAGTGGAATTCTAACTCCAGAAATTCCACTTTGCTCAAAAATAGAGCTGGCCTGTGTTGTCTGGAAACCCAGGTTTGGGATGAAGCCAGGCCACCGTAGCCGCCTCTGAAATGCATTTCCCATGACCTGAGGCCCAGACGCCCTGACAGCCCAAGTCACTCAGCCCTGACCTGTTTTCATCCCGCATCCAGCTATCCTGGCTTCCACGTGAGTGCTCCTGGATGAAATCACACTTGCAAAGGCACATGAAGAATAAGCATGCACGTGCGAACTGTCCATGGGCATGCACAGACGCACACACACACTCAACATTCAAAGGTGCCCACACATGTACACCGGGGTGCCTGGCATGTGTGTGTGTGCAGGAAGCTCCGTGCATATACGAGGTGTGTGTGTATGCATAAACACACACAGGGAGGCGTGCACACTCTGGCACCCAGGCGCACGCCCACGTGTTGGCGCACAAACACACATGTGTATGCACGCTTTCCTCTGGCTCCTTTTAGAATTAAAAGGGAAGGTTGCTCTACAGGGACAGCTGAAGATAAACTCTTGACCTCTGATTTCCAGAATAGTTTGGACAAGGTCCTCTGAAATGCATTAAAATGCTAATCACAGCATCTGTCTGAACCCCGGCAGCTGTGTGACTTGGGGGGAAATCGACAGAGTGGATTCCGACGCCTGCAATGACTCCTCGACTCTCCTTGCCTCGCTTCCTCCTTTGTCTCCTGCTCCCCGCCCTTGCCTGCCCCCCCACCACCCCCCGCCCCAAGCCTCCACCCAACACCAGCCTCCCTGCCATGTCATCCCCAGCCTGAGCCACAAGGAGATCTTGCCTTTGCTGGACTCTGGGTCCCAGAGTGTCGCAGCTCCCCAGGGCTAACAAACAAAGCCTCCACTAGGATAGCCAGAGCCAAGAGAAATGGCCTCCCTCCACTTGGGCCCACCGCTCCCCTGGGCACCTCCCCATAGCTGCCAGGCTCCAGGCCTCTGCCCTCAGGGGAGAGCAGAGAAAGTGCCTGAACCCTCAAGGATGGATGCTGAAAGCGTGTTCTATTTAACCCATGGAAGCTCACTCAGGGTAGACAGGGAGTGGGCACTGGGTAGATCCTGCAGCCACACTCCCAGTGAACAGGACAGGCCCTCCCCCAGCCATCCCTGACTGTTGGCCCAGCTCATCTCCACAGCTCCTCCCTGACACCAGGGATACCCCAGGACCCAGGAAGCCCTGACTCTCTGCTTCTTGCACAGCATCACATGCCATGCTCAGCTCTGTTGCTTCCCTTTGCCTGGCATCCCCCTGTCTCTCAAGCCATAGTCGACACTCCAAACTCAGCCCAGCCATCGGCTTCTCCAGGAAGCCTTCCCTAGTCTGGACAATGCTGGATAAGATGCCCCCTCTCCGGGATTCCCAGAAGTTCCCATGCGTTCCTCAATTGCCATATTGTGACATGACCTCTTGGCCAGTCCCTCACCCTGGACCACTTGCTCCCGGAGGATACGGGCTGTGCCCTGCCCATCCCTGTGGGCACAGCATTGGCACAAGGATTAGCCTGCTAATCCCTCAGAGGCTGGGAAGACGTTGGAATGTGTGGGTGGATATGCCCCTGAAACCTCAGGACCAGAGCTGCTGCGAGGGACCCCTCCCCGGACACCCTTGTGGCGTTTCTCTCTCACTGATGGGACCCGGAACAGGCTCCGGTCAGGCCCCTGTGGGCACAGGGCTCACATGGGGTTCATATGCCCACCCCTCACCCCCAATCCACGAAGACCGAAACTCCCAGCATCCCACAGTCCCATTTTTCCTCTTAAGCACCAAACTGTCATTTCACTAAACACCATCTGGAGACTCCTGGCTTCAGCCCCTCACTTCTCCCCAACTCTTATTAATGTGACGGGTGTTTATTCCTTCTTCCTCCCCTTCCACTTCCTCTAGAGCATCGCAGCTCTGGGGCCTGCAGACATTCATCTTATCTTCGGGGAGCTCAGCTCTGCTGGGGAGGTGGTTGCTCAGGCTTGGCTTTAAGCAGCTGACAGTGATAAAGAGCAGACAGAGCAAGAGGGGGCTGTTCCTCGCCGACTTCCTCACGCGCCCAGTCCCTGGCGGCCTGGGCGGGGGACAGCGGGTGGGGGAAAGCGGGGCAGGAAAGGACCTCGGGTAAACCTGCTCCACAGAGGCTTCAGCTCTGCCACGCTGATCTTCCCAGAACTCCAGGACCCTCCATGAGTCCGTGGTGCTGCCAAGCACAACCCGGATTCCCACCCCAGCCCTCGGCACTTGCACCCTCCAGCCGTTCCCAGCCTCGGTGTCAGCCCCTGGGCTCCCGTCTCTGCAGCCAGCTCACTGCTCCTCCCTTCCCCTTGCCTGGGCTCCTGCGGTTACTTTCACCTGAACGCACGCACTCTCATTTCTCTCTCATTTCTCGCCTGTCTTTGAAGGAGGAGCGCATGCCTTCGTCCTCCGGGCAGCCTTCCCAGACTCCCCCACCCACATCAGGAAACTTCCCTGGCCCTTGCTAAATGATTTCACTCCTGCTCTAACCTATGTCGTACTCATGAATCGTATCTCCCGGAACAAACACCAGACTTCCCGGATGGTGCCCACAGCACCCAGTACAGGACCGGACACACGGGTCAATCCCTGATGACTCGAGTCAAAGTGAACCCACAGCAGTGACCCCACTGAGATGAGCTCCTTGGGGTGACTGGTTGGCACTAGGGGGCTCGCAGGTGGAGCCCCTGCTCCCAGTGCCCACATGGAGACCCACCCACTCTGGTCGCCACTGTGGCCCAGGCTGGCACTCAGAGGCCATCCTGCTTCCCCTGGTAAAGCATTAAGCTAATGCGTGTTGTGTCTCATTAGCGGTGCTCTGTTTGTGCCAGGGCCAGGCAATTTGATGGGTAGTTGATTGGCTATTCTGTTTATTTATGGCAGGAAAAGCATTCTTTATTGAGAACTGGGCAGCACATTTCTGTCCCTATGGCGCTAAGATCCTTTGGCAATCATGCAATTATAAATTAAGACTAAATAAATAATATATAATAAGCAATAAAGACTGCACGCCTCCACGTAAAGAGTTCTCCTCGGGCAGGCCCCGCGGTTGGGACTGGAGACCCAGCAGAACCCCAGCCTGAGAGATACTACCTTCCCAAGCTCTCAGCCAGCTTCACTGTTGCGGTGAAATTGAGCATCCACGTGGCTCAGCCATCACCCCTGGGAGTGGGGAGCACAGTGGCATCGATCGAAGGCCTGTAATATTCTGCTGCCACTGACCCCGCAAAACCTTGAGGAAGCGGGGATGGGGGGGTGGGAGCAGGTACTGTTATCAACAACGGACAGGCAGGGAAACTACGTGAAGCCCATGGATGTGGAGAGACCTGCCCTGGACCACAAGGAGAGGCAGCTGTGCCCGGACCACACGGCCCTGCCCTGGGCTCCCTGACGTCTCATAGGTGGGTCAGGCTGGGGGATGGAAGGAGGAGCCTCTTCCAAGGACACAAGGCTGGGGTTGCCATCCTTCCCAGGGCACACTCCGAGCCTATTCTCAGTTACCTGAGGGTGAGAGAGGAGAGCGGACTTCCGCAGCTCACCTCCAAACTGACCCCTCTGCCCGTCAGCATCATGCTGGGGCGCCCCTCCCCCCCAAACCATCAAGAGGATGCAATTGAGTGGGTAAGAGGTCTCCACCATCACTCTTGTTAGGCCTGGAGGGGCAGGGGTGGGTGAGTGAGGCAGAGGGGCCCGGTCCAGCCTGTCAAGCCATGGCTGGGGATAGGAACTGTCATGAACCCATCAGGGTAGTGCTACTGGGAAAGAACCTGCCTGCCAATGCCAGTGCAGGAGACTTAAGAGATGCAGGTTCGATCCATGGGTCGGGAAGATCCCCTGGAGGAGGAAATGGCAACCCATTGCAGTGTTCTTGCTTGGAAAATCCCATGGGCAGAGGAGCCTGGGGGACTACAGTCCATGGGGTTGCCAAGAGTCGGACGCGACTAAAGCTGTATGGTGTTACTGGTGCATCAAGGGACGTGCCAGCCCCCTGAAGTATGGGAGCAGAGAGAGAGGGGAGAGTGCCTGGCAGGGCCTGGACAGGGTGGCTGGAAGGGTCCTGGGGGCCTCAGGAGGGGGCACAGTCTCTGGGGACCTGTTCACCCACTGGGTATGCATGCCAAGCAGGTGGTTATTGCCTGAGTGTATCTGAGAACAGCAGGTCAAGATTCTCCTCTCAACCGGTCACCCGTGTGGAGTGGGAGGAGCAAGCTGGGTCTGAAAGTCTGGCGATGACGCTGTCGCCCAGGCTCCCTGCTCACCAGCCTCGGCGAGCTGCAGCCGGGCTTGGATGCTCTCCAGCCGTGAGACACCTCCCCTCGTGGGGCCACTGGGATCTGGAGTGCCAGGAGCCCTGGAATGCACAAGGGCTCTGAGTCTCTGCCAGCTGCTCTGCAGGGCACACCTCCATGCCCAGAACCCCGGGCCAGAGTCCTGAGTCTTGGGGCAGATGTGGGCAAACACGGCGTCTCCCTTGAAGGCCCACACGCAATCCAGGGTGTCTCTGTGCAGTCTTCCCAGCGATCTGGAAGGGCCTACCTGAGTGTATACTGAAGCCAGAACGTCCTGGAGGGGCAGGGCTGCGCCTTGCTGGGTGGGCTGTACGAGTCTCAGCTATCTGAATGCACTGCCTTTCAGTCAATGCACACCCCTCTCCCAACACCCTGTCCCCGCCCCACTCCCCTCAATCTTTCCCTGTTCTCCTCCACTTCCTCCTCGCAGAAACTAATTGTCTGTCTCACCAGCCAGCGCCCAGTGCTTCCGAGAGGGTTCTGCATGAAACTAATTATGCACCGCTAATTTGGAAGCTTGCAGCTTTCCCAGGAACGTTCATTCGATTTGGGCTGTTCTGCTGAGTGGCATTTCTGTAAATATGCCCCGGGGCTGGGGGGGGGCCCTATCAAGGAGGGGTAACTGGAGTCTGGGGTCAGGAGGAGGGGCCTGGGGTGGCACCAGCATGGCGTGTCCATGTCGGGGAGGGGACAGGAGGTGCCATTACCACCAACCGGTGGGGGGAGCCTCCCGAGGGACTCGATGGCCCTGCAGGGAGGGAGGGAGGAACCCCATGATGCCTCGCACTCAGTTGGGATGCGTGGCTGCTGCTAAGTCACTTCAGTCATGTCTGACTCTGTGCGACCCCATAGACGGCAGCCCACCAGGCTCCATTCCTGGGATTCTCCAGGCAAGAACACTGGAGTGGGTTGCCATTTCCTTCTCCAATGCATGAAGGTGAAAAGTGAAAGTGGTCGCTCAGTCGTGTCCAACTCTTCGGGACCCCATGGTCTGCAGCCCACCAGGCTCCTCCATCCCTGGGATTTTCCAGGCGAGAGTACTGGAGTGGGGTGCCATCGCCTTCTCCAGCTGGGATGGGGGGTAGAGTTAAATAAGCACTAGGTTGGCAGGATCACTCAGGGGCCTGGGCACTGAGCAAGGTGGAAGCTGGGACCGCCCTGGTCTCAGGGTGAGAGTGCAGAGGTAAATAAGCACTAGGTTGGCAGGATCGCTCAGGGGCCTGGGCACTGAGCAAGGTGGAAGCTGGGACCGCCCTGGTCTCAGGGTGAGAGTGCAGAGGTAAATAAGCACTAGGTTGGCAGGATCGCTCAGGGGCCTGGGCACTGAGCAAGGTGGAAGCTGGGACCGCCCTGGTCTCAGGGTGAGAGTGCAGAGGTAAATAAGCACTAGGTTGGCAGGATCGCTCAGGGGCCTGGGCACTGAGCAAGGTGGAAGCTGGGACCGCCCTGGTCTCAGGGTGAGAGTGCAGAGGTAAATAAGCACTAGGTTGGCAGGATCGCTCAGGGGCCTGGGCACTGAGCAAGGTGGAAGCTGGGACCGCCCTGGTCTCAGGGTGAGAGTGCAGAGGTAAATAAGCACTAGGTTGGCAGGATCGCTCAGGGGCCTGGGCACTGAGCAAGGTGGAAGCTGGGACCGCCCTGGTCTCAGGGTGAGAGTGCAGAGGTAAATAAGCACTAGGTTGGCAGGATCGCTCAGGGGCCTGGGCACTGAGCAAGGTGGAAGCTGGGACCGCCCTGGTCTCAGGGTGAGAGTGCAGAGGTAAATAAGCACTAGGTTGGCAGGATCGCTCAGGGGCCTGGGCACTGAGCAAGGTGGAAGCTGGGACCGCCCTGGTCTCAGGGTGAGAGTGCAGAGGTAAATAAGCACTAGGTTGGCAGGATCGCTCAGGGGCCTGGGCACTGAGCAAGGTGGAAGCTGGGACCGCCCTGGTCTCAGGGTGAGAGTGCAGAGGTAAATAAGCACTAGGTTGGCAGGATCGCTCAGGGGCCTGGGCACTGAGCAAGGTGGAAGCTGGGACCGCCCTGGTCTCAGGGTGAGAGTGCAGAGGTAAATAAGCACTAGGTTGGCAGGATCGCTCAGGGGCCTGGGCACTGAGCAAGGTGGAAGCTGGGACCGCCCTGGTCTCAGGGTGAGAGTGCAGAGGTAAATAAGCACTAGGTTGGCAGGATCGCTCAGGGGCCTGGGCACTGAGCAAGGTGGGAGCTGGGACCGCCCTGGTCTCAGGGTGAGAGTGCTGGGTGGGTCTGGAGAGGGTGGAGGAAAGCAGAGGCCATTGTCCTTCTAAGCCCCTTCCAAGGAAAAGTCCAAGCCCCAGTGGGTGGTCCCAGCTTGGTCCTGAAGTGTCAGGGAAGGAGCGGAGTGGGCAGAGCTGGGGCACAGCAGAACGGCTCCTTTTCTGACCTGTTCTTCCCCAGCCAGCTTCGTGGGCAGGTGCCCCGTGCTCAGAGGGCCGGCACTCGGTTCCATGCGCTGCTGTCACCAGCTCTAAAGTCTTAGTAATGCTGGAACAACAGGTTCCGATTTTTCACTCTGCACCCACAGAGTATGCCCCCACTGCTGTCAAAACCATCAAGGAAGTCCTGGGGGACGTCTGTGTATTCGCTGTGCCTCCTAGAGCAGTGGCTCCCTGAGACAAGGGTCTTCTTCCCACTGTCCACAGAGTGTAGGCAGGGCTCCCCTGAAACACTCTGCGGAGAACTGTGGGGTTTAGCCTGGGTCTTCTACACCGTGTGCCCCAAGTTGGCTGAGATAAGTCACATCAGGCCATCTATTCATGCACACAGGCTTTTTTTTTTTTTTCCTTCCATCTCCCTGCAGCACACTCCCATCTCTCAGCAAAATGGGTGCCCCAGGTCCCAGCTCAGCAGAGAACAGTGGATGCTAGTGGCGCCTTGCTGCAGCCTCAGCTCTAGACTCTGGCAGCTGGGAGCTCACCCAGCTGCACCTTGGAGATTTCAGGGCACATGCACAGTGGGAGGGTTGGCAGAGAAGTCAGGATGCCTGCAGGGCTCATAGATGGCCAGCCTGACAGGAAGTCCTCCAGGGAAGCAAGGAAGAGGGTGAAGATAAAAGATGTGGCACCGAGGTCAGCAGGAGGATCCCCAGCTTCCTGCTCGAAGGGAAGTGGGACATGGGGGGCCATTGGACCCCTCTCATTTTCCCTCCTGAGGTGACCAGGTAGCCAGAGGAGCGCTTGTGATACAGGGGAGGCCAGATGGCTACAAGGGCAACACCCAGATCCCCTCCCACTTCTGCTGGGCTCTGGGGGCTCCCCGGAATCCAGCACTCAGTGCTCAGTGTGAGACTCACTGTTGGCTCCTACTCTGTTGCACACACACTGTGGACCAAGCATCCGCCACTGACTACCCGTACTCCCCTCTCTGGTGGAAGGAATTTGGCCATTCCAAGAGCTGTCCCAGCAGTACCACTGAGACCACCCCTCACTTACCCCCAACCCTGCCTTGTCCTGAGTGCCTTCATCAACAGACATACGTGAAAGCTAATTCTAGCCCAACCGTGTTGCTTAAGAGGTAATTTCCTAAACTGTTCTGACTCCTGTTCTATAAAATTTGCCTCCTTTGGGCTTCCCAGGTAGTGCGAATGGTAAAGAAACTGCTTGCCAACGCGGCAGACATAAGAGATGCAGGTTCAATCCCTGGGTCAGAAAGATCCCCCGGGGAAGGAAATGGCAACCCACTCCAGCGTTCTTGCCTGGAGAATCCCATGGACAGAGGAGCCTGGCAGGTCCGTGGGGCTGCAAAGGGTCAGACACGACTGAAGCGACTTAGCAGGCACACACATGCCTCCTCTGGTGGAACTCTCAAGACAAGGTGGTAATGGCAACCTCTGGCGGAGCAAAGGCTCCCACTGTGTCTCGGTGGCCTTTCTGATGTACGACCACACGGCCTGGCAGGCGTTCTGACCGCCTTCCTCCCGCCTCCGCTGAAATCAGTCCCATCCTCGGCTCTAAAGCTCAAGCCCTGCCTTCTCCAGGGGACCCTGGTGAATCCCTCCAGGACTCAGCAGTGAATCAGCTCCCATGCCTGTGGGTTAACTGGTGGGTGGCTCTTGTTTCACAAGTCACTTATCAGCCTACATCTCATCTTCCGAGTCTCACACTTCCCCAGCACACAGGAGACAGCCAGGAATGAGCTATCCACAATCATACATACCTCTGCATTACGCCTTGGCCTTCCACACGCACTCCACAGTGTATTATGTGGTATTTGTCGCTGGCTTTTCCTTCCCCCGATGAGTTCGAAGTGTCATTTTCCAGCGGGCTTGTTCCATTCCCACAGTCAGCCTTGGGAGGCCCACTTCCCACGTGGAAGCCGCGAGAGGCTGTCACTTGGCTGTTAACTTGACGTTGACTCAAGGTTCCATTAGTTTCCGAGTCTGCCTAAGAGGCAGGCCTCCCACTGAGCCATACTGACCAGCCGTCTGCAGTAACCAATGCTGAGTAATGGTTCAAATGGTAACCAGCATTAGCGAATAGTTCTGTGATAATTGCAGCCTAATTTGTGTGTGCGCACATGAATTAGCATGCATCTGTATGCCATTAGCACTCTGAATTATCTCCTGAGCAGCGCTTGCCTCAGGCCTTGTGGACAAAGCCAACAGTGCACCCTATCTAGAGCTCATTTTCTTCTAAGAACAAAGGACAGAAAGAACGGAGCTTTAAGGAAGGCAAAGAGTTTGCTTAAGCCCCATCGGTGGATTGTGGATTCGCTGTATGAGTGGAACCTCTGGCCATCCCAAGACAGAGAGGAAGAGCTGGTCAGAAGGTCCAGACCTCATCACTGGGGGTCATTGGTCCAGTGAGGTCCTCAGTGGCAGCCTCCTGGGGTCTCTGGGGCAGAACTGAGAGCTGGTCCGGAACCCATCACAGCCTAAGAGATGGATATATATCTGGGCTATGGAAAGGAGTGTGTTCTGTTTCAAATGTATCCAGGAGTTATTTCACAAATTCCTTATGAGCTTCCCTGGTGGATCAGATGGTAAAATCGTCTGCTTGCAATGTGGGAGACCCGGTTTCAATCCCTACGTCTTGAAGATTCCCCAGAGAAGGAAATGGCAACCCACTCTTGTATTCTTGCCTGGAAAATTCCATGGATGGAGGAACCTCGTAGGCCATGGGGTTGCAGAGAGTCGGACACAACTAAGCAACTGCACTTCCACTTTCACTTTATGCAAAAGGAGTGACCACCTTCTGACTTGACTTTTGGTAGCACAAATTTCCTAAGAACAGAAACCCTTGGTGTTAAGGTCTCTAGCTGGACCCACTGTGTTCAGCCGTAGCAAGTCCTGGGCAGTGGTAATACTGAGGAAAATCCCTGGAGAAATGCTGGTGACATCAGGGTCAGTTCCTTGTACTCCATCACCCTTGCTCACTGCTGCCTGTCCATTTACAATGTGAATTGCTAGGTTTTAGTAAGAAGAAACTGGACATAGCTATTTGATCTTCCTTCCGGTTTTCTGAAAAGTCCCTCCACATGACAAATCATGCCTCCAAACTCTGTCTTGCGAGGACATATGTGTTTAAAAGACTATGTCCCCAGAAAAAAACACTCAGCCCAGGACTTCGCTGGTGGTACAGTGGATAAGAATCTGCCTGCCAGTGCAGGGGACGTGGGTTCGATGTGTGGTCTGGGAAGGTTTCATATGCCGTGGAGCAGCCCATGCCAGGAGCCACGACTGCTGAAGCCCGGGCACGCAGGGCCCAAGCTCCACAACAAGAGCAGCCAGTGCCGCGAGGCGTCCACACACTGCAACTATGAGTCGCCCCCACTTGCCACCACCAGAGAAAGCTGGCACACAGCAACAAAGACCCAGCACTGCCAAAAATAAATAGACCAACAAAAATGCTCAGTTCAGCACAGGGGTCCTAAGTTGGTATGGTTTTACAAATTGAAGGTGTCTATGAGTGACCAGGACTGATTGGGGCATGCCAGCTGCAGCCAAAATAGCATATTAAAAAGCAGAGACCTCACTTTGTTTATAAAGGGTCCATATAGTCAAAGCTATGGTTTTTCCAGTAGTCACATATGGATATGAGAGTTGGACCATAACGAAGGCTGAGCACTGAAGAACTGATGTTTTCAAATTGTGGTGCTGGAGAAGACTCTTGAGAGGCCCTTGGACAGCAAGGAGATCAAACCAGTCAATCCTAAAGGAAATCAACCCTGAATATTCATTGGAAGGACTGATGCTGAAGCTGAAACTCCAATACTTTGGCCACCTGATGTGAAGAGCTGACTCACTGGAAAAAAACCCTGATGCTGGGAAAGACTGAAGGCAGAAGGAGAAGGGGGTGGCAGAGGATGAGATGTTTGGATGGCATCGCCGACTCAATAGACATGAGTTTGAGCAAGCTCCAGGAGATAGTGGAGGACAAGGAGGCCTGGCATGCTGCAGTTCAAGGGGTTGCAAAGAGTTGGACTCAACTTAGCAACTGAACAACAACAGTTGCAGCCAAGGACAACCCTGCTTGAGGAGCGCCGACAACCACTCCCCACCCCCAGGCCCAGAGGCGCACAGAGGCCCATAAGGCAGCTCTGATGAACATAATCATGGGTCATCCTTCCAGTTTCTGAGGCCAAATTCACACGGCTCTCCCCCAGGGCCTGGGATGAACCTCAGATGTGACACAGACACCCTGCTCCTGTCCAGTCCTCTCTCTCATTGCCGGGATGTCACACCCATGAATTCTTTGTGTGTGTGCTCTGTGCTCAGTCGTTCAGTCCTGTCCAACTCTATGTGATCCCATGGACCGTAGCCCATAACGCTTCCCTGTCCATGGAATTTTCCAGGCAAGAATACTGAAGTAGGTTGCCATTGCCATTTCCAGGGGATCTTTCTGACTCAGGGATCAAACCTGCATCTCTTGCCTCTCCTGCACTGGCAGACAGATTCTTTACCACTGCTGCTGCTGCTGCTAAGTCACTCCAGTCGTGTCCGACTCTGTGCGACCCCATAGACGGCAGCCCACCAGGCTCCCCCGTCCTGGGGATTTTCCAAGCAAGAACACTGGAGTGGGTTGCCATTTCCTTCTCCAACGCATGAAAGTCAAAAGTGAAAGTGAAGTCGCTCAGTCGTGTCTGACTCTTAGCCACCCCATGGACTGCAGCCCACCGGGCTCCTCCGTCCATGGGATTTTCCAGGCAAGAGTACTGGAGTACGGTGCCATCGCCTTCTCCGTCTTTACCACTGCTCCACATGAATTCTATAAACATCTGTGAATACGAAAGCATTAGGTCTTTATGCTAAGGAGAGCACATAGGCTGAAGGACATCAGATCTTACTGAGCCAATAATGATGGGAACCCAGGCACCTGCCTGGAAGTTCAAGAGCTCTGAGCAAAGATGGAAGAGTGGATCATATAGATTGTTAGCTCTGAGAGGGATAAAATTCAGAGCATGTTGACTTTAGAGAGGAAACTGAGTCTGATCATTGAGCCAAGATCATGGGATACATGGAGACCAGAGGGAATGCTGTGGGGTCTCTGCATGCCAGGCATTTTGGAAAGAATCCGAAACACACCAGACATGTTGGAGAGAGTCTGAAACCCACAAGTGCAAGAAAACACTTCAAACCTGAGGCTATGGACACTCGTCCTTAAAAATTCACCACAAGGTGAATAATCCAGGCCTAGGAAATAGAATCAGAACGTGTCCCAAGCTCTGTTATCAGTGGTGAACCCTGTAAGCGATAACAGACTTGCCAATAACCCCAGGTTCTCTGACCAAGAGAAGCTTTGCAAGCAATGATGTTTCTGCAAGTAGAGTAAGCTCTGCAGACAGCAGTAAGCTTTGTAGCTCCTGATGAACTTACAAAGCCAGCGTCTGCTAAAGACAACAGATCCTAAGGAGAGTACCTGGTTCGAAAGTGGGTGGAGAATTCTGCTGGCAAGGACTGACTCTGCAGGCCACAGGCTCTACAAACTGCTCTCAGTTCTGCAGCTTCTCATGAGCTTTGCCAGCAATATCAGGCTCCACAAACTCCAAGAAACTTTACAAGTGGAAGCCAGCTTTGTGGCTAGTATCAAGCTTGGCCTGTAAGGCCTGGTTCTGCTAACCACAGACTCTGCAAACAGCAACGGGCTCTAGAGCCAGCGATGAGACCTTCCAGAAACAGCTGACGCTACAAGCAGCAGTGGGCTGTGCAAATGTCAGTCGGCAGAGCTGAGCTCCCAAGGAATAACACAGGTGCTGCAAACTGCATCAAGGTCTCCCCTGTCTTGGTCTCCAGAAATAGCAGGCTGAAGAAAGCTGTATCCATGTTGGGAGCTGCTGCTGCTGCTGCTAAGTCACTTCAGTCGTGTCCGACTCTGTGTGACCCCATAGACGGCAGCCCACCAGGCTCCCCCATCCCTGGGATTCTCCAGGCAAGAACACTGGAGTGGGTTGCCATTTCCTTCTCCAATGCATGAAAGAGAAAAGTGAAAGTGAAGTCGCTCAGTCTGTCCGACTGTTAGCGACCCCATGGACTGCAGCCCACCAGGCTACTCTGTCCATTGGATTTTCCAGGCAAGAGTACTGGGGTGGGGTGCCATTGCCTTCCCTGCCATGTTGGGAGAGCTCTGTCCAAACCGAGTCCTGGGGTGCTCCCTTCATGTGAGCCCCTGGGAGACGAGAGGGTCCTCCCTCCAGCAATACTTGAGTGGCCAGTCTCCTCCATGGAGAAGTCTTCTCTGCAGGTACATCCTTTTAAGGGCAAAGAACACTCACAGATGTGGGAGTGTGAACATGTATTTGGAAAACTCAGAGGTGCTGCCAGGGGTGGGTGTGGAGGTACCCAAAGCAGATGCTTAGATATTCACATCTGTGATAAAGAAGCTGTACCCTAATGGGAAGAAAAGCTGCCTAGGATAGTGCAGACTCGGCCGTAGGCACAGAAAGAGGCCACCCCTACTCCATGATCTTAGTGGTCATTAGGAAGAACTCCTGACCAAAAGGATTCTGCCGCCTAGCCTCCCCTGTTGCTGAAATCCCACCATTAGAGCTTACACCATTCAAGTCAAAGCATGAACTTCGTTTAAATGAAATTACCACCCACGCACTCTCCCAACACCGTCAGCCCACAGCCTCAGTGTGAATCAGCTCGTCATGTCCTCTCCCTGGTGATAGACGTCCAAGAGCAGCGTTGGAAGGTTGTGTGGGTGCCCATGTGTGCCTGGATCCTTGGAGCATCTATGATGCCCGTGAGGGCTGAGCAGGGTGGGCAAGGAAGGAAGCAGGAAGACAGCTCATGGGTCAAGCCTAAAAGCCGAAGGGTCAAAGTTCATAACCCTGCCAGGCCGGAGCCTTGGAAAGCTGAGGTCAGAGGGTGGAATGGCCTTCTTGGCATCTCTCAGATCTGCGAGTGCTGAGTTGGAAGAAAGAAAGAAGAGGGAGGGGAGCTAGGAATGGTCTTCTGGCTGCAGGATGTGAGGTCTGCTCCCCGGCCGAGCTCCCAGACCTTGTCGATAGCAGGAAGCCTTGCTCGGTTAATTAATGAGTTATTCAGGCTGACCCTTGATCTCTGGAGCAAATCAAGGGCTTTGTGTGGCTCCTATTAACTCCCTGGATTTGCTCAGCAGCTGCCTGGGAGGTGGGTTGGCGAAGCTTCTTCCCCCTCCCCTCTCCAAGCTCTGATCACACCCAGAGAGCTAACAGGACTCTTGGTCATAGGTCTCAGGGCACCTCTGGAGGAGGCTTCCAGGAGGGGACACCCCTCTGAAGAGGAGGAAGACCAGCAGATTCAACAGTGGTCCAGGGTGTACAGAGGGGCCAAAATGGGCTGTCTGCTGGAGGCAGCACCAAGCAGGCTATAGAGGTGACAGCGGTCACATAGATCCAGCTCCCCCACCCCTCAAGGAAAGCCACAAATACCCAGAGGCCCTCCCAGGCCCCAGGAGACAGCCTAGTTTCTGCAGCATCCAGTAATAGAGCCAGCCTCTCGGCACTCACACTGTACCTTTGGGGTGGGGGCAGGTCTCAGAAGCTCTCTCAGGAGAGATACCACCCCAGGAGAGATGCTCCCAGGAAAGGCCAATGACAGAAGGCCTCAGAGAGGGAGCCCTGTGGGCCAGGTTCACTCTGCAGGCCTCTGAGGATGGGTCACATCCAAGGATGAGCAAAGGAGTGGAGAAATGGGGTGGAGCCTGGCTCCCAGAACATGGAGCCCTAGAATAGGAGGAGAATCCCCAGGCCGGGTCGCAGGCCCTGCCCCTTGCCTGGTGGAAGAGATCGCTGGATGGGCAGCTAAGAAAGGAAGTGTGAGTCCCTGCCCCTCACCCAGGCATCACTGTGGTTCATCAGGAACGGGCCCCCGAGTGAGCATCCACAGGAGGGCACAGTCCTGGTTCTGCTCTTCCCAACTGTGTCACCTGACCACCCAGGCCTCAGCTTCCCCACCTGTAAATGGGGGCTAAGAAGACCCTCCCTCCCCACCTTTGACTCAGGAGGATCCAATGAGAAAAGGGCAGCAGAAGCCCTTTGGCAGGATACAGTCCTGTCTTCATCAAGGAGCCGGGTGGCCCCGAGCCCTTGGAGAAGGTTTCCTTGGCAACCTCGTGAGCTGTCAGAGTGCAGAGGTGGCGTTCAGGGCAGGACTAGCAGGATGCTAACCCAGGGCCCTGCATGGAGAGGCCCAGCCTCATCTCTCCTTGGTCCGTCCAAGGGAGGGCGGAACCAAGGCTGGAGGAAGCCAGCCTGTGTCTTCAATACGCCAGCACCTGCTAGGAGTGTTTGTGGAAGAAGGTGAAGAGGCCTGGGCTAACTGGCCAGGATGACGAGGAGATGGAGAAGGAGCCGGCCCGAGTGAGTGGAAGTCAGAAACAAGGACTGAACAGGCCAGGCCCACCCCACCCAGCCCCCTCCTCGAGTTCTTCCTGAGAACCCTGATGGAGGGTGAGTGTCGGGATGTAAAGATGGAGACGGGGCCTCAGGAAGGAAGAGGAAGACCGAGGTAGCTGCCTGGAGAAGAACTTGAGTCCAGACAAGCCTCAGGGAATGTGGGCAGCAGAAGGGGACAGTGCTGGCCCCAAAGCAGGCTGGAGGCCCGGGGTCCCCTCTGCCACAGGTGTCGAGGGGAGCTCCAGACACTCCAGAGGCCTTGCGAGCAGAAGCCTCAGGGCTCAGAATCAGCCACAGGACTCTCTCGTTGCAATTCGTGGCGCTGGAGATACAAGAGGAAAGAAGATGCCAGCCGTCAGGGAGCTTCCGGTCTGGAGAGGGAGACAGACCGAAAGGGAGGAAGGAAGCCACAAGAACCAAGGGTGGAGAACCTTCCAGTTCTCTGCGGGGTCAGGGGAGGCCTCCCCACAGAGCCCTGGGGACGTGGGCAGCCTTTCCCAGAAGAGTTTATGATTAGCCACTTCAAGGAAGACCCATGACCCTGTGACCTGCGATGCCGTGTCTCTCGAGTTGGGGCTCTGCACAAGGATCACTGTCTGTCCTCCTCCTCATTATACAGCTGCCAGTTCTGAGACCCCACCCGCAGACGAGTCATGAGACTGGGGCAGAAGCAGGAGCAGCTCTGGGCTCAGAGCTCCAGCCCTCGTTCCTCAGATTCCAGGGCTTGAAAGGGAAGGGTTCTCAGCCCTTGGGGAGCCCCCACCCAGGCTTGTTTCTTCCTGCCAGGAGAGCGGCACTGAGGAGAGCCTAGCTGTGGCCCCAGCTCCTGGCCATGTTTTCCCAGGAGGATAAGGAAACACCAGGGTGAACCTCAAGGAAAATCCATGAAAAAGTCTTGGAACCGAGAAGTGGGGAAGGGAGAAGACTGGGTACCGAAACTTTTAAAAGAGGGAATCTCATTCACCAGCACCCTCAGAACAAATTAAATCCTAAGTCTTAAGATGAAAGAAGGGAGGATGCGTTTTTGCCCAGCTCCCATATCCTGTGCGCCAGGTACACTTCATCCTTTGGAGGGTGTGAGCAGGTAGCCTGAGAAATCCACCACCTCCCGTCTGCTCCTCCCACCTCTAAAGGCTTTAAATCCATCAAACTAAATGAAAGCAGCTGCTGTTTTAAGGAAATAAAAGGCTCTCATATTTAAAAGCCCAGAGATTTTGAGTGGAGAGGCAGAGAAATATATACGAATGTAGATATTTTTCTCCCAAAGTACTACTTAGCAATGCAAACCCTGAGCAGCCCTGGAGAACGCTCTCTCCAACAGGGGTCGGAAGGGATGCTGGCCCTGCAGGGACTGACATCAGCTGTGGATCCCCATGTCCTCCCAGTGTGGCCACAGCAAGGGAGGGTGTCAACGGTTGTGAGTTAACTGATGGTTGCTTTCTGCCTTAGGGTCCTCAGCACATCCAAAACCTGTTTTGTGAGCCTGGTGAGATGTGAGGGGCTCGCTGCCCTGAGACAGGTGCTAAGGGTGCAGGAAGGAGAGTTGCAAAGAGCTGCAGTACCTTGTCCAACCAGGAAGGGGTCACTGGGGAGTCAGGTGGTCTGCCTGGGACCATTCGAATAGAGTGAGCCTCCAGGGTCCTGGGGTCCCCTGCAGAACAGAATCACTCCACCTGCCTCCCAGTGCCGTGTCCAGGTGTGGTTAGGCTTCTGGCACCTGCCACCGTCTTTCACAGTGAGAAGCTGCTTTCCACCCAGTGGGATTCACTTTTTTTTTTTTTTTTCTTTTTTTGTATCCTAGGGGACAGATCTTTGCAAAGTTGTTTCTGCTTTCTGTTTTGTTTTGTGTTGTTTTCACGTGAATTACAACCATCCCTTTCCTAATGTGATTGGTTTGTCTGGAGGCAAGGAAATTGGTTTTTGGCTAGAAAGACAGATGAATGGAGAGGAAAGCCTGGGGTAGGGTGGGGGCACAATGTGAGCTCATTGGACAGCAGCCTTCCAAGGTCTCCTGGTCCAACTGCAGGCAAGGCCCAAGGTCAGCCTGACTGAGAGCAGACCGGGTGACAGAAAGACAGGAGCGGGGGGAAAATTGGGCCCTATCTTTGAGGAGTCTGCAATTCTTTCTAGAGAAATGAACTTCTCTATTTTGCCTTATTTATCATCAGGAGGAAAAGGGAGCCACAGGCTCCTCCAGGCATTTCCTTTGAGTGACCACCCCCGTTCCAGGCTGCCGTCCATCTGGTGACAGCCAGTGCTTTGGAGCTTTGTCGGTCCTACCCTCAGCCTGGTGGCCATCCGAGGCTGGCCGACCTGCTCCCTGTCAATCACCCTACACTGTCCCACCTCCATGCTGTCACCCCAAGGGTCCCTCCACCGGAAATGACCTCTCCCTCCAAATCTTCCCCAGTTCACATGTCAGCCCTTTGTCCTTAGAGTCTGACAGCACCTCCAGACCAAGCAAAGTGTTCTGGCAGGGACTGGTTCTCCTCCAGAGAGCAGGGCATGCCACCTCCACCTGGAATCCCCTCCTACAGCTCCAAGGGCTGACCAGGGCTTGGTTAGAATCTTAGTGCTGAGCTGAGAGCTAGAGAGGACCCCAGACGTGTGGCCTGTCTTCTCTGGATGCCCAATGCTCATCTGTTCATTCAGCCTATAGCAATAGCACATGGCATTAAGGTAGTCGGTTTAGTAAGACAAATGCGTAGGAGGTGCTGGCGACTAAGTGAGACCAAAAAGGAATATTATTTCCACAGTCAGAGCCAAAGAGGAAGGGCAGTCCAGGCAGAGGAAGCCTCGAGGTCAACGGCCAGGTGTAGGAACCATGGTGAGGAAACAAGAGGAGTGTTCGAGGGGAGGCAGGGCCCAGTCTCCTCCAGAGGGCCTGGACTGACCTGGAGGCAGCACGGTCCTGCAGGCTAGAGGGGACTTGAGCAGACTGGCAATGCCAGCCCTGTCTCAGACTCACTCAGGCTGTGGGGACTACGAGGGGATGGGAGGCAGTGGGGACCTGGCTTTGGACTGTGTTGGGGGCTCAGCTGTGCAGAAAGAGAGGAGATGAATTCTGTAGGGGCGAGATAAGGGAAGTTCAGGTTGAGGCCCCAAGTCAAGACAACAAGTACTGGTCTTTCACACCTTCACTTACTTTGTTGTTGCTGTTTTCCAGTCACTAATTGTGTCTGACTCTTTGTGACTCCAGGGACTGTAGCACACCAGGCCTCCCTATCCCTCACCACCTCTTGGAGTTTGCCCAAGTTCATGTCCATTGGATCAGTGAATCCATCCAACCATTTCATCCTTTGTCGCTCTCTTCTCCTTCTGCCTTTAATCTTTCCCAGCATCAGGGTCTTTTTCCAATGAGTCGGCTCTTCACATCAGTTGGCCAAAGTATTGGAGCTTCAGCATCAGTCCTTCCAATGAATATTCAGGGTTAATTTCCTTCAGGACTGATTGGTTTGATGTCCAAGGGACTCTCAAGAGTCTTCTCCAGCACCACAGTTTGAAAGCAAGTATTAATGGAAAACCTCCTAGCGTGGGGTCTGAGAGAGAGAGGATAACCCAAGAGCAACATTCAGTGGACCTGAGGTTAATGGTGGGGCGGGCACTTGGATGGTGGGGGCGTCGTTGACAGAGAATCAAGCAGAAAGCCTTCCCGCTGCTTCCAACACAACCCGCATGTTGTCTAACTGCAGGCAGGAGGCACTGGGCCTAGGAGCCTCTCAGACCCTGGGTAAGGTGGGGTGGGACAGATGCCTCTGGGTCCACCTCAGGCTCCCACACACATGGCCATCGAGAGCGCAGTGGCCTTGGTTAGGCAGGTAACGCGTTTCCCAAATGTGTGACATTCACAGTCCTGGCCTCAAGGACTGGCCATGGTGAGTGTGCAGTTCTACCCACGGTCCCTCGCACGTGGCCACCACTTAATAAGCAGTAGCTGTCACTACTCCCACCGCTGTGATTACTGTTATTATACCCCCAGCGGGGCTAAGGGTGGAGTGCGTTCTGTTGTCACCAGCGCTGCAAGAGAGCAGGGCCACCAAAGATGCTCCATGCGGGGATCTTGGCTGGTATCCCCCTGGGCTCACCACTGGCCAGCGAGCAGGTCGTACATGCCACCCAGGGAAGGGGCCAGCGGTGTTCAGGGAGAGGCCAGGGCTCTGACACAGACCAGAAGGAGGGGCCTGGCCCACCTACCTGCCTGGCAAGAAGAGGGCTCAGACAGAAAGTGCTGGGACACCCCACCTCCACATTTGCCAAGGGTTCAGAAATCCCACTTTGTTGTAGGTCTCACGAGACTAGAGCTGGGGTTGGTACTCAGAGGGCGGAGTGGTGATGGCAGAGGACCAGGGCTGGTGGCAGGTCTCCCAGGACTGGTCAGAGCCGTCCCACTTCGCGTCTGCTGGCTCCTCGGGGTATGCTGACTGGGGCATTAAAAAGTACGCTGCCCTCCCCGAGACCCCTGTCAGGAGCCGCTGAGCTGTGAACACACAGTCTAGTGTGGCCCAGCTTGGATGCCAAGGGAGGGTCCTGTGGAGGGGAGTGTAAACCAGACATGTGGATGAGGCCACACACATATGCACACACGACATGCATGCACCCAACATGTGTGCACATACCACACGTGTGTACACACAACACACATGCACTCAAGCACACACATGTGCACACACAGCACTCAAGCACACAACACACCTGCACACACCCCCCACCTCCCTGAATAGGTGGTGGACCGTAGGGCACCTCTCAGGCACCAGAAGGCACATCCTTCTGGGGTGTCCCTCTCCCTCTGAGGTGCCCAATGTAGGCACCACTCTCCCCCACCCCCGTCTTCCACAGTGGGGCTGGGTCAGCCTGATTCTGCACCTGTCCCTCTGCAGAACCATGCCACCATAGGAGAGGTCTTTGGGTCCACCCCCCTGCAGTGCCCACCACCCCCACGTGCAGGGGGCTATTCAGATGGGAACTGCAGTGAAAAGGCTGCTTCGTGTTGACAACACCTGTGCTCACCCTGGGTGTGGCTGTGGCAGGTCTGCAGGTGGGGGGTGAAGCCCAGAGCACAGCACTCTGACCTGGGTACCTCCCACCCCTAAAACCAGGGCCTAGGTAGTGACAGGGGAACGCTTTGTCCCTGGCCAGGAGCATGTGCATTATTGCTCTGGACCCCAGAATGTCCCTAGGAGTGACCAAGACCAGGGTGGGGGAGGGGGAAGGTGCTTGGGGCCACCTCGCTGCCCTGCCAGGGTGCTGCATGAGGGCAGCTCCAGGGCCAGGAAGGCTGTGGAGCCTGGAGGCCCCAGCAGGGAGATCGGAGGGCAACATTCCAGCCACGGAGATCATCAGGGATCGCCATGGCAACGGGGGTGCAATTAAGGCCCGTTTCAGCTGGGAGCAGCTGTGTGCACTTTATCTGCCTTGAATAAGGAGCAGAGAAAAAACCTGGGGAGGGAAAGGGGGTGGAGAGGCGGGTGGGAGGGAAATCGCAGTTCTTTTGCAGGCCTCTTCCTGTTCTGAGAGAAAGAGGAGAGAGGGGCGGGAGAAGAGAGGGAGGGAGAGAGGGAGATGGAGACCAAGTGAGACAGAGCCAGCCAGACAGAGAAAGAGGCACCGCGGGGAGACTGAGAGGCTGCAGGCAGCTCAGAGACGGGACAGGAGAGAACCAGAGACAGTGAGAGAGAGAGAGAGACATCTCAGACATGCACGCAGACTCACAGACTCACTCAGAGACACAGGCACAGGAGGGAGCGAGAGCTAACAGAGTCCTAACAGAGAAGGGAAGAGGCCCTTCTAGAACATCACCACCCCTTCCCTTTTCTTACAGGGGAATTGTTTTCCACCCGCCATGGGGCCTCTTGGCTTCCCCTTGCTCCTGACACACACCCAGAGTCATCCATCCCCTAAGCCTTTGCTCCTCTCTTGCCCTAAGCCTGGCCACTCTGAAGGCTTACACTCCCTGGGGCCCTCCTCCCCAAGACTTCCTCCACACTCAGGGACTTCACCTCCCCTTCTGTCCTCCCAGGGGATAGACACAGAGTCCTGCAGCACATGGAGGAAGGAGCAGTGGGCAAAGAAAAGAACCTCACACTAAATAAGGGAGACACCTTGAGGTTCAGAATTCAGAGTCTTGTTTTTTTCCCCTCCCTGGCTGTGCCCAGATTCCAAATTCCATCTTTGGGTCATCCTTCGGCAAAGGTGTCTCAGCTCTCCTGCCTGGGGGAAGGGGAAAGATGGCAGGAGGGGCTCTGTTTGAGAAAGCTTGATCTTGGGGTAGTGAGCTGAGACACTCCTGTGACATACTTGGTTCCACAGGTTGTAGACGGATCTTCCCCTAGCCGGCCCAGCACACCCCTACCTCAGGGCCTTTGCACTTGCTCTGCCTGCTGCCTGGAACACTCTTTTTTCCACCCGATTACTTGGTTCTTTCCCTCATTTCCTCCAGGCATCTTCTCACATGTCACCTTACCAGAGAGGCTTACCCTGGCCATTCAATATAAAACAGCTGTGCCCTGGCCCCAGGACCAGCATCCTCTCCCTGTTCCTCTGCTTCATTGTGTCTGTCTCCACCCAACCTGTCCCATCCTGACCTGCATGAACTCTCTCCATGTGCTTCATGGGAGCAGGAACCTTGTTCTCTCTGCTCTTTCTGAATCCTGGATCAGGGCCTGCCCCACGGTGTCAAGGGACCACTTTGTAAACCCTGCACAGCTGTGGCTGGTGGCAGAATCTCTTCCACCCACCTGGAGTCATGCTGGCGGCCTCACAGCAGAGATGAGATTGAGTTCCCAGCGCCTTGACATCTCTTTCCCTGGGTTCCACATAGTCAGAGCCCACCCTCTCCCTTTCCTTGTCCCTCATGGGTACTCCCGTCCCAGGCCTCATTGTTCCAGTCTGTGGTGATCAGAGGTAATCTGTTCATCCCTGCATCCTGGGACCAAGTCCCACCTCTTCTCTCATGACCTGAACACCACCTGCCCAGAGGGATTCGGGTGCCTCATTCTCCCTGGCACCCTGCCCTCTTCCGGCCTCAGAATGTCACCTTTCCTGCAGATGCCTAGGGCTCCTGACTGGAGTGAGGCACTGTGGTTGGTGGCCAGCTGTGACTGAGCAAGCACCTCATCTCTCTGACTTGGTTTCTGGGCCATGAATCCAAGAGGTACAGCTCCATCAGTAAGGGCTCCCGCTCAGACAGACCCGCTGGGTGACTGGCCGGGGCGGGAGGCTACAGCTTGGTGGCTAAGAGGTGGCCGGCCAGCGTGTGCTGGGCTGTCGAGGGATACGGCTCTGCACATTCTGAACAAGCCAGCACACGGCGGCGTCCCACAGAGCCTTCACCTGTACGTCGGGGCTGGGACGCTCCTTGGGAAGTGCACAGAAAGGCTGGAGAAAGGGCAGGCTGAGGCTGCCAGGCCCACGCGGGCGGCGGGGTGGCCGCATCTATTCCTGGCAGTGCCCTTGAAGGCGGTCAGAGCCATTTGAGGCAGATGCTGGAGCTCGGCTGGGGGCCACGGCCTGTTCCCGGAGCCCACGCGGAAGAGGAGGGGCGTGGGGGCGGCTGCCCCTCCCGACCCCGCCAGTCAGCGAATGCCTGTCAGCGAGACACCCCCCTGAGGGGGCAGAGAGCAGAGCTGGGGAAAGAAGAATACCCTCCTGAAGAGACAACTGCGGGGGTTGGGGGGGGTGGCAGGTGGGCCGAGCCGGGGCCCCAGCCGTGGAGGGGGCTGCCCTGGTCTGAGGCTTCAGGGAGGCGGCGGGGAGTGGAGGGCGCCTCGCCCCATTCTCCACAGACGGGCCTGGGACCTCCCAGAGGAGAAATAAAAGGTCCCTGAGACCTGCCCAAGGCTCCGGCTTCCGCCGTCATCACTGCCTCGAGGCCTCTGGTTCGTTCCCCGAGTCTCAGGCCGGAAGCGGAAGCCTGGTGACGCCACAGAGCCCGGAAGTTCCCTACCGACCATTCCAGGTTCCACACAACTGGCCCTGCGGCCGCCTCACAGCTCCAGCTGGTTCTAACGTGGGATCCGCTAAGAGCCCCACGTGCGGGCCGGGAAGACACGTTCCTGTCAGCAGAATGGGGGCGGGGGCCCCGGGATCCTGGGGGGGCGTGGAGCTGCCTGTGGCGGGAAGTGAGAGCCATACACACCCGGGGTGCTGGCTGTTGAGTGCGCAGTCAGCCTGTGCGGAGCGCGTAGACGGGGGTGGGATGAGGGGCTGAGGACCCGATGAGGCCCCCAGAAAAGACAAGACAGTCAACAAGGTTGGGAGCACTGCTCCAGACCTCACTTGGAGTAGATGCAAATCAGAAGAGAAGGTCAAATGACAAGGGACGGAGGGTGCAGATACCGTCACCCGCCCCCGGGGCCCCTGGGACCCCCAGGCACTGCAGCTGAGCTTCACAGAGGGTTCTGCTCTTTCCAGGGGCCAAGGATGTAGTGGGGCTGCTGGGGCTGCTCAGGGGCCCCCGGAGGATGGGGGATGAGCTGCCCAGGGAGGTGAACGGAAGCAATCACCCCCATCCAGCTCCTGGAGAAGAAGGCCCAGGTGGGGACAATGGGCCCTCAATGGAGTCATAGACCCAAGGGAGGCCAAGGTCTCGGCCTGACTCTGACAGTCAGTGCTGGGCACTGTGAGTGAGTTGTGTCACCACTGCCTGTGCAGTGTCCATAGCAACAGCTGGGGACACAGCCCCAAACCGGCTGCCTCCCAGGGCTGTTGAGCAATGCAGTGAAAAAGACACCTAGGCTTTGCATAAACTTTGACCATGGAGGTGAGGGTGAATCCTCTCCGTGACAACACCAGGTTGTGTAACTCATTTTCTGTGTGTCTGCTGATTGGCTCCTGAGCTCCGGAGCCCCTTGGCAGTGGCTACACAGGCGCCCCCATGATGTGACATTAGCCTCCCAAGAATGGGACCCTCCCTAGAATGGGACCCTCCCTTTATGAGACTGAATCTTTTATTTTACTCCACTTCTCGTACCAGGGCAGAATTCTACTCTTGTTTCCTCACTCCTGCAACTGATCACACCCTGCTGGATCATTGATGATCGTGAAGGAAAGCCTAGTGGTGCATAAATGAGTGAGTGAGTGAAAGTTCCTCATATACGCACCATGCTCCTCCTATTTGGTAGAAGCTCCTCGAGTAGAAAAGAAAGTCTAACATGCCTGGTGCTGGTCACAGCATTCTGTAGGGAAACCGCTCAAGAATGTTGAACTGAATTTGGCCCCCTCTTCCTCACCGCCCCATGGCCTTCCCATGAGTGGCTCCAAGCATAGAAGAGGCACAGCGCCTGGAGACCCTCTGAAAACCGGCTTGACAGTTTGAGGGAGAGGGGATGGGGCTAAGGAGTAGGGAGAGAGGAGGTGTGAGAGGCCAAAGCAATGGTGCTCGTGATTAAAGAGATGTCAGCAGATACTTGCCGAGTCTTTGCTGTGTGCCAGGACCGAGTGCATCATGTGGACTCTCATCTGATCATCCACCCTGGAGGCCGGGACCATTTCATAGGCAGTGAAGCTATCACATAGAGGTTAAGGACCTTTCACTGAAGGTACACAGCTGCTGAGTGGCACAGCTGGGACTCAGGCCTGACCCTGTGGATCAGCAGCCCAAGGCTTTCCTGCCCTCCCCCACACAGGGAGCCTGGTGGTGGTGAGACCCACAACCTCGCTGGGGAGTAGGGACAAGAGGTTTTCTCTTCCCAGTTCTAACTGGCTCCTTGTCCCCATCCTCCCAGGGGATCGTGGGGACCCTGGGGGGCTGGCACCAGTAATCCAGACCTGGGGTGACCCCTCCAGGCTGGGGCTGGGCAAGGGAAAGGAGGGGCCAGGAGCAGCCTGGGCCACCACCTCTGCCTGGCCTGGGATGTAGAACAGAAGGCTCACACTCCGATCTATTCAGCGCCTGCATGTGGATGGTGAGAGGTCAGAAGTGAATGGGGGGCTGTGGTATTTGAACTGTCCCGAACCCCTCCTCACACACACATGCCCTCCTGGACAGACCCTCCCAGGCCCAGTTTGGTCTCTTCCTGCTGAGGAAAACCCTCCGTGTTTGGAAACTTCTCTGGAGCAGTGAAGAAGCCTGACGGGAAGATGGTATTAGGAAGTCGCAGGTCAGAGCCCCCCTTTCCCTTTCTATAAAGTGGAGGTAGGGATTTAAGAGGATAAAGGCTGGCACACATGGGGTGCCTGGCGCGGCTCAGACATTCAAAGGGTAGATAATAATCGTGAGGAGGAGGAGGATGGTGACGTGGTGTTAGTCCAAGAGACCCCATAAAACTCCCCGGGCATCCTAGCTGCCACTGTCTCTCTCCTCCAGCAGATCCTCTTTCAGCTTCTGGGAGAAGCTCTGTGGGTGACACGGAATGAAGCCGACTCAGCCCTCCCCTTTCTCCCTTCTTTCCGAGTTCTCGAGGTCTCGTCAGTGTGTCTGTCCCCCGCTGCCGGTCTCTCTGTCTCTCTGCCCTGCTCCCTGCCTCTGTCTCCCAGTGTCTGTCACCCTGCCTCTCTCGCCCTGTCCCCTCACTCTCTCCTTGGCTTAACCACCTTAATCATTGTGTCCTTGTAACTCAACCCGGCTATCTGGCGGTAGCAGCGTCCCGCGCGGGGACAGCCCCAGAGTTACACACCCACGCCTGGATGCCAGCTCTGACCACCGGACCCCAGGCCCCTCCTCAGCTGGCCCCAAACATTCCCCAGGGACGCAGCCTCCTGATAACCGCTGTTCTGCCCTGCCTGGTTCTATTTCTGTCCCCAGGGGAGGGATGGAGTGGGGCAAGCCCTCGTCATGCTCACTGGGGCTGAGAGCAGCCCAGGGGCCTCACTCTCTTTGGGTGTGAGTAGGGGGATATTGGGGGGGCTGTGCCACCCTAGCATCTCATCCAGCCTCTCTCAGCCTGGCCTCGGAGGCCACCTGAGTCAGCCTCTCAGGGAGCAGCTAAGGCTCCCGGCCCCACCCTCAGGCTTACTGCATTTTTAGCAAGTGCACCAAAGTTAGACCCGCAGGGCCCCTCCCGCTTCCCGCGGGGCTGGGCCCAGCCCAGGGCTTGGCCGGCCCTGTGTGCCCGCAGCCGGCCCGCCTGGTGCCTCCTACTCCCAGGACGTTCCAACAGCGCCCTCTCCTGGAAGCTCCCTCTCTTGTTTGTAAAGTCAGGCCCCACTTGTTCAGGGAAGCCATGCCTGGTGTGTCTGAGAAACTAGCAGGGGAGACAAGTCAGGGGAGCCTGTGGGCCAGAACACCCCCTCCCCACGGAGCCAGGGTGAGGAAACAGCTGCCCCAACCCCTGCACTTCCCCCTCCTGCTTCCCCCTCAGATACTGCAGGTGTGAATGCGAGTGTGTGTGTGTGTGTGAGACAGTGTGTTTCTTCTGGAGAAGGGCAGCTTTGTTTATTTGGGTTCTAACCTTGACTTTTGGGTAGAGCAGGGCAGCGGGACTCTTCGGAGCCTGGAGCAAAGAGTTTAATATTCATAAGTGACCTCCCCATAAATGGACTCCGGTGCTGCAGAAGGACTCAGAGATGACACCCTCCAGCTCCCTGAGCAGTGGCCTTTCTCGTCAGTGCCTCAAGCAGCAGCTCCTGATTGCCTGCTCGTGGTGTTCCCAGATCTGACCCGGATGCTGGTCTCTTCCATGCCGCCCATACAGGGGGGTCTGTAGGGCTGTGAGGGCCCTGCATGCAGGGTAAACACCACGGAGCCCAGGGCGGTGGACTCAGCATCTCACCCAGGCTCTCACACCCAGCAGGAACCCAGGAAACAACAGTATAATAGGTCAGGTCTAACATTTAATTGGCACAGTGGCTCATTTCACAGATGGGAGAAATGAGGCAGGGAGAAGTTAAGTAACTGGTCCCAGGTCACACCATCATTGGGCTTCCCATGTGGCTCTATGGGTAAAGAATCTGCCTGCAATGCAGGAGACTCAGGAGACACGGGTTTGATCCCTGGGCTGGGAAGATCCCCTGGAGGAGGGCATGGCAACCCACTCCAGTATTCTTTCCTGGAGAATCCCATGGACAGAGGAGCCCAGCGGGCTACAGTCCACGNCTGCCTGCAATGCAGGAGACTCAGGAGACACGGGTTTGATCCCTGGGCTGGGAAGATCCCCTGGAGGAGGGCATGGCAACCCACTCCAGTATTCTTTCCTGGAGAATCCCATGGACAGAGGAGCCCAGCGGGCTACAGTCCACGGGGTCTCAAAGAGTCAGACATGGCTGAAGCAACTGAGCATGCATGCACACAGCAGCATAAGTGGCAGAGCTGGGATTCAAGGTCAGGCGTCACAGGTCAGAAGGAGAATCTCACAGACACACGTGACTGTGTCATTGGGCTATATTCAGTTACATAAACCTCTAGATTTTAGCATCTGTTTTAGGCTCTGCTCTCAGAATATACACACTGAATGTTTGTTGAGCTGACAGCTTGCCGGCATCTTGTAGTGGGCAGTGCATACGTGGTAGATGAAGGCTGGATGAATTGGACCTAAATGGGGCTGAGCTTGTGGGTGTGGGAAGAGACTCGGCCTCCGTGTTGATGACCCCCCGCCCCGGGGAGCAGAGGGTGCAGAGGGCTCGAGTTCTGCTCCCCATTCTCCCAGATTGGGGCAGGAGAGCTGGCTCCTCTTCCTGAGGGTTTTGAGGGACAGAGCTTGGCAGCCTCTCTCCAACCATTGGGGAATTGACTCCTCATCTTCCTCTTCCTGCCCACTCTGTGTGCTGGCACTGGGGTGGGGTGGGGATGCAGTTGGAAGACTTTGCTAATTAACCCAGAGTCTGCTTTGTGCGTCTACCTTTAAGTGGAAGGATGACTCCTATCTTATCTTCTTCAACTTTTGTAAGCAAAGGAAGAAGAAGAAAGAAATCCCAGGAGGTGTCCAGGCAGAGATGGGTGAGGATTCACCCACTGCCTGGCCTCAAGGTCTGGCACTAAATCACAGGGGATCCAGCTTCACAATCCACCAGGTCCCACAGGGGTGGTGGGTGTCACAGAGAACTGGGGTTCTCACCCCCGGTTAGTTCACAGCTGTGGGGACAAGAAGAAGCCCAGTGTTGGGCCATGTGTGCCTTAGGGCCGTGTGCTGGGGAGTCAGGGAGGTTTAGGAACCAGGTAGAATTTTGGAGCATGGAGAAGACAGGAAGATAGGTGTAAACCAACCCAGCGTCTCAGCAGACAGAGACAGCTCTGTGGTTGATAGTGGGCTCTGTGCAGGCAAGGGGGAGAGCCTAATAGAGCAGACAAGGGAGATTATGGAGCCCGGCCCAGCTGCTCCTTGGAGAGTCTAAGATTCCAAGTCGCCTGCAATCCTGTGCACGCAGCTCCCACCCCTCCCGCAGCCCATGCTACTACTGGCTGTCCAGCCACTTCTGAAGGAACGTCCAGAGAAGCGCAGCACGACTTGTTTCCTGGCATTTGGAAGTGGGCCCTGTGGACAGAAAGCAGCCTGCCTGGGTTCCTTCTCCCCCAGAGTCACTGCTGGGCCCTCTCACGGCACACCTGTGGTTTGTGTCCAGCTCTGCTCAGCAGTTGCTGGCCCCGTGAGCCCATCACCCCAGCCAGACCCTTCTGCTTCTCCTGAGATATTGACGGGCCCCCTTCTCCCTTCCAGGAGGGGCTTTTGGCCCACCCAGCCATTAATTTGCAAAAGGATCATTTTCTGCTTCAAAGGAAAGATGATTTTCCCCACCTCTGAGATCTGCAGTTTTTTTAATATTCTCAAGTGACTAGCCAGAATCGATCTAAGATCGAGTTTGGTGGATGTTGAGTGTGGATTCTCAATGTCTGTTTTCATTTATTTACAGCAAGATCCAGTGAGCAGGCAGATGAATGAGGGGCCAGAGGCTTGGGGCCCCACAGAGCCCTTGTTACCTGGATTTTCCAATTTCTTCCTTCAGCCGAGCTGCTGATGATTTTTACCCCTCTCCTCCTCCCCAAGTCGATCCACTTTCCTAAAGCTCCGCAGTGTAATTCATCCTCCCTTCCCAAGTCTGCGAGCCCAGCAGCATGACCAGCCCTGTGCCAGACACTAATGGGGAACCCATCACTAGGAGAACCTCGGACCATTAAGCTGTGTGGTCAAGGGTCTCTGCAGTTCAGACTCCGAGATCCAAGGGGTCTGAAGAGACCACCTGTGAGTTGCCCTAGTCAGGAGGGCTTCCTGAGAGGGGGTGACTGATCAGGCCTTAAAAATAGAAGGCTCCCTGGGCCAGGCCCACGTGTTCCGTGCTGTCTGGGGAGGTGATCTGGCTGCCACTCCAGAAACCCTGGGCGAGGAGATGCCCGCTTCTGTTTCATGTGCGGCTTCCCCAAAGGAGGGTGACTTGTGAGACAGAGGGTAACCGCAGGTAGACGGCCCGACTCAAGAGGATGGCCCCCTGGCTGCCCCCAGAAAGTCCCCGGATGGACTGGGCCACTCCAGCCAAAACCACCCTGCTCGCCCGGCGCCTCCTTCCTCATTGCCCCATTACTGTAAATAATATCTTCCCATCCGAACAATTAGCCTCCTGGTTTTAAAGCTCCCAGTATTTTTTTTTTTTTTTTTCCCTAGTTCTGAGGCCCTAACGTTGGAAAACACAAACACAACCAGCATCTGTCTGCGGTCTCCCTCCAACCTGCCCGGCCATTAATGCTCTTACAGCCCCCATCCCTGCTTTGCTCCTCCTCCCGTCCCTGCTTTGCTCCTCCTCCCGTTGCTGGTTTCTGGGAGGGGGAGGAGCCAGCTGCCTGTGCAGGGAGGAGGCGGGGCAGCTGAGCTTCCTCCTGAATCTGTCCCGCCCTGCAGGGCTGGGAGGCGATCTTTAAAACAAGTTCCTAAGCCTCCCTTCCGCGGATGTGCAAAGTCACCGGTCCAAGGGAGGGGAGAGTCAGCCGAGATCTCAAGTCAGGAAGGCTTTAGACAGCAGCAGTGTGGTAGTGATGGTAACAATCGTTAATATACCCACCGTCTGATATCTGTATTCTTCGCACCACTTGCCAGAATCGTCCTCGGGTCCATCAGATCCCTTAACAAGCTCAGGAGGCAATCAGGGGAGAATTCTTATCTCCATTTCAGCAGAGAAACTTAGGCCCAGAGAGACTGCACGGCTTACCCAGGATCATAGGAGAACAAGCAGATGGATGGCTAGTTGGGTGGGTGGGGAGTTAGGTGGATGGGTACCTAGCTGGGTCATGTAGGTGTTTGGGCAGCTGGGTACTTAGGATGACAGGAAGACTAGCTGACTTCAGCCAACAGCCATGTCTCCCCTTCTGGCCACTCAAACAGTAATCACCTGCCCCGTAGGAGGCAGTTAGTTGTATTTTGATTAAGCCAGTGCTATTCACTAATTATTCCCTGCAGGTCTCACGTCCTCCCTGGAAAGGGAAACAGCTTCTCCTCTGTCTGTTCCCTCACCTCCATGTGTGTATTTTTGGAGCTAAAACTCAGGACATCTGGTCCAATAAGGAGGATGAGCTCCTAGACGTTAGGAGATGCGAAATCAGGGCTGCCCGGGACTGAGAGGTGAGCTGGGCTGCTGCCCCGCTGGGCTGGGGACAAACTGGGCACTCAGCCATAGCCAGCAGGGCCCGCCGGGGCTGAACGGGAGGCAAGGACACGCCTGCCCTTCCTCCGCGGTTCTCCAGGATGTCCTCGGAGCTCCAGGGGGAGCGCACAGCCCAGCATCCACACCCCCACCTCCACCTGGTTGTCAGTTCCAGCACGTTCCCCCTCGCCGAGGCCCCCCAGCCAAGGCTGCCTGAAAAACTCCACCGGGAGCATGTACAGGACACCTTGGGTCTAATGTAACATTTAATGGCCAAATCTCTTCAGGCCCCTGCGTTAATACAGAACTACCTCACTGGTTCTTACCAGACAGTCACACTGCTAATGGCTCCAGGGCTGAACCTGGGTGAGAGGGAGGGGATGAAGGAGGCACTGATCACAGACACCTTGCAATAGCTGGGAGAGGCGGAGGTGGAACATCAAGAAGGCCGGAGGTCTGCCCTTGACCTCTAAAGGCCAGGCCCTGTGGTGTTCATCTCTCGCATCCCGGGAGCCTGAGGCTGGGTTGCGCCCACGTCCTTGGACACCAAGGGGCAGAAAGGACTGTACCCTGGCCAGCCAAGTACTTCCAGGACCCCATCCATGCCCCTCTGCTCTGTCAGGTAAAATGGAGCAACCCTCCCTCTGGCACTCTCTCCAGCCAGACCCCCTTCCAGCTCCGCCTCTGACCAGCTGCTCAACCTTGCACGTGTCCCTTTGCTTCTCTGAACCTCAGTTTTCTCGTCTGTAAAATGAAGGACGGCCCGGAGAGTCCCCGAGGCCCTCTGCAGCTCCAGCCTCGGACTGCAGGGCTGCTGGCTCTCAGGTGGAGGCAATTTCCCAGATCACTGAGCCCCACCTGGCCACCATCGTGTGAGGGCCTCCCCTGGGCACTGGCCGTCTGGAAGCACCATCATCCATCTTTGTGAATATCTGGTTAAAACACTCACCTAATCCTAACCTAATCCTTTCAATTTGGGGAGAGAATTGAAGGAAAAAAAAAAAAAACGCAAGCAGCCTGAAGCCTGAATGCTAACAGATGGGTAAAAAGTATGTATAAATTACACCCGCTGCTGTCAATTCAAGCTCTCCAGATAAAGTGATATGAAAGGTGTTTCATTTATAGGGGAAATTAATTGCCAGCTGTATGACTGGATGGTGCAAAGAAACCACAGCCACACGATGTGTCCCATATATTTTTCCTGGCTGGATTCAATACCGTCTGTGCCAAGGGCACCTGCTTGATTCCAGACCTTGGGGTGGGAAGCACTAGGGTAAACATAACCCTAAAGCGACTCTTCCCAACTTAGGATGCAGCCAGGGGCGCTTCAGACATGGGGGCACATGGCACTGCCTCCCTCCCCTCCACCAGGAGGGCTGGGGGAGGTCATATCCACGACCTCGTCAGGGTCCTGCTTTCCTCATCCCTCAGGGATTGAGTTGTATCTATCCTATGTGTGAACAGACACCTTCTACTCTGTCAGTGCTCTGAGCACAGGACCAAATGGCAGTCCTCTTGTGGCCCTACCCAGTCTCGCACGCCCAAGGTGGACACTGACTCCTGTGTCAGTATGCAGCACGGTACCTGGAGCACCAATCACATCTGTTTCATGACCACCCACCCCCTCTGCAGCCAAAGGGCAACACGTGACCTCTCTGGCCTCAGTTTCCATATCTACAAAGAGTGACTATCTTACTCAGCTCAGGCTACTGTAATAGAATAGCACACAATGAGTACCTCCAACTGAAGAAACTTGATTCTCATGGTGATAGAGGCTGAGAAGTCCATGATCAAAGTCCTGGTGAGAGCCCCCCACCCTCCCTGGCTTGCAGACGGCCACCTTCACACTGTGACCTTACCTGGCAGAGAGGGAAGGAGCTCTGGTCTCTTGCTGTTCTTACAAGGGCACTAATCCCATCATGAGGGCCCCACCTCATGATCTCATCTAAATCAGCCACTCATCAAAGGCCCCTCCTCCCAATACCATCACCTTGTGGTTTAGGGCTTCAAGGTATGAATCTGGGAAGACACAATCAGTCCACAACAGACGTGCCTAGTGGAAGGCCCACAGTTCCTTTCCTGTGCTCATGTGCTGATCTCCGTGTTAAGGGTCTTAGTATCTCTGTACGTGCTGTGGAGATCAGGTGGCCAAGAGAACATCTCTGCAGGAGTTGGAAGCAGCAAGGATGAGCCTGAACTCCTCTTTGCAAGAGACTGTTGACAGAGGAGGAAGCGGGCCTCACAGGAAGGGGCCCCCTAGGCCTTGCCTGGGTCCCCTGGGATATGGGATAGGGTGGGGAGGCAGAGTGTTGGCAAAGCCAGGACAGTTTGCACCCCACACTTCTGGTGTCTGTAGGACCTCCCTCAACACAACCACCCACACCAACAGCTCTCTCTGGATTGTGGGATGAAGTGTGTTAGTCACTTAGTTGTGTCTGACTCTTTGTGACCCCATGGACTAAGCCCATAGGGCTCCTCTGTCCATGGAATTCTCCAGGCAAGAATATTGGAGTGGGTAGCCATTCCCTTCTCTGATGGCGGGGAGGGGCAGGTCTTCTGACCCAAGGATCGAAGCCTTGTCTCCCACATTGCAGGCAGATTCTTGACTGTCTGAGCCACCAGGGCACCCCTGCTGGGGAGATCCTCCCTTACCAGAACCATTTCTGAGAAGGACAGACTAAAGTGCTGAGAGACTTCCCAGCTCTCCAGCCACAGTCCCCTCCGCTGATGGACACTCAGAAGCTGTCTCCTGCACTCTCACTCCGCCCCCTCATCCCATCCTGTCCAAATGGCAGGGGGAGAGCCTCCAGACTGGGAAACTCTGTGGTTCCTGCATTCCCCGCCCGCCCCTTCTTTCTTTCTTGGGCAGGAGGCCGGGCCTGTGTGGAGAGGGCTGTGTAGGACACATGCAGGACCCTGCATGTGCACAAAGCTGCCTGTGTGCCCCGGGGTCTGCAGCCACGCCCCCCCACACACACAGACACCCGCCTGAGGGGTCTTTCCATTCTGATGGAGGGAGGGAGCAAATGGGAGGATTTCCATCCTGTGCCACCCCTCCAAACGTTTATCAGAACTATTAAGACAATGAGCTAATATTCTATTCAGATTTAAATAATAAATTAATCTGCATAATACTGAGGAGGCCTGAGAGAGACTTAATTATCTAGTGTACTTTAGGGTGGAAATGGAGGGTGGGGATCGTGCTGGGAATAGACAAACTTACCGATGATCACACTGAGGCTGAGTTGAGAATGCCGGCCCTTGGGCCAAGGTAGGGAAGTGCCACCTGCTCCATCTGGCCCCAGAAACTCCCTCCAGTGGGGAGGATGCCTGCACCTCTGACCACCCCGCCAGGGAGCACCGGGGACTCAGGTCCTCAGGCAACTCGCCCTCCTGTGCAGGAAGCAGGCAGCAGCTGGGAGACGGCAAGAGACTGGAGACCCTATGCAGCCTCCAGTGTCTGCTGGGGAAGCACTGGGGTCAGGCGTGACCTTGTTCCTTGTGTTGCTATCGTTCAGCCACTAAGTCCTGTCCGACTCTGCAACCCCACGGACTGTAGTCTGCCAGGCTCCTCTGTGCATGGGATTCTCCAGGCAAGAACGGCAGTGGATTGCCATTTCCTTCTGCAGGGGATCGTCCCAACTCAGGGGTCAGACCCGCATCTCCTGCACTGGCATGTGGATTCTTTACCACTGAGCTACCAGGGCAGCCTGGTGTGACCTTAAGCAGGCAAATTAACTTCTCTGAGCCTCAATTTCCACCTATCAAATGAGGGCACTATGTCCAGAGTGGCTGGAGGTTAGAGCTACCAGCTGTGCAGCTTCTAGTTCCCAAGGGCAGGAAGCCCTCAGGAAATGGAGAGGCACAGACGAGGGTCACCGAGAGCTGTGCAGAGTGAGCGTGTACTCCCCCAACATCTTAAACAGCGGTAAGCGGGCGGCAGGGCTGACGCTTGTGTTCCTCAGGCAAGTAAGCGCCAGACCTGTGGTTAATTTTTCTCTCTAGCTGGTTCCTGCTGCTCCCTGGGAGCTGAGCTTTTCACACCCCAAGCCAGCCTGCCCTAGAGAGGACTATTTTCAGCGCAGCAGCTACAGCAACAAAGATGTGAAGTCACTCCTGCTGCCTTCAGCTCACTCGGCCTGCCCTCCCCAGCTCCTAGGGGAGGTGAGGAGAGTGGGGGAAGGCCAGGCAGGGGTCCAGAGCACTGCCCACCCACCCTCCATCCCCTGCACTCGGTGACCCCCTCCCGGGGCCCATTTCCTCACATCCACTAGTTTTCTCCTCCCCTCCCTGCAGGTGGCCTCAAGGCTGGGTTGGGGCTCTGACTGGGAGATCAGGGGTCCCGCTGGGCTCTCCCTGGGAAAGACACACTGGGATGAGCTAGCACGCTGAAGACCAGGGTGTCAATCAAGTTTGAACCCAAGGGAGCAGCTTCCTCTTCTGGGAGTCTCCAGGGAGCTGGGAGCTGGGTAGGTGTGTGATGAGGTGGGGGCATGGGGGAGGCACCTGAGTGATGAATCATCGCAGAGGACCCAGGCAAGTGGGTGTTGCTGCGATCCTGAGCTGAGAAGAGCTTGATCATTTGTTAAGTTCAAAACCTGTCAGTTGTCTCATTCAGCTCGGCAAAGAGAACCGAGGATGGGAGACCTTCCACCAGAAGGGAGACAAACTTAGTGGCCAAGGGAGCAGAAACCAGCCCAGAGGAGCAGGAGCTGCCGCTGGCTGTGGAGAGGGGAAGGTGTGGCAGCCTCGCCCAGGCCCAGACTAGAGCCGCACACGCAGGGCAGTGACGTGTCAGACACGGCACCCGAGCCAGGAGCACCCCCCAAAACTCACAGCCCGTCCAGGTCCAGGGACTGAGGCAGCAGTCACCAGTCAGCCTGCCGAGCCCTGGGCCTCCTGCAAGATAGGCAATCCTCCATGGTTTCTAGACGGTCCTGTTCCTCTCTTGGAGAAAATGCAGCTGGAAAAATACCCCCTTGTCTCAGCTCGGCTAGTAAGGGGTTTTGGTCCCAGGCAGCCAGGATACTGAGGATCTAAGCCCTGACACGTGGGATGCTGTGAGAGGCAGCACCCCCAAGCCCCCAAAGAGGGGCCAAGGGAAGACCCAACAGGGGCTGGGGGAGATGGGAACCCTTACGAGTGAGGGCGGGGCCTGGTTCTGGCCCCCCTCGCCACGCCCTGTTGAGTTTCCCCTCCTGTGGACTGGTCATGCTTCCCACCTGGGGTTTCAGAGGAGGTGGTCCAAAGATCCAGATCCGTACCCAGTGAGCTGCCATCCTCCCCCAGGGACAGCAAGAAGCAGCAAAGGGAGACGAGCTCGTTTTCCCTGCTCGGGGCTTCAGCTGGGACATGAAGGTGGGGGCTGGGGGCTGGGTGGCGTGTTCAAGGCTGAGCTTATGAGCTGCCTTCCAAACCAAGCATGAGGACACTCGGGCATTGGGTATGGGGAGCAGAGTCCCCTCCCCACCCCCTCCGCTGGGACAGTGTGCTGGCTGTAGGTGTTTGTTGATTGCAGCTGGGTCTCCTGCCATCCACAGACCAGCCTGTGGGAGTCCATCCTCTCCACTGCTCCTTCAGCCCCCTACGGAGAGGCACCAGCCTGCCGCCAGGTCCATGCCACACCTTGCTGGTGTAATGAGGCGCAGACCTCATGCCCAGAGACAGGCAGGGCAGGGAAAACAATGGCCAAGCCCCTTGTGTATCGCTCTGCTCTGGGGACCGGAGCCACAGACAGCCATTTGGGTGAAGAGGATGGGTGGCGTGCCCCTCCCCCAGGGAGCTGCAGGAGTGGCTGGGGGCTTTCCAGCCATCAAGGGGCTCCCCTGGATGGTCCCTGGAAGTCAAATCCCTATGTCACAACTGCAGTTAACAGACTGAAAATGCCAGAAACCAGCCTCCAGAGCTTTGCATGAGCCCTGCAGCCAGAAGTGGGCGTCTCCTCCTTCTCCGGGTAACCCCAGGCCTTGTTGTCTACACCCGTCATTGGGTGGTTAATCGTGTATGGCCTTGAAACACAGCTTCTCTCTTTATTCTGAACTCTTCATTATTAATTTGCTTTTATGGTTTATGTTTCAGAGTTTATGGGCAGCTTCTCTTCTCCCCAACAAAACTGTAAGCTCAGTGAAGTCAGACACCGGGCCTGATTTTTCTGTCCTTACCCTTGGCACGTGGAGAAGGAAAGGGCAACCCACTCCAGTATTCTTGCCTGGAGAATCCCATGGACAGAGGAGCCTGGTAGGCTACAGTCCATGGTGTCGCAAGAATCAGGCACAGCTTAGCGACTAAACCACCACCATTTCCACCCTTGGCACCTAGAATGCTAAATAGCACCTCCCATGTCCTGGACACTCTATTTAAAGCCTTCTGAACTCTGCCTCTCGCTGGCATTGCAAGTCTGAAACGAGCTGGCCAGTCTCAAGGGCTGGTTTCAACACATCAAGCCATCTTCCAGGGTTCCAGACACGAGTCACCCTACCAACTTCCATCTGTCCCTTCATGCTCAGAGGAGCAGGATCATAAAACCAGGGAGAGAATGAAAGTTCAATATTCTGTGGCCCCTCCCCATGTGCTCTAGGAATCCTTCCCTGGCATCTCTCACCCACGGTCACGCCTTTACCTGCAGCCGCCTTCCTACAGGTTCACTTACTGCCCGCTTGCCAGGTGGCCCATTCTGTTGTTGGCCGGTACTTATAGATGTTCCCAGACAAAGACAGTCTTGCCCAGGACATGACATTTTAAGATAATTCCCCAAAACAGTGGTTTCAGTGTTACTATTAGTTGCCTACTGTGTGTTCTGTGCTCTGCGGGACACTCTGGGGACACAGACAGAGCGGAAGATGTGATCCTGGCCTCAAGCAGCATCCAGTCTAGTCAGGGACCAGATAATGGAAAAAGGCTGACCCCACAGAGGAGAAAGCATCACCTGCCACACTGTTTGGGCAAGACCAGGGTCTGCAGGCGGGCCACCTCTAACTGCCGGGTGATCTAGATCCTCCCCTGGACGGCCCCTAGTGTCCTTTCCTGTAGAAAGAAGGTGTGGGCCCAGAGGGTCTCTAAAGCCCACCCTGGTTCTCACATCCCTGGGAGCACAGTCACCTCCCCGGACAGATGAGCGTGGGAGTCATTGATCCTGGAGGTGCAAGGGTGGCACCCCACTGACACAATTTCCATCACTCCTCACCTCCGGTGGCAGTTCATGCAGTTCACTCAGTCCATTCGCTGGTTTTATCGAGCGTCAGAAATCCATGTACGTAGCAATGGCATTACTGTGTTGTACAGCCCATCATGAGAACAGGAGCCAGATGTTAGAAGGAAACTTGGCGGTACTTACAAGTTCACGTCTAACCAAGAACAAATCAAAAGAGCATGAAATATAAAGAGTATGAAGGTGCCGAGAGGATATGGTAAGAAAATCATCAGAGGCAGGAGGTCAATCTAAGAAAACTTCCTCTAAGAAGGTATGTTGAGAAGCAGAAGGGAAGGCTGACCACAGGCCTGGGGCACCAGAGCCAGTCTCTCAAGGGGGGCCACAGCAGGGTACCCAGGCATGGCTCCCGGGGCTGTCCTCAGGGGCTTCCAGGAGGAGTCCGGGACCCTGCCCTGAATGATGCCGCTGACCCTAAAGCACTAAGGGTCATTCTCAGTAGGACATGGACACACAGTCTTGGTCAGACACTTATGTCAGGCTGTGCGAGTGAGGAGAAGTTATATTCCCCCCTGCATTTGCCTTCTAGAAATGCTTGTGTGGCCTCTTGCAGCTCATCTCCACCTCCTGCTGTGGGGACTTGCTTGGCTGGGCCACACTTAGCCTTCATCGCACTGTTTGTTATTGTTTATAAAGCTGGAGGACAGTGCCGCCTGCCCTGTTTTCTCTTTCTCTAATTTAGTCTTTTCAATTAAGAGAGAGGAGCACAGAGGCCCTCTTTCTGTTTCCCAGCTCCCTTTCTGGGCCCAGGAGTGATGTAGGGGTGGGGATGGGGGGCTCCTGGGGTGGGATCAGTCTGGGTGAACTCTGGAGCTTTCCCCAGCACCCCAGATGAGGTGCACAGATGATAGCTGGGGTCCACTGCAGTGCTGGTTGCTCTTCAGCCATTGTGTCAGGGATCCAGGAGGAGGGAACCGAAAGGAAGGACCAGATAGGAGACAAGGCTAGGCAGCCAGGTGCCCCAGCCTCCCCGCCCCCGCAGAGGCTGCAATGGACAGGCATCATTTGTGCTTCTCACTCCCTGCCATCAGTGGAAAAGTAAAACATTCAAGGCAGGGAGACCTATTTCATGCCTCTGCAGCTTTCCGCTCGGACAGCAGCCTAAGACTAAGGAGGCCTAATTATGTGAGCACAGCCAAGCCTCTCAGGACCTCAATTTCCTCATCTGTAGATTGGGCATGATGGCGCCTGCCCCGACAGCCTTGTGGAGGTGTTAGGAAGATGAGAGATCTAATAAGATGGCACTTTGCAAAGTATAAAGTGCTAAGCTCACCTGCCATAGAGGTTTAATACTTCAATCTCATTATAGTGACTGGTTTATGGAGGTTTCAGGTAACTTAAAGGAGAGAGCAGCTATCTAATGGAAGGAGAATGGGACATGAAAATCAGAAAGGGATGAGAGCCCCCCAGGAAAAAAAGTACTTGTCCTCCACAGAATGACTTGTAACCAATCAGTTAGCCAGCTCTCACTGGGTACCTACTGTATGTCAGGGAGTGACTAGACAGTGGGCGGATGATGAATAAGGAGAAAGCTGTCCCAGGGCAGAGGGGCGTGGAGGGGGCCCCTGGCACACGTCTCACCAGGATGCCCAACAGGACTGGGGTCTGGAGACCTTTCTGCCCTTTCTCATCCCCAGACCTAGGCAGGACCCAGTGCCCACACCTCCAGCAGCTGGGAACCAGGGCCGAGGGGGAAGCTGGCAGCAGAGGAGGCCTGGGGGAGGCAGCCCCTCCCAGAGACACCTGCAGCTATAAAAAGCTCCTGTCCCAGCTAGGCACAAGTGAGAGCTGCTAATGTGAGTGCCCGACAAGCTCCCCAGGGTGAAGAGAAGCAGCAAACACCTCCTCTGGGGAGCGGGGTGCCCGAGAGGAGAGCAGCATGGGCGGAGCATCCTGAAGGGGGGTCATTTTGGCTCAGCCCCTGAGAGGGGGGTCTCTGGCAGAGGCCAGGGGGTGATATCTGCTGTGGAGCCAGGAAAACAGCCCCCACCCCCCGACTCCCTGCTCACCACCCCTCCCATCACTGCACCCCTACCCCTGCCCGCAGAGTCAAGACACATCAACTGCTTCCTGTATCCCTTTGTTTGCCTCAAACCTTCGTTATCTGGGGTCAGTCTCTCTCTACGCTGGCTTGGGTTTCATGCCTGGCTTCAGGTTTTGTTTCAAGTCCCCTCGGGCTTGAGCTCGGGGGCGGCTGTGCTGCACACTATCCTGCCCGGCTCTGACCTTCCCCTCCCCAGGTGTGTGCGGGGTGGGGGTGGGGACCATGGCAATGCTATTACAGTATTTGCATTTATATGAGGCACAGACCCCAAGTCTCCGGTCTCTGGATGCTTTTACAACCCTGTGTATACATAATTTATTTTTGTTGCTATTTAATCAGTCTCGGTGTTGAGATGAAAAGTTTCCAAGGGGCCCCAGGTTATTAGGCAACTTTCAATTCCAGCAGCATTGACTCAGTGCGTGGGCCAACTCCCCCGCCAAGCCCCCGCTCAGCTGCAGAGGTGGGGGCAGGGG
>SJYX01013170.1:561062-584408 GCA_006410675.1 Oreotragus oreotragus
AGCGCCCACCCCCCCCACCCCCCACCTCAGCTGCAGAGGTGGGGGCAGGGGCTGGGCAGGAGGTCGTGTGGTTCTGGCCCATAGAGCAGGCTCACGGTGCAGCTGGGGTGCTGAAGAGTGAGCATCCTGACCACAGTCCCCGGGGGTGGGAAAAGATGCTATGGGAGAAGTCTGGGGCAAAGGGTACGATCTTGGGAGGAACCAGCTGGCCTGGAATTTTTCAGTCAGCAGGCTAAGGGACCAGGCAGGCTGCTGGCAGCTAAGTGGGAAGCAGAAACTGCAGGTGAGGCAGAGGAAGGGAAGGATGAACTCAAGGGTGTTGTCGTCAGCAGAGATGAGGTTGTTCTGGATTCCTGGAGTAAGCCTGAGAGGGCAGCCTCTGTTTGAGGCCAGAGGGGAGCCCCAAACTAATCAAGATCTCCACCTCCGACCATTTGTGGAATGTGGTGGGTTATAAATAAATAACCAAGCAAAGCCGCTGTGGTGTGAGCTAAAGTTCTGAAGCCCTGGGAAGGGGGCAGTCCTGTGGGAGATGGCACTGCCCACCTGGAAACTCCAGGACCCTTGTCTCACACACACACACACACACACACACACACACACGTACATGTAGACACACGTAGATATTCAATGACACAAGCAAACATAGGCTGGCATTCACACAGATTTGCATATATAAACACAAGTTTAGAGGCACAGGCACACACAAATGTACACACACACATATACACACACCTTCCCAACCCTCGGCTTTGCTCTGTAGCAGCTCACACCTGGCAGGCGGCGGGTAAGGGGTTCCATGAGGATGGTTGCAGTGTGGGAAGAGGGGAACCTGAATCGAGGCACTCTCCCTGGAAAAGCCTCCAGTCGTGGGTCCTCAGTGTCCACAGCTGGGTGGACAGTCACCTGCCCAGCAGACTCCCTCTCCCATGTGACCCACTCACAGCAGGTCTTTCTGGGCATGCAGACTTAAAGTTTGTACCAAGCTGAGACTGTAGGGAATTACGTGACCCTGTTCAGGAAAACCCATGCAGTGAGTCCTTCCAAAGGCCCGTGTGTCCCAAGGACAGTTCTGTGGGTGCAGTACAGTCCATGAGACAAGAACACAGTCCACGCTCTTTTGCCCCAGTGCCTGTGGGCTGACACCCCAGAGACACCCCTGGGAACAAGCCACAGCCCAGCGGACCCGCTCAGAGGAGAACCTCTCAGCTCAGCTGCTTCCCCCGCCCCTCCTTCCCCGCGGGCGGAAGTCTGCTAGGGAATGGCCCCAGGGCCCCTCTCGTCTTACAGGTGAGAAGGTTGAAACCCAGAGCAGAAGCGTGGATTCCGCTCCTTTACCCGACCCCTGCCCATCCTTGGCTCCTTGCCCGAGTGAGGACTGGCCAGGTCCAAGCTCCGGACCCAGACCATCCCTCTCTTTCCCCTCACTCCACATCGTGAGGACTCAGCCACTGGCCGAAGCTTTTATTTTCCTCTCATCACCCTGATTATTCCCTGTTTAATTAAAATTTGTTTCAGCTAATAGGCCTTAAATTAGTATTTTCAAATATTGACATCTACAGGACCCTCATTCATTATTTTCGAAAGCTCTGGGGCTAATCACTTTATCACCCTCCAATTAATTACTCATCCACCGGACAGGTAGCCGGTGCCCCCAGAACATGGCTGGACACACTCACAGACAGGCGAGGCCACGCACACAACAGTTGTGCACGGAAATGCACGAGCACATACATACCCACACACACCACACACACACTCCTCACACACCCACCCCAACACACACCACTCACACAGCACACCCACACACACTCACACACACACCACACACTCACACCCACACACACACACACTACACCACACATACACACACTCACACCCACACTACACCACACACACCACACACACACACCACATACACATACCACACACACTCACACCCACACCACAGTCACCCCCACACACACCACACACACATACCCCTACACACCCCATCACACCCCACACCCACACCACACACACACACACCACACACACACACACACCCCACACCACNACCACACCCACACACACTCACACACACACCCACACACTCACACACACCCCACACACACACCACAAACACACCCACACAACACCACACACATATACCCATACACACCCCATCACACCCCCAAATACACCCATACACACACACACACACCACACAGACACCCCCACACACCCACACACACAATCCACACACACACCCACACCCCACACACAAACACATCCACACACACCCCACACACACACACCCTCTCACACACACACCCCACATGCACACACACACACCCTGAACACGTTCCCCAGCAGCAGTTAAGCCTGGCAGAGGGTGTCTGGGGAGTTTGGAGACGACGAGGAAGCAGAGCGTGGCACAGCAGGTCTCTGCTGGCAGGCCATCCTCTATCACTGTCTCACTGAGGACTCAGCAGGGCTGAGGCTCTCCAGGTCCCCTCCTCTTTGCAACTGCACGAGGCACTCAGCTCCCCAGAGGGACCCAGCTGGCAACATCGGCAGGTCCACCATGGCCTTGGGCCATCCACAGAGCAGAGGCCAGAGCAGCCCCGTGGGGAGGTGAACATCGGCCCCCCTCCAAGGGGCCCCCCCTGTGCTCTTTCCCACCTGGGTTGCCGAGACCTTTAGGGAAAAACAGGAATGTGTTCGGAGAGTCAGCTAGGACCCCCATCTTCCACCCAGGCCAGTGATCCACACAGTTGCCTTGGGTGGGATCAGGTGAGACCAGCATCTAGCTGACGGAAGAAAGAGGACTCAGCAGAACAAGGACCTTCCCCAGACACCTACCAGGGTGGGCTCCAGGCTGCTGGGGCCAGGGGCTTCACCTGCAGGGTCCACCTTCCCAGTCCCTCCGTGTCCCTGCCAAGGCTGAGCCTTGAGGGGCAGGACTGGGAGACGGTGCTCAGCTGCATGTGAGCAGGTTTTTTTTTTTCTCCTTGTAAACAGTCTGGAGTGATTGGGATTAAAGTCTCTGCAAGTTACTGGTATCGCCTTTCAGAAGAGCCAAGTAATCCACGGGGATTAAAGAAGCAGCCGTGCTCATCTCCCACAAATGAATATCTGTCAGAGGCATTGACCTGTTAAAATAATGAATTTAATGTGCAGCAAACCGCACAGGGGGTGACGCAACACGGCCTGGCCAGTTGTTGTCCACGTGTCCTAATGAGAGTCTCAAGAAAACAGGACCTCCATCAGGCTGCCCTGCCCCCCTCGCTCCACACCCTGTGGCCTCCTTCCTCGTCTCCCTGAGCGGAGAGGTGCTGTGGCCTTTCAGTTGGAAAAGGGAGGTGGTGCTCTGGAAGCCATCAAGCCCAGCCTTGCTCAGCCTGCTTGGGAAGCTAAGTTGTCCCTCTCAATTTTCTGCAGGTTTGCCATTGTTTTTGTGGGCCATCGTGGCTTTCCTCAGAGCTTCCCAGGGGGTGCTAGTGGTAAAGAACCTGCCTACCAATGCAGGAGATGAGACCTAAGAAACAGAGGTTCAGTCCCTGGGTCAAGAAGTTCCCCTGGAGGAGGGCACGGCAACCCACTCCAGTATTCTTGCCTGGAGAATCCCATGGACGCAGGAGCCTGGCAGACTACAGTTCATGGAGTCGCAAAGAGTTGGACGAGACTGAAGTGACTTAGCAGGCAGTTGCCCTCCATGGGCCCTCCCATAGCTCAGCCCCTACTTGGTCACCAGGAAGGTCTCTGTGGCCCCGAGTCCCTCTTAAGGCTCTGTCACAGGACAGCCTGTCTTCCTCCAGACCCTGGGCCCATCCAGCCCCTAACCCACCACCAAAACCCAGGACCAGCGCTGGAAGATGAAAAGGTGGGCGCCTGGGGCCAGCGCTCTCCTTTGACAGAAGGGGAAACTGAAGCCCAGAGGGGCACCTGGCTTCCCCTCAGTCACCTCGAGTGTCCGTGGCAAGCAGAGCACCAGTCCCCGTAGTCCGTCTCCTCCCCAGTTCTCTATCCACGTCCGCTCTTCCGGGGACGTTGAGAATGGCAGTCTGGGCTGCCACCCGAAAGCCCACGTCACAGCACACTCCCGCATCCTGTGGTGGTTGAATCAGGGAGCCAGATTCAGGAGGGGGAGGAGGGGGCCAGGGAGCCTACTTCTCCCCTCGGCCAGGATCCATGTTTGGGGGCAGATCGGGCTGGGTGGTGAGGTGCCTGTCCCCTGCTATTGAGGAGAGGGGGGCAGCCCACAGACAGAGCGGGGACCACCTTCACCTGAGGGCAGGGGCTGCGTCCGCTAGCAGCCTGCCCTCTGTCCCTCTACCGCTGTCAGTGGCCTCACCTGCATCCTCCCTGAGGGATGGAGGCCCTTTCCCCAGCACCCAACAGAGAATCGACGTACAGACCAAAGCGCCCTCGGCAGGCAGCCCTGTTTGGCGCTCCGGGGCGTGCCCGTCTTCTACCACGTCCCTCCGCTGGCGAGGACCTCAGCCCCAGCTTGCTTCCGTCAGGCAACTTTAGCTGTTGCTAATACAAATGGTCTAGCCTGTGCCGGGGGAGCCGGTTCCTGCCCCTAGAGCTCTCCCAGGGAACCCACACTTTTCCTTCCTGAATCTCTATGAGGTTTCTTTCCCCATGGACAAGTGCACAGTGCCCGCTCTAATTAGGTAATTATGAACAACTCGGTGGAAAGGCAATGCACTTTTTTCCTTCTGTCCTTTCTTCTTCTTTTTTTTTTAATCACATGATTATGAATTTTCTAGGTCTCGGGTATTTTAATCTAGGAGGTACCGTTAAAGCTGGGGGGCAATTAAATAAAGTCGGCTGGGAGGTGATGTTGGAGGTAAGGGCTCAGGAGGCAAGCAGGGAGGTGAGGTTGGGGGGGTTCAGGTGGCAAACTGGGAGGTAAGGTGGGGGGGAACTTCTTGACATGACTGTTCTGAGACCCCCTTAGTCATCCTGGCTGAGGCACAAGGAAAGGGTTGGAACCCGAAAGGGCCTTGTCTTTGCTGCAAAGCCAAGATATTAATAGATGTGTACACAGCTTCCGCATTTTAACCCGAGGGATTCTGCCCAAGTCACCAGCCCACGAGGGACAGGTGACATCATGGTCAGATGACCTGTTTTCCCAGTCACGGGCAAAGCGTGTTCAGGTGCCAGCCCTGGCCGTGCCAGGATAGGAGGCTCAGATCACTGGAATAAGTTGTCTTTCTTTCCTGGAGTCCCACAGTCACACCTGACAGCTGGGTCCCACGACAAGACGGGGCGGGACCAGGAAGGAGCCCAGGCTTTAGGAGACAGGAGTGTCGGCCATGGAGGGCCAGCCGTGCGGACCGCAGTGGTCAGAGGTCAGAGGACACTCCTGGGGAGGGCGCGAGGGGACCTGCCCGGGATGAGGGCCAGACGTGGTGGGGAGAGAGGGTATACATGGGTCTGAAAGAACAGAGAACGCCAGGGAGGGGGCCAGTGACAGCAAAGTCACGGAGCAGAAGAGGCGTCTCTGGGGCCCAGGCCTCGGGAGTGAGTGGGGAGTCTAGACCTCCTCTTCCAGCCAGAATGGAGGGGGCGTGAGAAGGGGCAGGGGCGGGAGACAGCGGGGGCTTGGGAGTGAGGGCAGGGCAGACCATCCTAGCCGCTAGGCTGGGGGAACCGCAGCGGATGGCAGATGTGACCCCTCATCCATAGCCGTGAGAGACCTGCCCGCATGGTGACCACAGGCATGGCTACCGAGCAGCTGGGAAGCCTTTATTCTCCAGGCAAGAATATTGGAGTGGGTAGTCATTCCTTCTCCAGATCTTCCCGACCTAGGGAAGATCTGGGTCTTGCAGGTGCATTATTTACCGTCTGAGCCATCCCTTTCACTTTGGGCTTCCCAGGTGGCTCAGTGGGTAAAGAATCCACCTGCAATGCAGGAGACCTGGGTTTGATCCCTGGGTTGGGAAGATCTTCTGAAGGAGAGCATGGCAATCCACTCCAGTATTCTTACCTGGAGAATCCCAGTGGACAGAGGAGCCTGGCGGGCTACTGTCAATAGGGTCACAAAGTGTCAGACACGACTGAAGCAACTCAGCCCACAAACATACAGTGTTGCTTGCACACACTTGTGAAGCTCAGAGCGCCCCAGGCAAGAGGGGCTGGGTTCTAGAGCCAGGCCAGGACCGTCCAGGGCGAAAGACAGGGAGGCACATTGCCCTCTTCATCTCCCTCTGATGCCGACAAGCCTAGTGCCTGTTCTGAGTCCCCCTGCACCTCTTCCTCCTTGGCAGACCATACCCTCCATTCCTTCTAGATGTCACTACTCCCCAGAGCCTCCCATAATAACCCACTGCTCCTTGGCACAGCATATGTTGTGCACAGCTGGGTTTTGTCTTAGATCTTGTCACTTTACCGTTTAGGCCTTCTCGGGATAAAGCCAAGAACATATCATTCCTGGCAGAGAGTACCAGCAAATCAGAGCTTCGCGGGAGCCACAACCTTAGAGAAGAGGGCTGGACCATCCAAGTTAATGGAATGGGGAGTTGTCTCAGAAGGCCAGGCACCATGTGTCCTGGAGGGCTTCTCAGAGGAAATTTAGGAGGGTGGAGGAGGGGAACACTCAGAGAAAAGGAGAAGGTGGCCTGGTATATGAGCAGCCTGGCATCTGACCAAGAGGTGGACAGGGAAGCATGATGAACCCCAGCGAAAGATCCATGACAGTCTCAGCCACGGCCAGTCTCCTGGAAGCCTCCCAAAGCCATTCCCCTGAAGGGTTTGAGTATAGACAAGGAGAAAGGAGGACAGGCAGGCTTCCTTGCTTTTTCAGAGGGCCTGGGGGTAGATTCAGGAAACCAAGGCCGCATCTGTTGCCAGGACTACGGGTATGTCCACTAGTCTGATTTCTCACCACAGTAGTTTCACCACGTCTCCCAGCTCGGGGCCTCGAGGAGGACACACGTGCCAGTAACAGGGAGAGAATAGGAAGGCAGGCGCCCATGCTGCGCCAAGGTGAATCCAAGGGCGCCAAATTCAGGCCCCACCTCTGCCAACAAGATCTCTTAACCCCACTGCAGACTCGGCTCCAGCCCCACCTCCAATCCCACCTCCTCCAGAAAGCCTTCGCAACCCAGGTTGGTCCCACAGGGGACTCCCTTCCCTGTGAGAGCCAGTCCTCCCTAGAGTCAGCCCCTACAAGACCTGATAAATGCTAGTCAAACCCTTAGGGGCATTAATTTCACCAGGAAAACCAGCACAGCTCAATCAGACCTGGCTGAGCCAGGGTCAGGACCCACCCACGTCGCCTTCCTTTGCCCCCAGCCCACCTTCTGAAACTCCTGGCACTGCCCTGGGGCTCTGCATGGGCTTTTCTCAGCTGAGGAGCACCAGGGGGGTGTCCATTCTACCTGACTGACCCGCACTGGGAGCACCAGCTGCTCCTGGATCCTTCCCAGCCCTGTCGAGTCTCAGAGAATGTGGCTTGGAAAAAGAAGACAGAGGGTAGGGTACTGCGTGTCCTGTGAAAAGCCCAGAAGAGGTCTGCGGGGTGGCTGTGCTCACTGCAGAAGAGAGGAGGGGCAGGGGCACGTGTGGGTCGTTTCTGCTGGAGAAGTAAAGCAAGGGAGCCTTTCCCATCGAGAGAGTCAGGCATGCGGGTGGCTCTGGTCAGTCTCCTTGGCAAAACGTGGCAGGATACAGGCCTCTCTGTGGCCATGAACATCACCAGGGGAGCTGTAAAAGGCAGCGTCCCCTAGCCACAGGCCTCTCCCTCACCACCCCTCCCCGCGTGCAGGAATACACGCATCCACACTCGCGCACGCTCACTCACATGCTCCCACGCGCAATAATACACACTCGCTCTCACGTTCTTCGGCTGCCGCTGCTCCCTCCCCCGGGCTTCAGTCTCCACTCCTGGCTTCCCCGCTTACTCCTGACACTTGCAGGAGCAGCATTGCCTTTTGAATGGTGCCCTTCATAAAGGCAGGGCTTTGGAGTCAAAGCTACTGGGAGTGCAAGGGTAGGGGCCACTGGGAGCCAGCAGGGTCCTTCTTTCTCCCTGGTAAATATCCTGTTTGTTTCACGGGCTGCCTGGCAGCAGCAAGGAAAAAACAACTCTTTTCTTAATGGGCCACAGGGGTCACCACTGCCCAGCCATCCCCGGGTGAAGCAGCCTGCCAGCCGCTCTGCCCTGCGCTTGCAGATGGAGGAAGGGGTGCTAAAGAGTCTGGTCCCCACTTAGGTACTAGCCCCTTCTGTGATCTTGAGGGAATCAACTGCCCCCAGACTCAGCCTCCCCACCTATCTAATGCGCATAGTAATTTGTTGTCCCCGGCATGGTGGCATCTCTTACAGCAAGAGGGCTTTGAATTAGACACAAAGGACTAGCGTTTGGAAATGAAAGCTCTTAAGGGCAAGGATCCAGGAATATCTCCTCTCCATGTTTGCTCACACTCTGCTAGGTTCTGAAAAGACACTGACGTGGGTGACCGGGGAATGTGGGGGAGGCGTGAGGATTGCTTTCCGTGGAGAGAACCAGGCCACACTCATCCACACAGACCAAGGAAGGCTTGAATTCACATCGGATGTTTACAGTTCACGTTCCATAGGCTGCATGTGACTGTCCTGGGTTTGCTGGCCCGTTAATTTGCTCCAGGAGCGCACTGTCTACACAGAGACCAAAGGTTGACCTCAATCACCCTCATGCCTGAGTCTCCAATCCATTTATCACTCAGTGGCTCCCGCTGAGTCCCCACTGTGCGCTCGGGCCACGGGGCTCTGGAGGAAAGGGACACGTGGCTGCTGCGGCAGGCGGCCAGGTCACTGTCTGGCTGGGGAGACATGACTCACACACGACACAGTCGAGAGCAGGGGTGGCCGTTGATCAGAGCCAGAGGACTCCCGAGGCTGCCTCCTCCTTTGCAGGCGGAGATACGTGTGCACTGATGTGGTTAAAGAAAAGCTTTAACCCGGGGGTAGCAGCAAAGAGGCCCCCTGTATTTCAGAAGGTGGCAGACACCCACTGGAGTCTGCAGTCAGGTCAGACAGAGTCCAGGGAGGTAGAGAAGGATGAGCTTTGTCTGGGGAGCCGGCGAGCTGTGTTCTGATCACAGCCCTGCCTGTGGTGCTTCCTCGGAGCTTTTGTTTCTAACTCTGCAAACTGAGGTTACAAGGAGATCCCGTCCCCACCCCCCACCACCACCACTGGCTGAGAGACAGAATGTGGGCTGGCACACAGCCAGGAGAGCGGGGTTAGTCGGGAAGGTCAGGACCGAAGATCCAGCAGATCCTACACTTGGATCAAATGGTGGAAAAGAAAACAAGGAACAGTGAGTTGGGGGAGGCAGGGACATTAGCCAAGGAAACTGGGAAGACGCCAGACTCGAGCTGGACCAGAACAGGGCAGTAAGACATGGCACAAGGCTCTTACTGGGGAAGGCTAGGCCCTGCAGGCCCTCACAGGCTTCCAGACACTCAGGCTCCATGGAGACCAGGAGACAGGCTGGGAGCTGGGGTCACTGCGGACACGCCTCCTCCTGGTGTTGGGTGCTCCAGGACTGCAGTTTGTGCCTGGAGAGTTCCCTTCATAAGTTCAAGAAACCGCTGCTCTGCCTGTTGTCTGAAGCACTCAGATACCTCTGGGCAGGTCCAGTCTCCCAGGCTCAGGGCACCAGCGGGGGCCCTGTTCTCTGCCAGGAGCCAGGCCATCCTTAGGGTGCATATACCCCCTGGACCCCTGCCTGGCTGAGCAGAGCATCCTGGTGGGGAGCAGGGGGACACAGCGACCCACACAGGATTCCCAGCCCATCTCTCCTCCTCACTGGGCTCAGGCAGTTCCCTGCATGTCCCCCTCTGGCCACCGGTGCAAGTTCCACCTCCTACACACAGCCTTCCCCGAGGATCCCGTCTGTCCACAGGTGGCATCACATTCTCAGCTGCTTCATTCACTCTTCCTCCTTGCAGCCCTCTGAGCTAAGTACTGTTATCCCTTATGTATGTGTGTCTGTGTGTGTGTGTTAAGTTGCTTCAGTCGTATCTGACTCTTTGCAACCCTGTGGGCTGAGGCCCTCCAATCTCCTCTGTCCGTGGGATTCTCCATGCAAGAATACTGGAGTGGGTTGCCATTTCCCCTTCCAGGGGATCTTCCTGACCCAGGGATCGAATCTGCATCTCTTAGGTCTCCTGTATTGGCAGGCAGGTTTTTTACCACTAGTGCCACCCAGGAAGCCCATTATCCCTTATACCAGGTAAGGAAACAGAGGCGCCTAGAAATGAAAGAGCTGCCTGGAGTGATATGGCTGGTGCGGGGTGGAGTCAGAATTCCCACCCCTACTGGGCTGGCTCCAGGGTCTGAGCCGGCACCCCGAGGCCACACAGCCTCTCACAGCAGCTGCAGGACATCAGGCACCAGACGAGAGCAGCTCCTGCAGCTGCTTCCGTTGTCTGGAGGGCCTGTGCCCCCTTGCTGCCTGGCCGGCCTCCTTCGGGCAAGATCAGGATTTAAGAAGTCTTCTGCCCACTCCCTACCCCCAAGCCCGCCCGCGGGGTGCCAAGAGTTGGTGGACCAATGTGCTGCTGGACTAGGGGAGACACTGGCTCATGCGAGCTCGAGGCAGCAGCTGCCAGAAGCTGGGAGTGGCCATCCTGTGAGTCCTTTGCAGAGGACTAACACTGCCCTGTGCCACCGCAGGGCTCCGTCCCTGCCCCGACCCTTCTGTGAACTGGCCCTGCCCTGGGACCATGAGCAGCAGACGGGCCAGGAACCCCGCAGGACAGGGGCTCTCTTTGCCCTTAATCCTGCAGGGACCCTCCCAGTGATGACTGGACCCTGTCATCCCCTGGATCTTATACTGTTGGTACCTGAGGGTTTCCCTGAGGGCTTTCTTGTCTCCACTCTGCCAGGGAGAGGGCGCCCAGCTGACTTCCTGACCAGCAGTCCAGGCGACAAGGCCACCTCCCACCCCTCCCCGCCCCTAGCACAACCTGAGGCAGCTTCTCAGAATCTCTGCAGTGGGAGCTCCAAGCTCTCTCTCTGACCGCTCCCTTTGGAAACGTGGGACAGGGTCCGCGCATCCAGCAGTGATGTGAATCCTCAGGCTTGGCCTCCACTCTAGCCCCACCCCACCACCAGCAGCCCTGAGGCCAGGCCCCTGGGGTCACAGACCGCAGCCCTAGCCCATTCTCCCCAGCCTCTTGTCCTGATTCCCAGAGGGCCTGCGGTCCCTCAAGTGGAACATCCCAGAGAGATGAAGCCCCTCCGCAGTACATCCTTCTTGAGTTGCAAGCACAAAGATACTTCTGAAATCATTTTAAAGAAATGCAGTTTCATCACTTAAACATGCGATTCATTTGTTAAACCCGTGTAATCAAACATAGAAAAGTAAAACCAATATTGATTAGCAATTAGCCTGTATGTTCCATTACATTGATTGAGCTCCTCGTGAGTGTGAGGCCCTGCACTAGGCATTGAGGAAAGAAAGAGGAACAGGGCACTGCCTGCACTTGAAGACAGAGGGGCCCGGCAGCCCAGGCGCTCATAGCTGGACCCTGAGCTGCGGCCTCATCGTTGAAAGGATCCAGCAGGTTCCTTCCATCCACGCCCCCACCCTGCCCCCACCCCAACTCTGTGCACCAGCTCCATGCCAGACACCAGATTAGCATGCAAGTCAGCCGAGACTTCCAGAGGATTGTGAAGCGCAGCTAACCTTGGCCTGGAGGTTAGTCTGGCTCTCAGGGTCTGACCCACGTGCTCCCTGACAGTGGGCGCCCAGCCAACGGCTTGAGAAGCTGTGCGCCTTTGGAGGTTACTGAGTCTCTCTGGGCATGAGTTTCTCCTCTAAAAAGACTGTTCAGTGGCCTTCCTCCTGCTTGGGAGATGCTTTGCAGCATTTTTTTATTATCCTCACAGTGACTATCTGAGGCAGGCTGGGGTATGTTTTTTATCCCATGTTAAATTTTGAAAATGGGGAAAAGGTCAGTGAGGTGAGGAGCTCAACTTGGGCCACACAGTCGGGGGGCTGGAGGTGAACCCAAGCCTTCCGGTTCCTTCTTCACGACTCCTTCGGGGTGTGTTAGGTGATCTCTGAAGTCTCTTTACTCTGAAAATCCTATGACTCCAAGCGATTAGGGAACAAGCAGAGCCCAAATCTGAGAAACCTGGAACAACATTTGGAGGCTCAGAGGAGAGGGTGGTCCTGAGAAGAGGGAGCAGAGCCTACAAGAGTGACCCTCCAGGACAGCCGGAATGCTCAGGGTGTAGTACTCGGAATAAACCAGACCCAGCCCTACTTGACCACCGCAATAATCAGATTTTTCGACAGTGTTCCCCCCTGGTTTATTGTTTGTTGTTGTTTAGTCATTAAGTCACGTTCAACTCTTTTGCGACTCCCTGGTGCAGCCCGCCAGGTTCCTCTGTTCATGGGACTTCCCAGGCAAGAATATTGGAGTGGGTTGCCAGTTCCTTTTCCAGGGGCTCTTCCCGACCCAGGCATTGAACCCGAGTCTCCTGCATTGGCAGGCAGATTCATTAGCACTGAGCCACCAGGGAAGCCCCCTTGCTTACGCCCTAAGTGGTAATTAGCACCAGTGGAGTGGGGCACTGGGGCTGCTGGCATCCACAGCCACACACTGACCGCTGCTTCGCTCTCTGTGGAGGGGGCCCAGGAGAGGCCAGGCCGGGACTTGCCTGGGGTCCTTGGTCAAACCACTTTGCCTTGAAGGAGAGGTAAGTTTCCATGATAGCTCTAATCTGTGGCACTTCGAGGAGATCACATACACCAAGGGTGTGGACAGTTGCCAGCCACTGAACTGAGGGGTTATGAGGAAGGATTTAGAAACTTGGGACTCAGTTGGCCCCGAAACATCCTGCAGACCATCCTTCAGATAACTTATCACCCACACAACTCATAATGAGCAGGTGACCTTTCTTAGCTCGGTCTGGGCTCTAAGTGGTCTCTGCAGAGAGACTGGGATGCCCAGGGGGTCTGACAGGACCAAAAGGGGCTGAGATTAGGATCGGACTGGGCTCTCGGGTCCCTGTAACCCTGGCACCTGTAACTCTCTCCTCCTGGCTTTATCTCTCTCCTGGTTTCCCTGTGGGCTCTGGGGCAGGGCATTCTCCTGGGAGAGGGTTCCAGCCACTGGTCATGGAAGAAGCACCTCCCTAGGTCACTGCTAACCCCCTGGCCAGCAGCAGGTGTTCACTGGGCTGGCTGTCTTTTGCTGGCAGGGCCCCAGGAAGATATGAGGAGGGACCCTAAACCCGGGAAAAGGAGACTCCTTCCCTTGTGGCTCAGTTGGTAAAGAATCCACCTGCAATGAGGGAGACCTGGGTTGGATCTCTGGGTTGGGAAGATCCCCTGGAGAAGGGAAAGGCTACCCATTCCAGTATTCTGGCCTGGAGAATTCCATGGACTGTATAGGCCATGGGGTCACAAAAAGTCAGACAGGACTGAGCGACTTTCACGTCTGCTACTTCCACAGGTCAAATGAGAGAAACAGGGAGGAGAAGGGGAAAGCGGGGGCTATCCCTGGGCTATGGGGGGGAGCTGGGGGTGGCTCCCCAACTCCACTCAGCCAGAGCCACCCCTGCCGATAAGCTTGTCCACCCCCAGAGAAACTGGGCTTCTCTGTCCGGAGAGCTACAACTGAGCTGGCTCACCAAGGATTAAAGGCAGCCTCACCTGATGGGGGTGGCTTCTTTATCTCCTCTTTCTTTCTTTCCTTCCAACCTTCTTTGTTTCCTGCCTTTCCTCCCTTCCCCCTTTCATGTTTTTCTTTACTCTTTCTTCTTCTGTACTTTCCTCCTCCCTCCTCTCTTCCCATTCCTTCTTACCCTCGTTTTTTATCCACTTTACGTCATCGTCTCTTCCCCTCCCTCCCTCCTCCCCTCTCTCTTCCCCAGGGAGACACTGCCGCCCTTAGCATTTCCACCCGCCTTTCTTCTGAGCCTCCCTGATCCAGAACGGTGCACTTCTGCCTCCTCAACACAGAGCACATGTGTTGCAGCAACAGGGAACGTGCAGGGCGAGGAAGAGCCACAGCCTGTTAACAAGCCTTGGATGAGCAGAAGTCGATAGCCCCTCGGCTGCCTGAAGGCCCAGCCCTGGGCCTGGTGCCTGAGAAGACAGAGGGGCCTCTCAGGCTGGCCCAGAAGCATGCCCAAGGATCCCCTGGGTCCTCTTTTAAAGGGCTGACTCCCAGCCCCCCACCCCCGAGCTCTGACTCAGTGTGTCTGGGGTGGGGCTCTGGGATCTGCCTTCTTAAAGAACAGACCAGGTGGTATGAAGCAGGTCCCAAGATGCTTTGAGGAATTTTGAGCTAAGGAGTCAAGACAATTCATGTGAAAACTGTATTCAGTCAAGTGTGGATCCACCTCGAGTGAAGGGCTGGAGAATTCTTGGAATAGGAGCTGGAGGTTGATCACTTGAGTTGGGCTCTGACAGTTGGAAGGGTGTGCATGGGTTGTTGAGAAGAGAGGATTACAGAGCAAAATATTTGAGTCAGATACCAATAGCAGGCAATAAATTGGAGGGATTGACAGATGGGTGGATGGACAGATGGATGAGTGGATAGATAGATGGATGGATGGGTGGGTGGGTNCAGCTGCAGCCTAGGTGTGAGCTCTCCTTTCCCGGCCTAAGGGTGATTCCTCCCATTGGAAACCTGCACAGTGTAGGGGATCTGATGCACAGTGGACAGGAGGTCTCATCTGTACCAAACGTCCCAGCTGCAGAAAACTAGTCTGGGCCTGAGTCACACACTTGGGGAATGAAACCTTCAGTATAACCCCAGCTCCATCCAACATTCCGGCAGGCTCTTTAACACCACCTGAAAAGACAGGCGTCAGGTGGGCCAACAGGAGACGATGTTCTTTGCCTCCTGGATCACCCAGACTTTCAGAACAGCTAGCAGTTGGCTGTAGGAATGGGTGCCTGTCCATATGATTTGCTGATTATTAAAAAAACAGATTATGTAAAGATTCCTGTAATAAATGCACATAGGCAATACTCTAAGACTGTGAAGTAAAAAACGAAACAAAACAAAAAAAGACATTGAATTTCTGGACCACTCATCATTTCCTCTTTGATGTTATTTTTAGCAATATATATTAAGAAACTACAAAAAATGTTTTTCCCGTTAATCTCAGGGTGAGATGAGTCTCAGTCTTGCGCATTTCAATGGTTTTAAATGAGTCTACTCTTTTTTAAGGAAAATTTTTCCCTCACTTGACATAATAATGTTTTCTTATCATTGCTGGGGAGATGCACACACCTCTTGAGGGTACAAGAGGGTAGGAGGTGAGCTTTCCCTAATCACGGGGGGCCAGGGCACAGCCCTGACTCTTGCAGTCATTGGAATCTGGGCCACGTCGACCAAGGCACAGCTGGGCCATGGTCTGGCTGCTGCAGACCTGCTTACCCTTTACACAGGGACACGTGGCCTTTGGGTTCAGTCTGTGGCTGCTCTTCCCAGCTGGTCGCATGTGCACGTGCACCTTCAGGTCACGAGTGCCATCACAGCAAGCTCCCTCCCTCCACCCATGCCCTGGGCTGCTGAAGCCTCATGAGGCTAACCCAGGCTTTCACCCTCACAGGCAGACCCTACGGTCCTCTAGTCATCACAAATGCAGGCTTTGGAGTCACCCCCACCTGCATTCACACCTCTCCCAGCTGGGTCACCTCTGCACTGACTCTCTTGAACCCAGAGACCCCTGTTTGTGAAAAATTACACACATACACACACACACACACACAGTGCACTGGGCACTCCTGGCCACCTCGCAAGTGTCCTATCTTGTGGACATCTTCCCATCCTAAAAAGATTCAATTTTTGTTTTAAAATGCACTTCTACCCTAGCAGCAATGAGACTCAGGGAAAGATGATTGCTTGCTAGGCTTATCCTTATATACCTGGACATGGAACAATGGACTGGTTCAGAATTGGGAAAGGAGTATGTCAAGGCTATATATTGTCACACTGCTTATTTAACTTATATGCAGAGTACATCATGCAAAATGCTGTGCTGGATGAACCACAAGCTGGAATCAAGGAGAAATACCAGCAACCTCGATAAGCAGATGATAGCACTCTAATGGCGGAAAGCAAAGAGGAACTAAAGAGCCTCTTGATGAGGGTTAAAGAGGAGAGTGAAAAAGCTGGCTTAAAACTGAACATTCAAAAAACGAAGTTCATAGCATCTGGTCCCATCAAATAGATGGGGGAAGAGGGGAAGCAGTGATGAATTTTATTTTCTTGTGGTCCAAAATCACTGTGAACAGTGACTGCAGTCATGAAATTTAAAGATGCTTTCTCCTTGGAAGGAAAGCTATGACAAGCCTAGACAGAATCTTAAAAAGAAAAGATATCATTTTGCAGACAGAGCTTCATATAGTAAAAGCTATAGTTTTCCCAGTAGTCATGTATGGATGTGAGAGTTGGACTATAAAGAAAGCTGAGCACCAAAGAATTGATGCTTTTGAACTATGATGTTGGAGAAGACTCTTGAGAGTCCCTTGGACTGCAAGGAGATCCAACTAGTCCATCCTAAAGGAAATCAGTCTTGAATACTCAATGGAAGGACTGTTGCTGGAGCTGAAGCTGTGATATTTTGGTCATCTGATGTGAAGAGCCAACTCATTAGAAAAGACCCCAATGCTGGGAAAGATTGGGGTCAGGAGGAGAAGAGGGTGACAGGATGAGATGGCTGGATGGTATCACTGACTCACTGGATCTGAGTCTGAGCAAACTCCAGGAGATAGTAAAGCACAGGGAAACCTGGTGTGCTACAGTCCATGGAGTTGCAGAGTCAGACATGACTTAGTGACTGAATAACAGTCTATACACGCAATAAACAATCATCTCTATGCAAGGTATGTATGTACTATATGATGCATATTGTGATAGTGAGGCATTATATAAGATATACACAATTAGTAAAATGGAGGGACCTCCTCTCCGGACAATGGAAAGGTCTCAACCCATTTTTAACCAGCGGTCAAGGATATGCTTGCATTTTTCCGCAGGACACAGATCTCCGATTTGGTTCCCAGACAGACTGATTCACCATCTCTCAGCTCCCTGGATACCTGATTCCTCCACTGCCACGACCCCTGAAAAGGAAGAAGCCTCCTCTACCCCGGCTCCCTCCACCAGCAGGGGAAGCGCTGCTGACCCCGGGACAGCTGACATTGGAGATCCCGGATGAGCAAGGAATGGAGCCACCCACCAGACAGATGTCACAGCTTCATATACAGGATATTGCTCCCCCGACCCCTCACCCCACAGACAGATGCCAGGTCATCCTACCCGGGCGACCCACCAACCCCCCATACCCACTTGGGGACAAATTAAAATGCTCTGTCACCAGGCACAGGGAATTGCTTCCTTGCAGGGATCTCCAGTCTCTCCTGAAAAGGTGTTTATTGCCATGCTTGCTTTGCTCTCTTGCCAGGTAAGCGCCTCTCCCGTTCCAACAAAATATTGTGTGTTTCTCCCAAACCCTCCAACTTTCCAAGTTGTTACTTGGAACAGCGACCTCATACGGGTTAATACAGACCAACCTCGCTTTTTGGGAAGATCTTATACTTCCTATGTAAAAGACCAATACCCTATTAATTTCAATTATACCTTTAGAGGACTAGCAGATGATTTTCCTGTTTGCTTTAATTTTCCTTCTGGTCATACAGGAAACTTTGTCACCAAGAAAGGATGTGTTGGAACCTCTAAAAAAGCAACTATGACCAACCTCTAAATTTGCATCTAAAGGGGATCGGTCTGTTTGGGTATTACAAGCTCGTATGCCTAGGGTCCTTGACCCCTATAAATCCTTGTTTCTCAAAGCTCCACCAGAATATTCAAATTGTGATAAGGTTGCTCCCTCAGATGTCATATGAAAAACTATAAATGATCATTTAGGATATCTGACTTGAAAATCTTGTACTTATAATTTGAAAATTGATTACATAATACCAGAAAGAGAAAATTATACAATTCAGGGCTGGAACAACCCAAATCCAGGTCAGGACCCAATGTCCAACGATGATTTTATCAATAGATTGGACAATTGAAAAAAATATTCAGTTCCTTGGCCATTAGCCGCCACTAGATGACATCATAATCAATTTGTTCCCCCTATGCTGTCTTATACGGCTAAGGGTAAAACCTTTTGGCAGCCAAAAATTTGGAGAGCCCTTGCCGCTACCACCCCTATTACTTTAACCCGGCCAGAAAATAATTCTATTTACTCTATTTTGACTTGTCTACCCTCTCCTTATGTTTTTCTTTTCACTAATGACTCTGAAAGACTTAATATACGATTATTCAGGTGGACCTAATGTAGTGTTTTGTGAACAATGTATGCTTTCATCTTGCTTGACTCCTCAATATAATGTTTGTTCTTTTGTGGTGTTAAAACATCCACCCTATATTATGGTGCCTGTAACTGTAACCACTTATTGGTATGATAACCATGGCCTTGCTGTGCTGCAACAACTACAAGATTTAATGTGATCACGATGGCTTGTGGGCTTACTTATTTTGGAAATATTGGCTTTAATAACTGCAATTACTTCTGTTACTTTGGCAGCAATATCATTGACTCAACAAGTGCATACTGCCCAATATGTTGATACTATGTCCAAAAAAATTTTTCTTTAACGCTGGCAACACAAAAAGTTATAGATAAGAAACTAAAAATGAGGGTAGATGCCCTAAAAAAAAATAATAATACATATTGGGAATGAATTACAGAGTCTAAAAGTAAAAATTGTTCTGTCCTGTCATGTTGACTACCGATGGATATGTGTTACATCCCTGAAAGTAAATGAAACAGATTATGAATGGAAAAAAATTAAAAATCATATTTTAGGTGTTTGGAACAGCTCAGATATTAGTTTAGATTTAGGGAAACTTCATAATCAGATACAGACCATGAAACACTCCCGATTAGATTTTACTGCCACAAGAAAAGCCAATGACTTTTTCCATACATTCTCTAACTTCATTTCTGAAAAGACTATTCTGTCTACTGTTTTTAGTTATGTTGCTGTGGGTGCTCTAATCTTGCTCCTCATAATCATTCTTCCTTGTATTGTCAAGATTCTTTGGCAAAACATTAAAAAACTCACGACTGAGCTACATCCGGCTGTTTTAAGAAATAAAAAAGGGGGAGATGCCAGGAGCCAGCAAGAGGAAAAGGTCATGAGGTTAAGGATTCCGACAGGCAAAGGCGAGTCGGGCCTTAAGGGAGCCTCGCTGAATTTTCTTGAACATCTACCCTAAAAACCAGAGTCTGCCTGCCATATTGCATTATGCTTTTTGCTTACGCTTCTGACATTAACAGGGGCTGTCCCCCACCACCTTCCTCTAAAAAGGAATTAACTTAGAGCTCCAGTAAATAAGTCTCCCGGGTGTAAAAAAGAATGTCTCAGCTTAAACCCTTCTGATAGCTTTCTAACTTACCTGACCAGTCTGTCTGGATTTTTACAACTATGCATGTGATTGTTTATAGCCCCCCAACTGCGAGAGACATGAAGCTTAAAGCATCTTAAAGATATAGAGCTTTTTCTAAAAAGCTAAAAATTATATTGGTGATGGGTTTCACTGTTGAGTCAATGACTGCTGCCAGGCCTCCATATTCTTTATCTTTTAGGCACCCGGAGGATATTTATCAATGTAACTGGGATATAGAAAAAGGCATATAGTAGTTTTGATGTTAGCAACACTAGACTTTTGAGTTAGTGAACTTTCTCTTTGTTATAAATCACTGTACTCCTCTTTCCTTGTTATAAATTGTTATGTCCTTGCTATGTAAGAATGTAACCTTAATTAGTGCTTTCTGAAAGTGAACCAGACTTTAGTAAGAACAACACTTTTAAGACAAATAAGTTTTCTGGTTGACAGACCCTTATCAGAAAAGGGCCGTAAAATGCTAATAGGCCTCCTGGCCAGAAGATGATGTAAATCACCTAAGACTTGTGTATACAGCTAGGTATGCAGAGAGAAAGCCTGGTCTTGATAAGAGTCAGGGCTGTTGACGCTGCATAACTTTGTATTATCCATTGATCTCTATGTACAACCAAAAGTATAAAAAGCTTTCCTGAACAGTAAAGGATGGGCAAGTTCCTGGAAAGACTGGTTCCCCCATGTCAACTCTCTCTCTCTTTCTCCCTCTCCCTTCCTCTCCTTTTTAGGCTGATCCCTTGGAATGCAGAGGCTCTCTGAGTCTACTTATTTGCCTGGGCTTCTAAGACCCACACAAGAGGGAGCCCAAGGCGGGGCACCCTCTGCTATTCAAGCAGGTGCCTGTGGCCTAACGTAGATGGTGCAAGTTTCTTGTCTTGAAACTTTATTAGCTTTCTGTGTAAACCAAGGATTATCAGCCTCTTTTCTCCACTAATTTTCCTACTACACTATTCTTTCCTAATCTCTCTTTATATTTCTGAGTAAATAAGTCTTTCCTCACCGACTCCATCTCCCTTTCGAATTCCCTGTATTCACCAGGGCCGGACCCTGGCAAACAAGTTTCCACTTCAGATTGATGAAGATGATATTGTCTCAGTTTTTCAAATGTATTTATGACCTTCTGTGTGCCAAAACTGGCGCAACTCACCAGGAATATGAAGTGGAATATACCCTTGTCCATGATTTCACATAGTTTATGGTCAGTCTGATTTAGAGTGTTAGGAGCTAACTTGTGGAGACATCATCTTTAAGGGTATAATTAGAGAAAACTGAGGTCATGAGGGTGGCACCAAATCCATATGGCTGGTGTCCTTATAAGAAGCGGACATTAGCACACAGACACGTGCAGAGTGAGGGCCGTGTGAGGACCCAGGGGGAAGACGGCTACTTGCACACTGAACACACAGGCCTGGAACAGATCCCGCTCCACAGCCGTGAGAAGCAAGCAATCCTATCATTACCTTGATCTCAGACGTCCAACCTACAGAGCTGCGAGATAACAATAGAGAACTGTCTACGGTTTAGTCTCTCTTTTTAAACTATTAATTCTATTTACATCTTATTTTTTCTAGCTTTATTGAGGTACAATTTACAAAAAAAAGATTTTGTATATATGTAGTGTGTGAAGAGTGATGAGTTCATACATGTTATACATGGTGAAATGATGACCACAATCAAGCTAACTACCATGACCATTACCTCAGTTACCTTTGTGTGTGTATGTGTGTGTGTGTGTGTGTGTGTGTGTGTGTGGTGAAAACATTTCAGATCTACCTTCTTAGCAAATTTAAGNATGTAGTATGTGAAGAGTGATGAGTTCATACATGTTATACATGGTGAAATGATGACCACAATCAAGCTAACTACCATGACCATTACCTCAGTTACCTTTGTGTGTGTATGTGTGTGTGTGTGTGTGTGTGTGTGTGTGTGGTGAAAACATTTCAGATCTACCTTCTTAGCAAATTTAAGTATGTAATACAGTATAAAGCATGCAATCCAGTAATCCAGTGTGACTAGAGTCACCAGTTTGTACACTGATTTCCAAAATTACTGATCTAACAAAGGGAGGCTTGTACCTTTGGCCAGCATCTTCCCATTTTCCAGTCCTCAGCCCCTGGTAACCTCTTTGTTTCTGTGTGTGTGATTTGTTTAGATTATAAGTGAGACCGTCCACATTCATCTGTGTCTGGCTTATTTCTCTCAGCATGCTGTCCTCTGTTCCAGGTCCATCCCTCTCAGTGCCAGAGAGGTGGGCAGTGGCCATTCAGGTCTCTAGGTTTTCTTGTTTTGCTGTGTGTTTTACTTTGAAGCGAAATTATTTTTCCCATTTTACAAACATAGAACTAAGCCTTACAGATTTAGCCTACAGCACATGACAGGTAAATTCATTTCATTAATACTGACTCTTGAACTTACTGCCTTTTAGATCTCGAAAGTGCACACCAGTGCAAGTCTGCAGGACTGAGGGCTGGTGGAGGCTGACTCCCATCCCAGAGTACACTTCTTTGCCCATGAGCTGACCTCTTCCTGGCTTGTGAATCCTGGATGCTTCCTAGAGATGTACAGAAGCCCAGGTGAGATGGAAAACAGGTGGGTCTCTTGGAGACTCTAGGAGGACCGGCTGCTGGGGACCCTAGAGAGAGCCTCCTATGTGGTTGACAACCTGCAGATGCCACTCTGCCCTTGATCCAAGTCAGGGCTGCTGGCCTTCACTGCTCCTGCTTGTTGGGTGGTCCTTCTGCACGTAGGGTTGAATGTCTTGTTTAAGCCACTCAGCTATCAAAGCATACTGAGGAGTGTGAGCCTGCATCAAACCTGCCAGCGTGAGTTCCACGAGGGAGTTCCACTGAGCTGTGAATCGCAGGACTGCTTTGTTTTATGGCTTCTGGGGCTGAGTGTGTACATATATGTGTGTGTGAGTGTTTGTGTATGTTGCTGGTGTTCAGTCACAAAGTCATGTCCCACTCTTTGCAACCCCATGGACTGTAACACGCCAGATGTTCCTGACCTTCACCATCTCCTGGAGCTGGCTCAAACTCATATCCATTGAGTCAGTGAGGCCATCCAACCATCTCATCCTCTGTTGTCCCCTTCTCCTCCCACTTTCGATCTTTCTCAGCTTCAGGGTCTTTTACAAATAGTCGCTCTTTGAATCAGGTGGCCAAAGTATCAGAGCTTCAGCTTCAGCATCAGTCTTTCCAATGAATATTCAGGATCGATTTCCTTTTGAATTGATTGGTTTGATCTCCTCGCTGTCCAAGAGATTCTCAAGAGCCTTCTCCAGCACCATAGTTTGTAAACATCAATTCTTTGGCTCTCAGCCTTCTTTATGGTCTAACCCTCATATCCATGTGTACATATAGAGCGAGCTATCCTAAGGGTAGACTGCTGAGTGCTTGTTGCTTTTCAAGAATATGTTTGCGTTGATAGATGATAAACAGATCCAGTGGCTTCCTAGGCATTCTGGTCGCTTATGATTTTCCTTATTTATAACTATGGGGTTCAGTTCAGTTCAGGCTCTCAGTCGTGTCTGACTCTTTGTGACCCCATGAATTGCAGCACGCCAGGCCTCCCTATCCATCAACAACTCCTGGAGTTCACTCAAACTCATGTCCATCAAGTCAGTGATGCCATCCAGCATCTCATCTTCTGTTGTCTCCTTCTCCTCCTGTCCCCAACCCCTCCCAGCATCAGAGTCTTTTCCAATGAGTCAACTCTTCCATGAGGTGGTCAAAGTACTGGAATTTCAGCTTTAGCATCAGTCCTTCCAAAGAAATTGCAGGGTTGATCTCCTTAGAGTGGACTGGTTGGATCTCCTTGCACTCCAAGGGACTCTCAAGAATCTTGTCCAACACCACAGTTCAAAAGCATCAATTCTTCAGAGCTCAGCTTTCTTCACAGTCCAACTCTCACATC
>SJYX01013171.1:0-12628 GCA_006410675.1 Oreotragus oreotragus
TTTTTTTTTTTTTAAGAGTATATTCTGCTTTTAATTGAATGCCATTCCCACAATGTCAGAAAGAGGAAGGCTGACGAGAAGCACCTGTTCAGGGTCCAGACAGAACTCCCGTTTATCAGGAACTATCAAACAGGGCCTTAAATATTATTATAATGCAGAATAAGGTGGAGCAAGTTAGCCTGTGTCTCAGAAAGAGAGCTGCGAGATTCCAGAGTTGGGCTGTGACGTGCACTATGTTTTCTGTCAGCCCATTTCAATTTTTCCAGCCTGCCATGTTGACAGCAAGAGAATAAAGGAGGTCACAGAGGGTACTGAACATTAAAAATTAATAAAAGAACTATTGCAGTAGTATTTTATATAAGTAACACCATTCACGTTTTCTCATTTGAGCTGCAGTTTCTGAATGTTCTCCCATAGTATAACTCAGTCTAATAAAATGATGGAATTACAGCATTAGAAAAAGTCTTTTGTGCTGCAGTCTTTTAAGCATACATACACTAGGAATTATAATGGTACCTGAAAACAAGTTCAGCTATACCTTAGGGCCTGTTAACATTTCCATAAAACTCTCTAAGATTTATAAATTCATGTATAAATATTCACTTGGGCTATAAACTCAGCCAAGCCTGTGTGGAACTTTAATTTTAAATAGCAAAATGTCCCTAAATTTTTAAGGTTTTATACCTCATTTCTAATAGGGTCTATATTCAGTCCTTTAACATTAAACAATTTGTTTTGAAAATAGACTCTCTCCATATTGACGGAATTAATAGTTTTTTCTCCTTTAAGGCAATGTTTGCTTTAATTTAAAGGTAATATAATCTGGAAAACAGTTTAAACTGGCAATGATAGTATATTTTAGGATAGAAGTCAGTTCTATAACAAAGTACCTTCAGAATGAGTTATAGCGAAACCTAGCCTAGCAAAATGTGTTAGATAATAATGGCTTCAAAGTTTAGGAATGATGAAAATATCAAAATGGCTAAATACCATTCCTAGTTTTATCAATTACTCTGTTTTGGTATAGAAAACCACATAAAATATGCCAGATATTTTTACAAAATTAAAAAAAAAATTCCCACAGCTCATTTCCAGTGCTAATACTCATTCAAGTCTTGTCTCAGAACACTGGAATATCTACTTTTAGAAAAACTGCTGGAATCCTAGGGGTTTTTGTTGTTATTGTTTTGGGGCTTTTTTTTAAGTGAAAGCTGAAAAGGGTTCAGTTTTGGATAGCCACCTGAAATACAAAACATACTTTTTATTGCCGGGAAAGGATATTTTTCTCTTTCAATACGTTCTAGCTCTTGATCAGTTTTTGTTTTGTGTTTTTGTTTTTCCTCAGAATAAGATTCCTGTTATTTGAAATGGAGGTTTTGGTTTTGTTTCAACAGGGAAATGCTGAGGAACTTGGAGTAGCGTACATGCTATAGAACAATGTTTGCATTTCAGTAATGTCCTTCGTTTAAGACACACTAGCTGATAAGGGGCTAGCTTCAGAAATAGAACCTCAGCTAAGGAATGTCAGTTTCGTTATTTTAAATATGATTAGTCTGGATTCTAGAGTATTCTAAAGCAATGTTTCTCAAACTGTGGTTCCCAGCTTATGAGTGCATTATGGAATCAAGCTTAATGAACTGTAATCATTTTTTTTAAATGAAATTGGATAGGAAAAATGTCCGAATGCTTTGCTCATGAATGAGATAAGCAGTGGTTAAAATATTTTTTAGTTATCCATGTAATGCACACATAGGTATATTTCAGTACCAGGTCATGATATAAAATGAATTTTTTTTTACTGTGGTTAATTCAAAAATTTTGGAAAGCTGCTGTTTTAGAGGGAGGTTTCTTTGTTAAACAGAAATGTCATTTTGCCTATAGATGTCATTAAGTGAGGTAAATTCTACCTGTTGAAGTTTAAAATTTATATCAAGAGGGAGAGTAAGGACTTCATCCCAAGGTGTCATCCACAGCTTTGTTATTTTAGAAACTGCATTTGCCAAGTCATCTGTAGGTAATTGGAGTAGGGAAGATGGTCAAACATATGAAGCAATTCATAGTAAGAATGATGTATAAACCTATATTTAACTTGTAGGAGAAATACCTGGTAAGATAAATGATAACAGTATGAGTCTATTAATGGTGATTTCATAATGAGAATAGTATCAAAAGAAATCTTGTTCAGTATTCATAAGGAATATTTTCATGAAACTAGGATGACTAATTAAGCTTTCCACCATACAAGTATTTCTGTCCAAATCATTGACTCTAAAGGATCAATATTCTCTACAGTAGAGACCTCATACAGAGAAGGCGATGGCACCCCACTCTAGTACTCTTGCCTGGAAAATCCCATGAACGGAGGAGCCTGGGTAGGCTGCGGTCCATGGTCTCGCAAAGAATCGGACACGACTGAGCGACTTCACTTTCACTTTTCACTTTCATGCATTGGAGAAGGAAATGGCAACTCACTCCAGTCTTCTTGCCTGGAGAATCCCAGGGACGGGGGAGCCTGGTGGGCAGCCATCTATGGAGTCACACAGAGTNTCTAATAAAATGATGGAATTACAGCATTAGAAAAAGTCTTTTGTGCTGCAGTCTTTTAAGCATACATACACTAGGAATTATAATGGTACCTGAAAACAAGTTCAGCTATACCTTAGGGCCTGTTAACATTTCCATAAAACTCTCTAAGATTTATAAATTCATGTATAAATATTCACTTGGGCTATAAACTCAGCCAAGCCTGTGTGGAACTTTAATTTTAAATAGCAAAATGTCCCTAAATTTTTAAGGTTTTATACCTCATTTCTAATAGGGTCTATATTCAGTCCTTTAACATTAAACAATTTGTTTTGAAAACAGACTCTCTCCATATTGACGGAATTAATAGTTTTTTCTCCTTTAAGGCAATGTTTGCTTTAATTTAAAGGTAATATAATCTGGGAAACAGTTTAAACTGGCAATGATAGTATATTTTAGGATAGAAGTCAGTTCTATAACAAAGTACCTTCAGAATGAGTTATAGCGAAACCTAGCCTAGCAAAATGTGTTAGATAATAATGGCTTCAAAGTTTAGGAATGATGAAAATATCAAAATGGCTAAATACCATTCCTAGTTTTATCAATTACTCTGTTTTGGTATAGAAAACCACATAAAATATGCCAGATATTTTTACAAAATTAAAAAGAAAATTCCCACAGCTCATTTCCAGTGCTAATACTTATTCAAGTCTTGTCTCAGAACACTGGAATATCTACTTTTAGAAAAACTGCTGGAATCATAGGGGTTTTTGTTGTTATTGTTTTGGGGCTTTTTTTTAAGTGAAAGCTGAAAAGGGTTCAGTTTTGGATAGCCACCTGAAATACAAAACATACTTTTTATTGCCGGGAAAGGATATTTTTCTCTTTCAATACGTTCTAGCTCTTGATCAGTTTTTGTTTTGTGTTTTTGTTTTTCCTCAGAATAAGATTCCTGTTATTTGAAATGGAGGTTTTGGTTTTGTTTCAACAGGGAAATGCTGAGGAACTTGGAGTAGCGTACATGCTATAGAACAATGTTTGCATTTCAGTAATGTCCTTCGTTTAAGACACACTAGCTGATAAGGGGCTAGCTTCAGAAATAGAACCTCAGCTAAGGAGTGTCAGTTTCGTTATTTTAAATATGATTAGTCTGGATTCTAGAGTATTCTAAAGCAATGTTTCTCAAACTGTGGTTCCCAGCTTATGAGTGCATTATGGAATCAAGCTTAATGAACTGTAATCATTTTTTTTAAATGAAATTGGATAGGAAAAATGTCCGAATGCTTTGCTCATGAATGAGATAAGCAGTGGTTAAAATATTTTTTAGTTATCCATGTAATGCACACATAGGTATATTTCAGTACCAGGTCATGATATAAAATGAATTTTTTTTTACTGTGGTTAATTCAAAAATTTTGGAAAGCTGCTGTTTTAGAGGGAGGTTTCTTTGTTAAACAGAAATGTCATTTTGCCTATAGATGTCATTAAGTGAGGTAAATTCTACCTGTTGAAGTTTAAAATTTATATCAAGAGGGAGAGTAAGGACTTCATCCCAAGGTGTCATCCACAGCTTTGTTATTTTAGAAACTGCATTTGCCAAGTCATCTGTAGGTAATTGGAGTAGGGAAGATGGTCAAACATATGAAGCAATTCATAGTAAGAATGATGTATAAACCTATATTTAACTTGTAGGAGAAATACCTGGTAAGATAAATGATAACAGTATGAGTCTATTAATGGTGATTTCATAATGAGAATAGTATCAAAAGAAATCTTGTTCAGTATTCATAAGGAATATTTTCATGAAACTAGGATGACTAATTAAGCTTTCCACCATACAAGTATTTCTGTCCAAATCATTGACTCTAAAGGATCAATATTCTCTACAGTAGAGACCTCATACAGAGAAGGCGATGGCACCCCACTCTAGTACTCTTGCCTGGAAAATCCCATGAACGGAGGAGCCTGGGTAGGCTGCGGTCCATGGTCTCGCAAAGAATCGGACACGACTGAGCGACTTCACTTTCACTTTTCACTTTCATGCATTGGAGAAGGAAATGGCAACTCACTCCAGTCTTCTTGCCTGGAGAATCCCAGGGATGGGGGAGCCTGGTGGGCAGCCATCTATGGAGTCACACAGAGTCGGACACGACTGAAGTGACTTAGCAGCAGCAGCAGCAGCAGCAGAGACCTCATATCCTGTTGTTACCACCCAATTTTCTTTATTCTAGAATCCATGTGAAACACTTAAAAAAAATCAAACAGCAGTTACTTTATGTATCACCACAGAGTTGAGTAAATTACTGGATTTTCCTTTTTTTGAAGGGAGGGGAGAAAAATCTTTGCTTCTATTTGGTCAGAAGAAACACGAATCTCTTCAGGATTATTATTTATTAGCTCTGTCCTCAGGTGAATTATTCATTATTTTTCTTACTTTTAGTTTGGTTATGTTTTTTTCTTGATTTAGTTTCAAACTTTGACCTTTTTGTTGATCTTATCCCCAAATAATAACAATACTTAAGCCCACTCCTAACTCAGTGATTACTATCGCTTATATAAATGGTATTACACATCTGTGGTGTGATGTTTTCACATGAAATCATCTCTGTGGATAAGACCACACTTTTAGAGATGGTTAAAAATGAGTCCTATATGGCATAACTAAAGTTATGTCTTTCTTGCAATTGACTTCATGAGGATAACCTTTATTTATTTATAACTGCATCAGGAGAAATAGTAATCAAGGAATGGGGTAAACTCATTTGAAGGAGTCTTGTTATTGTTCCTTATTGTGTTTTAAAAGGTTCTTTTTATCAGTGGGGAATGGGCATACCCCTTAGGTTATTGTTATTCTGTTGCCCAGTACATGTTTCCTTTCTTTCACATGTAATCACATACACATACATACCCACATATCGGGAAAAGTTCTGAAAGTTATCTGCAGAAGGCTTGATAAAATTTACTTTCTACAGGCTAAAAAAGTAACCTGTACTTTTATTTGTTTGCTAACTTTGTTTTATTTGTCAAAAAAGAGAAATTCTTGTTCTCAATTTCAAATTTTAGATGTTTGAATTTATTGAATCTGTATCAAGTTACTCAGTTAAAACAATAGAACACTATTATTATTCACTACTATTACTTTCAATCTTTATACTGATTTCTAAATAATTCATCAAAGATGGCTTTCAAGATTTGATTTCTTTCCAAGAACCTAGATTTTTCTAGTCACATGAAGGATTATTACAGAGATTAAATAATTTTGTATTTCTTAGCAAATGATAATGGTGTACTCCATAAATAATCTCACATTCTACAAATACATGATGTATCACTTGAAATCTTGCAGTGTGGGCTATTGGACACTGAACTCTTATATTTACAAGCCTAAAAGTATGTATGTGTGTGTGTTTTTTTGTAAAATCAACATGGCATAGGAATTACCAATAAAAGAAGGTGGAGTTAGAAATGTACCATTAACTTATAACTCTGGGCCAATGTAGTGCTAGAAATGAGTACAAAACGTATAGTTCAGCAAACTTGCTGGGATCAATGTAGTAGCTTAAAAAAGAATCTTAAGCATTGGCTCCACACTGCATATTTTGTGTTTGTCTTTAAAATAGTTACTGAAAGATTGTTGGGACTGTGCAGTGACCTAGCAGTAGGCACTACTACCAGGCACTATGAAAATACAATCCAGTGTAACCTGCTCTAATCATAAACTTAAACTTATTTTGTTGTATTTATAAGTAATATTGTGTAAAATGGGGAAGACAGCAAAACTTACACTAGATTGGAAACTCCAAAGTTTCAGTTTCATTTTCCTTTGAATAGCTATCTTTATACGTGCAAGCAACTGAAATTTTTGGTAAGATTGCTTGAGGTTCTTACACTATACGTTAGGAGTATATCTTAAAATACAGTACTGGTATTTTTTATAAGAAGTAGTTTTTAATGGGCTGGATTATTTTGTGTCAATCTCATGATTACTGATGCACAAAATCCTTTCAGAAAAACACGCCTACTATGTCATAAAATCTCAGCTCTCTATTGTAACCATCTTTATCAATAAGAACTTAGCTTTTAATACTGAAATGTCTAAAATAGCCTGATAAAAATAGTATTTAAATGAATAAAAAAGTAGTGATAAATCATGCCAAAAAGAATAATTAAAAGAAGAACCTTTCACTTTATACCCATTTATTTCTTTTCTTTTTTTGTATGTACCAACATAATGCAAAATATTCTAGTCTGTTATTCACATATTTAAAAACATTCTTGATCAAACACAAGTTTGATCAAATTCTTAAAGCATTTGTTATAAAAATATATGTAGTATATTTGCAGGATAGTCAAAAGTAGGCATATCAAATAAAGATGCTGAATTATAATTTTCTTTATAAATTATCAGTTTAGTCGAGAGAAACTCACCATTAGAACTCTTCTCATTTAAATCATGCTTATTTGAATATATTCATGTACAGGTTGACAAAGAATCTCCTTTTGCATTATATCGCTTTTTCTAAAGCCAGAGTTTCTCACTGTTTGGCCGTCGTTGGTCTATGCAGGAGATCAGAGCCCTAATAATAGATTTTTGACAGTGAGCTCGCCTGCTACCTGCCCTACACAAATCCTCACTGTTCATGTTTGCTTCATGGCAACAAAGCAGACAGAAGGAAAATGCCAAGTGCTGAGTTTGAGGTACAGCCTTGCCTTGGCTTGACATTTCAGCAGAATAGCAGTTTATGAGATGCATAATTTTTCATCTGGGACTCAGCTGCCATATTCATAGATGCTTACAGCTCATGGACGGACTGGAGCTAGGGCAGAGGTTTAAAGCATAGATCAAGGTCTACGTTATTTCCTTAGGTATTTTAAAATAACTGCAGAGAAATGATAAAAACGAATACTGTTTAAGAGCCAACAAATTCTTGGGTATCTGGATATTATATATGTTTTATTTGTTCAAAATTAGGAAAATAATATCTGTTACTAGATCCTAAGAAAATATTTGATAGACTTTGTAAACTAAAGGACCCTGACAAGCATATTAAGAAAACTTACCTTTGCAGTGGTGGTAATGAATTATTAAATTTCTTTCCTCCGTGTGTGTTTTCGTAATGATTTCAAGCTTGAAATTAATAAAAAATGTTCTATTATGAAAGTAAAACTAGAGAGTATTGTGTCACTGTTTGAGCTTGAATTTAAATATTCACAGATTCATGCATATCTACTGTACTAAAAAATCGGTGTAGGTACACGTCAGTAACTATTTAATTTAGAGCTACACATCTCTGTAAGCTTCCGAAACAGTTCACCATGTCACAGTCTCATACAGAACAATGGTACAGTACATTGGATTAATTAAAGAAGCCTTGCAGAGAACTGAGTTCTCAGTATGTCAAGATTTCAGTTTTATGTTAAATATTTTCTAAAGGCCAGACTCTTAAATCTCAGGGGCTGTACCAAGCAGTGAGCTGTGAATTTAACCATAGGCTAACTGCTAATGATAAGGAAAAGAGTCCTAGTTGAGGCAGCTGTAATACAGTCATTGGATTAGGCTATCAATCACGCGGCTCCCTAAGGAAAAGTGGAAGACCAAACAGTGAAAAGCGAAATTAGGACAGGAGGGCAGGACTAGAATGAGATCCCTCGCCACCTTTATCCATGCGTTGGCTGAAATCCGTACGCACTGGTCTGAACTCTCCAGTAAACTCTGACTATACAGCTAATGCATTTATTCCTTTCATCTAGAGAACTATCAAAATGGTTCTCAGTAAAAGATCTTGAAAGCTTCTAGAAGCAAATACCTGATCACATGGTAGAAAATACGACTTAAGATTTGTATGTGTGATTCTTTTATGTACCAGGATTCATGTATGGTGATAAAGGAAATATTTCTATTTAGCTTCTAAACTGTAGCCAGTTTTTACTTATGGAGTCCTGTTGGTGAGGTAAGACTCCAGGAGATCAGTGCTTCTCAAACGTCAATGTGTACCAGCACCTGGAGGACATATTAGAATACAGTTTACTGGAGGCTTCCTCTTGAATTTCTGATACATGAATCCTGGGCTAGAGAATATGCATTGAACAGTAGATGACATGCAATTAGTGTCACTGAGCATTTGGTTTGAATAACGTATTTCTAAAATAACCTAAAATTCTTTAATCCGTGATAAAACTAGAGACTCATGGTATCCTATAAATAAATGCAGAATCTCTACCCACAGTTAAGTATCTGAAACAAATTGTAGTTAATAGGGTCAGAAATTATTCCTAGGAAACTTGTAGAACACAGTATTTGAGGTTTCACTGTAGAAAAGATATCACCCCGTTCCAGATTAAATGTTGAGTGCAAACTACTGTTTATGCAAAGAGAATCCATTCTGAGTGCCACTAAAGACCATTTATGGATATTAGTAATCCTTTCAAGAGGAAACAGGTGTCAGAGGTAGACAAGGGTAAAATTAAGCTCACGATTGTGAAATACTGTTTTGCTTTTAGACTTTGTATAGATACTAACATACTGAATAATAACAGTTTTCTCCCAGGACAGGCTCTTAAATATCAATGAACCTAGTTATTTTCTCAGATTCTTAAAATATAGAAGACAACAGTACTGGTAGCCTTCTATTCTCTCTTCACTTAGTTATTTCCTGTCATCCTCATACAATGGTATCCTCTTCGCAGTGAAAGGGAGGGGACACCAATGCTGTGGAGATAATCTGTTCCAGTGCCCAGGATCTCTGTTGTTCTCAGGATTACACTGTGTGCTGAGAGTCTCCCACTCATGTTTATTGCCTGTTTGCCATAATGCTCATCAACCTTGGAAGCTACCTGCAATCTTCTTGGGTGAAGGAGTGTCCTGGCATGCAACCCAGACAATTGCGTATCATGTGAATACCTGATAAGTTCCAAGAGGTCCTTAAGTATAGGACGTGGTGAACCCCTTGCTGAGGCCTAGGCAGTATCTGATGCATTAAAGGTGCAGACTGCCAGGATGATACAGGAGAGATGGTACAGGAAGAGTTAAGGCTGGAATAGAGAAGGCAAAGGAATCTGGTCTGGCGGCTTAATTTCCTTTGCTATACTTTTACCAAAAGTCCAGCACTTTGAACTAGCATTTTGATCAGTATTTCTGCACTCCTCAGCCCTGGCTATTCAAAAAATTAGTAACAGCTGTGTGGAATATCAAGGCTTTTTAATAATATGATCTTTATGCACCCAACACTGTATTAAACAGTTCTAAGTGCATTCTTCTTTAAATAACCCTATGAGGTGGTTATTACTAGGCCCATTTTACAGTCTTAGAAGCTCAAACTTCAGATAGTTAAATGACTTGCCAAAGTTTACTTAGCCAGGACATGTCAGATTCAAACTAAGATCTGTCTCCAAAGATGAACTGCTAGGCATTTTTATCAATGTTTTCATCTAAAATCTGCCACAATAAATCTGAATAGTATAAATATGGTGTATTTATTAAAGTCTAATAAGGTACAAATGTCACTTAGTAATCTAAAATTTATTCTATCTGGATTTGAAAGCCTGTGAACTTTGTCAAACCTGTGTCCCTTACTATCTGTATCACTTCATCTCCATATTGGAAAATTGAGTCTAATAGGTGAATTAGGAAAAAAATCTTGAACGACAACACCAAAAAAAGACAGGAAGCATTCAGGCATTTTCTTAAAGTGTAATCATGCAGCATTTGCTTGAAATGAAACTGTCATCAATATAGCTACAAATAACCTTATTTGTTACTGACTTAGATAAACTGTATGAGGGCTTCATCCAGCTATGATGCTGAGAACAAACTTTGGGTGTCCTTCCTAATTCCTTCTTTGTAATCTTCAGTCAGTTACAAATGACCATGTATTCTTACCACTGTCTCACCTTCATTTTGGACAGATTCATCTTTTTCTACAGGAGCAGTACCATCTCCTCCATAATTTCAACTGAGCTTGCAAAAAGCTCTACTAAGTAATTCAGAGATGTTTGTTTTTCATTAAATGGGGAGAAAGAAAAGGACATTTTGAAAATGATGAGATGGGGAAGAAATTGGGCCGAAAAATCAATGCTAAGCCCTTTCTGAAAGGGAAAAAGTAAGCTACATTATTTCTCACTTTCCCTGGCTTAAAACAAAAGAAGACAAAAATATAATTAAAATAATAAGGTGAGACATTGTTAGTATACATTGGGCATGATATGATATGAGAAATTTTAACCTTTGTTCATTAATTTTAAAGAAGTATATAGACATAAATCAACAGTCCCAAGTAATGTGTCTTGGACATCTTTGTTCATTTAGCACAGCTCTTTAATGATTGACCTAATTGGATTATAAACTTCTTAAAAGCAGGGGCATTTGCTGTTTCTTTGTCATCTCCACCCAAACATCGGAAAGTTAGAGGCAGCTTTTAGACCTGCAGAAGAATCTGCCTGCAATGTAGGAGATGTGAGTTTGATCCCTGGGTCAGGAAGATCCCCTGGAGAAGGAAATGGCAATCCACTCCAATATTCTTGCCTGGGAAATTCTATGGGCAGAGGAGCCTGGTGGTCTACAGTCCATGGGGTCACAAAGAGTAGGACACCACTGAGTGACTAACACATTTCGCCTTAGACCTGCAAGAAACACTGGTTTGTTTTTTTTTTTTTTTTTTAAGAAACAACCTTTGAGTCCTAATTTTCAGCTGTGTATAATGCAGAAAGTTTTGGAATTAGACTGCCTCTTAATCTCTGCCATCCATCTTGACTTGCTGGTGAGCTTTTGGTACCTAAGAAATTCTAATAGACAATAGGCTGTTTTACTATGCACAGATACTAAAAGCTTTTCATGTGTGATATCATTTAATCACTATAGTCTGCTCAAGTGGTCACAGGTAGTGACCTGTTTTACTGAAAAGGAAACTGAGGCGCAGAAAGGCCAAGTAAATTCTGTAATGTCACACAGCTGATACATAGGTATAGTGGGATTTATGTTGTCCTACTCTTGATATTATGAATTTAACCATAAATTGTTCTGTGTTATAGCAGATTTCCTATTCCAGTTCATCCTGTATTAATTTACATTATTATGCTTTTGTAATGTTCTTAACATATCGTAGGCCAAAAATACACAGAGAACCACTTTTGTATTTCTTTAACAATAAAAAACAAATTAGGCTGAAACTAACCTATAAATATACCACTAAGATTAATCGTTGTTTTAAAAAAAAATCCACAGTAATGACAGGTCACAATTACACTGTAAGTGGTCTAGTAAACCTCTCAGTATTCCTATTAACCTCTGTGCTTCATCCATTTCTCATATTAATATACTGAGAAATAACACAAAGAAACATATGTACTTTTCAAGGCAGATGCCAAAGGTTTAATGGATCAAATTATTTCTGTGCTGTGTTTTTATTCGCTAGTTCCAAACGTTTTTTTTTTCTTTTACTTTAGTGTTTAGTCCAGTGTTAAAATGGAATTATTTCTGTCTTAAATAGTGTAAAATAAAGCATAATAGAAATGAATTGGGCTAACAATAATAGTTTGTGTAGATGAACTATCTTTTTGCTTTAGCTTTTCTAGCTTCCTAAATCTTTAACAGCAAGTTTATACTTGATGGGGATATGATAACTTTTTTGTAGAAATAGTGTGTGTGTTTGTGTGTATACTTGCATGTTTATTACTTGTCCATTATTCTAAATCATTTCCAAAAGATTTTTGTTTAGTTTTACCATTTTTATATAGGTTTATAACAGGGACCACCAAAGGGTTTCGTGTGATGTTGTCACCTAAGGGCTTTGTTAACTGCCATTTCCTGGGTGCAGAGAGCATCTCATTCAGTAGATCTGAGGTGAGGTCAGGAATACTTACTTTTCTCAACAAGAATCTTAGGAGATTCAGCACCTGTGATCTTCAGTCCTCATTTGGCAGCGTTGGGAGGGGATTTTAATGTGGGGACTGTCACCATTACAGGTTATCATAATTCATATAAGAATTTGAGATGTTTGTTTTAAGGAAAATGAAATGAACCAATATATCTTTGATGGTTCGGTTTAGTCATTGATATTTCTAATAATAATTTAGATTTTAAATGAGTAGACCTGTCTCTTATACACAT
>SJYX01013172.1:11368-48260 GCA_006410675.1 Oreotragus oreotragus
AAAAAAAAAAAAAAAAAAAAAAACCTGATTCTCAACCCTAGATGACCACACCAGCCCCCTTGCCCCTTAAAGTCACAGGGCAGACAGAACCAGTGGGACAACAGTAGGCTGAGCCAAAATTAAGAAATCTGAAGGACTGCTAAAGAGGCAGATCAATTTCAGGTTTCTAGGCAAATGTAAGCCATTTAGAAGGAAGTGATTTAAGGACGCCCCAGACCAAGACATCCTGCGTTCCCAAACATCTGGTTGGGGCAAGAATGAATCTTTATTGTTTTACACTCTAGAAGGTAGTATTTGCAGGCTTACCATAATCATGTCTCAAAGGTTGATCCAAACATGCTATAGAACCATCCTGCCTCCTGCAGGCTAAAGTCTCTGGAGGCTTGGCCTTCACTCTTAGAATCTCAGCTGCTTTCACTGCTCTTCAGGAAATCTCTCTTAGCCTCTTTTGGTAATTTACCTAATGTTTTTACAAACCTCAAGCCAGAAATCTTTCCTGGGACAAAGTGATTCCTCCATCCCCAAACTCCAGAGGATAACAGACTTCACATTCTAGGTAGCCTCTACTGCTGCTGCTGCTAAGTCACTTCAGTCATGTCCAACTCTGTGCGACCCCATAGACGGCAGCCCACCAGGCTCCTCCGTCCATGGGATTCTCCAGGCAAGAGTACTGGAGTGGGGTGCCATTGCCTTCTCCGAGGTAGCCTCTACTACCTGTCTGTAAAATGGGGCTACTGAGAGGATTAAACATGAACACTTGTGATGCACTTAGCCTATACCATTTGGCAGTATTGGTTAGTATGCTCTGGTACTGGTCAGAACCCATGCTGTTGGTTAGAAGGCGAACAAGCCTATTAAAAAGATGACACACTTCTTGCAAAACATGATTCTGGCCTGACACAGAGGCAAGAAAGTAAAGGATAACAATTATTACCGTATTTAAGATATTGCATTCTGGATCTTCCAAAGAAATAAAAATGTAGCCATAGATACTGTTCACAGTTAAAAGCTCTCTCTTTCTAGCCCCCAGAATGGTCTGAACTAGCCTTGAAGGTCATGTTTCAGTGTGGAATACCTCTAGCTCTGTTAACGTCTACATTTCTGAATTACACCTCCTACCAAGGTCAGAGCAGTCCTATTTATGACCAGAACTCTTTTTAGGCCCCAGTTATAAGCCAGTTTGGATTAGCCACTCCAGAGCTTATTATCCAGGGCAGCCCCAGTGGTCCTAGGGTTTAGTGTGTAGCAAATAAAAAAATAAAGGCGAAAACAATCCTCAATTAAGCATCAGCTGTTTGAGCGCTCACTACATTACAGGAACAAAAATCGTCCCATTTCTACATTAAACTCGAAGAGAAATCTAAAAAATACGGATGCGGAAAGAGTAGGGCAAAACATCAGAACCTGCCTTCATGGCCAACTTCTATATGAGAAAGGGAGCCGAGACCCCTTCCAATGGGAAGATGCAGTTTCTGGACATGTTCGCACGCGAGGGTTCAAAACGACTGTACACCTGTCACACGCCCCTTCTCAAAAGGAATTTCTAGGACCCACTTTTAAGGACGAATCTGTTCTTTGAGGTTCTATGACCCATCCATTGTGTGACCCCAATCTCACCCTGCCAGTCATGAATACTAAAGCCAAATATTAATTGGATCGTCTTTCAAGGAGTAAGCTGCAGCTGAGACGAATAGCAGTTTTGAAAATCAAAAATGGGCTTGGGCGCCCACGCTGGTTTAGCTTGCAATCACAGCATTGGTTTCCATCGGGGGAATTAAGGTTAGGATAAATGATGGCTTTTTTTTTTTTTTTTTTTTTTTTTGCTTTTTAAAAAAATAAAATAAAAAAGCACGGCGAGGGCTTTCTGTGCGTTCCTGTCCGCCGCCGGTCCCAGTCCCCAGCAGGCTGGGAAGGCAGCCCGCCAGGCATGCAGGCAGGGCTGGCTGGAGAAGGGTGGAAGTAGTTAGGACACCGACCTGAGGAGTTCAGATCGTTGGGTCGGCTCTCGGCCTCGGAGCTCTGCTCACTGCCCATGATGCCGGCAGCGGTGGCAGCAGAGGAACGACGGAACGGGCGGCGACCGCTCAGGCGGAGGGGCGACAGAGCAGGGACCGGGGGACCGAGATGCAGAGGCTACACCGGCTGCGATGTGGGGATGGCGCGCCCAGCCCACGCAGGGGCGCGGACGGTGGGGGACGAAGAGGCCCTATTTGGGGAAAGGCTTGCAGGGAAGCACCACGGGGATGCACGCCGCTCGCCCGCCCTCCTTCTTTGGGGAAACCAAAGGCAAGGAGGCGGGCGAACGCCGAGAACCAGCCACGCCTGCGACCCGCGGGCGCCGCCGCACTCACTCACTCGCTCCAAGGGCCGCAGGTTCGTTCCTTCCGCGACGCGGATTGGCAGCGACGGCTGCGCTCGGCGGTCAGTTCCGGGTTAGAGTGCCCCGCCCCCTGCCCGAGGGAGGGCAGGGAGGCTCAAGCTACCTAGTACAGCGGGCGCAGCCTTAAAGGGCCAGATCGCCTCAAATGCAGAGCCGCTCCTAAGATTGAGTTGGTTCCTATGGTAGTGATGCGAGTCACCTTTAAGCATCATCTACACGCTAGGCAAGTTACCTCTATAGTTAGAAATTTACTAATAGGTTTTTGAGGGCGTTGTTTTTACCTGTGTTTGCAGTTGTTTTTTTTTTTTAACGTATTGCTCTTTTTCATTTTTTAAAATGACATTTGTTTATATTTATTTTTGGTTGTGCTGGGTCTTCCTTGCTTCAGGAGGGCTTTCTCCAGTTGTGTGGTACAGCAGCTACTCTTTACTGAGATGCCTGCTGGGCGTCTCATTGAGGTGACTTCTCTCGTTGCACAGCCTGGGCTCTAGGTCACTGGTTCAGTAGTTGTGGTGGTGTCCTACAACATGTAGGATCTTCCCAGACCAGGGATTGAACCTCTGTCCCCTGACACTGATTGGCAGATTCTTTACTACTAAGCCACTGTGCTATGCTTAGCCACTCAGTCCTGACCGACTCTTTGCGACCCCATGGACTGCAACACACCAGGCTCCTCTGTCCACGGGGATTCTCCAAGCAAGAATACTGGAATGGGTTGCCATGCCTTCCTCCAGGGCATCGTCCCAACCCATTGGTCTAGCCCAGGTTTCCTGCATTGCAGGCGGATTCTGTACCATCGCAGCCACTAGGGAAGCCCTTTTGATGTTTTTAAAAACTGAGATGTAATTGACATACAACATTATATTAGTTTCAGATGTATGACTCGATATTTGCATATGTATGCTGCAAAATTTTAAATCCTCTTTTACAGATAGAAAAAGAGAGATGCTGGATAGACAGGTTTGGAATCCACAATATCAAAGCACAAAGTTCCTATTTTAGTTCCCAAAGCTGGGAGTTTGGCAGTGGCAACCATACAAAAAAAAAAAAAAAAAAGAAAGAAACACTAGATGGTGAAGGAAGGAGCTGGAAATGAGAGAAGAACGAATAGAAAATGCTGATTCTTGTGTTAGGGTGTTTGTGCATCTTCAAAAGAAAGTGGATGCCCCAAGTCTACTTTCTGGGAACCTTAACGTTTACCCACAGGCATTCTGAAAGTAGAAAAGGCAAGAAGGAAGTAAAGATAATGTGTAACAGAGACTGTCAACTTTGGCAGGTCAAGGATATCAAGGTAGCAATGCTTTACCATTCAGGAGTTGGGTGGCTATGGCATTTTCAGAACTTTACAGATCATATTGTTTCACGAAATTTTAGCTAATGCCCTGAGTTTTCAAATCAACTATGGTTTCATTATACATATATTTACAAATTGAGTCAAAATCTAATTTTTTTAATTTTAAAAAACTTTTAATTTTATATTGGTGTATAAGCCAATTGGGCTTCCCAGGTGGCACTAGTGGTAAAGAGCCCACCTGCCAATGCAGAAGACATAAAAGCTGCAGATTTATCCCTGGGTTGGGAAGATCTCCAAAGGAGGGGCATGGCAACCCACTCCAGTATTCTTGCCTGGAGAATCCCATGGACAGAGATGCCTAGTGGGCTATATAGTTCATAGGGTTGCAAAGAGTCAGACACAAGTGAAGTGACTTGGGCGATTAAGAATGTTTTAATAGTTTCAGATGGACAGCAAAAGTACTCAGCCATACATACACACGTATCCATTCTCCCCTGCAAACTCCGTTCTCCTCCAGACCGTCACATAACATTGAGCAGAGCTCCCTGTGCTGTACAGTAGGTCCTTTTTAGTCACCCATTGTAAATATAGCAGTGTGTGCATGTCAATCCCAAACTCCCTAACTATCCCTTCACCCCTGGCAACCATAAATTCATTCTCTAGGTCTGTGAGTCTGTATCTATTTTGTAAATCAGTTCATTTATGTTGAAATGATAAAAGTATCATTAAAGGAGTATATTAAAGAAACGATAAAAGTATCATTTCTTTTTAGATTCTGCATATAAGAGATATCATACAATATTTCTCTTTTCCTGCCTGACTTACTTCACTCAGTATGACAATCTGTAGGTCCATCTATGATGCTGCAATTGGCATTATTTCATTCTTTTTAATGGCTTAGTAATATTCCATTGTTTTATATTTTTTATATATTTTAAGCTCATCTGATGCCCATAAACAGATAACCTCTTCCTGGTAACTAGGTCGTAAGTGGTGAAACTAGGATTTAGGACTCCTGCTCTTTCCTTTGCTCACCATTACAATGCAATCATCCCTTGAGATTTATACAAACCACCAGGCTGATGGAACTGAAAGGGGTCTTGCCTGGGAGATTCCGTGGACAGAGGAGCTTGGCAGGCTACAGTCCACAGGGGTCCCCAAAGAGTCAGACACCACTTAGCAGCTAAACAACAGCAACAGTGCATGTGGGATCTTGGTTCCTGGCCAGGGATTGAGACCACACCCACTACATTGGAAGGCAAAGTCTTAGCCACAGGACCACCAGGGAAATCCTAAAGGGTTTATTCTTGATCACACAACTCGTGAGTGATAAAACCAGGGTTCAGGTTTTCTAAAACTCATTATGCCTCTATCTGCTCCAAACTAGCTCCTTCTCCTGTGTCTTTATCCTGCCTGGCACTCCATGCCAGAAGCCTTGGAGGCTCCCAAGCCAGAAATCTGGTTAACCTCACCACCATATCCAACCTGTCACCATATCTGTAAAGCTTCTCTCCTTAATTTATCTTTTGTCTCCATGCACAGTTCAGGGCTTCCTGACTTCTTTCATTCCTTGGAAGGCAGGAGGCCTCTGGCCTCACTTCCTTCAATGCATCATTCATGTGACTGGCACAGAGAATTTTCTAGAATATTAGTCAGGTCTCTGAACCTGTCACTGCCCTGCTAAAAACCTTCAATAATCCTCATGGCTTCAGGATAAAGTTTCAGATTTAGCATATGAGAACCTCATTGCTCTGACCCCAGCCTCTTCTTCTATTCCTTTCTATACAGTCAAACTTCATGCTGATCAGGATGAAATTCCCTGAATAGTCAGGCTGTGTTTTCTCTGTCTAGAATATTCAGCTTTTCTCTGTCCATCTCAGTAACTGAACTTCATCCTTCAAGGTTTAACTTAGAGTTGAAAACTTCTGTCTGCACAAAACCCTGAACACAGGTGCTTATGGCAGCTCTATTCATAACCGCCAAAATTTGGAAGCCACCAATGTATCCTTCCCAATGGGCTTCCCTGGTGGCTCAGACGGTAAAGCATCTGCCTGCAATGCGGGAGACCTGGGTTTGATTCCTGGGTCGGGAAGATTCCCTGGAGAAGGAAATGGCAATCCACTCTAGCACTCTTGCCTGGAAAATCCCATGGATGGAGGAGCCTGATAGGCTACAGTCCATGGGGTCGCAAAGAGTCAGACACAACTGAGCGAAGAAGCTTTTAATGTATCCTTGGTAAGTCACTTCAGTCATGTCTGACTCTTGGCAAACCCATGGACTCCAGCCTGCCAGGTTCCTCTGTCCATGGGATTCTCCAGGCAAGAATACTGGGGTGGGTTGTCATTTCCTTCTCCAGGGGATCTTGCCCACCCAGGGACTGAACCCACAGCTCTTAGGTCTTCTGCATTGGCAGGCGGGTTCTTTACTGCTAGAGCCACATGGGAAGCCCAAGGTGCCCTTAGGTGGGTGTATAAACAACCTCTGACCTAGACATTGGGAGAGAAAGATGAAGAGACACAGAGGAACCTCAAACACGTATCAGAAAGTGAAAGAAGCCAGTCTGAAAAGGCTGCAGGCTGTGCTCCAAGTACGTGACATTCTAGAAGGAACAAGAATTTGGAGGTAGTAAAAAAGACTTGTGTTTGCCAGGGTTTAGGAAAAGGCGAAGAGATGAATAGGCTAAACACAGAGGATCTGGGGAGCAGTGAAAATATTCTGTAGAAAACTGTAATGGTGGATACGTATCATTATGTATTCGTCCAAGCCTACAGAATGTACAACACTAGGAATGAACCTAAGGTCAACCATAGACTCGGAAGGATTTTGATGGGTGAGTATAGGTTCATTGTACATACATGTGTGTGAGCTCTGTTGCGTGGTTGTGTCTGACTTTGCAGCCCGAAGGACTATATAGCATGCCCAGGCTCCTCTGTCTATGGGATTTTTCAGGCAAGAGTACTGGAGTGGGTTACCATTTCCTACTCCAGGGATCTTCTCAGTCCAGGGATTGAAACTGTGTCTCTTGCATCTCCTGCATTGGCAGGTGGATTCTTTACAGAGCCACTTGGGAAACCTGTGTAACAAATATACCTCTCTTCTACAGGATGTTGGTAATAGAGCAGGCTACGAATGGGTGGGGGCGGGGCCTATGGGAAATCGCTGCACATTCTTCTCAATTTTGCTATGAACCTAAAGTTGCTCTTTTCATACTGTTCACGGGGTTCTTATTTTCTTGGGCTCCAAAATCACTGCAGATGGTGACTGCAGCCATGAAATTAAAAGATACTTGCTCCTTAGAAGAAAGGTTATGACAAACCTAGACAGCATATTAAAAAGCAGAGACATTACTTTGCTGACAAAGGTCCATATAGTCAAAGCTATGGTTTTTCCAGTAATCACATATGGATATGAGAGTTGGAACATAAAGAAGGCTAAACACCGAAGAACTGATGCTTTTGAATTATAGTGTTGGAGAAGACCCTTGAGAGTCCCTTGGACTGCAAGATCAAACCAGTCCATCCTAAAGGAAATCAATCCTGAATATTCGTTGGAAGGACTGAGGCTGAAGCTGAAGCTCCAATACTTTGGCCACCTGATGTGGAGAGCTGACTCACTGGAATAGACTCTGATGCTGGGAAAGGTTGAGGACAGGAGGAGAAGAGAGTGACAGAGATGGTTGGATGGCATCACTGACTCAATGGACATGAGTTTGAGCAAGTTCCGAGAGATGGAGAAGGACAGGGAAGCCTAGCATGCTGCAGTCCCTGGGGTTGCAAAGAGCCCAACATGACCCCAGTCCCTGGGGTTGCAAAGAGCAACCAACAAAGGTGCTCTTAAAACACAAAGTCTTAACAATTTTTGAATTTATGCACCTCCTCCCAGAAGTCCAGATTAGACATCCCCCTTGTGAGCTTCCTTAGCTAGCTTTTTCTATTATAACGTGTAGTCTTTACACAATCATTAATTTACCTGTGTTTCTCCCCACTGAACTATAACTGAACTATAAGGATCTTGAAGGGAGGTGTGTAGCTGAGCAGGACCCTCTGCGGCCGTCCCAGGACAGGCCCCTCCCTGACATCCTCTGTGGTAATTCAGGCATATTTCATGAGGTTTTCAGATGCTAAAAATCACCACCAATTTCTTCCAAATGGAAGAAATTAACTACTTGATGATAGTAAGCAAATAGCTCTTAATCCTTTTGGCACCTAAGGATTGATAATGTTACCTCACCATCAACCAATCAGAGAAATATGCCCAAACGATCACATACCCTGGGACCCTCCATCACCCGGCCTTTAAAAATGCTTTGCTGAAATCCTTTGGGGAGTTAGGGAATTTTGGCGGGGGGCAGGGGGCACAAGCCACCTGTTTTCCTAGCATGGCTCTGCCATACACCTTTCTCTGCTTCACACTCCAGACTCTGATATTTTGGTTTGTTTGGTCTCACTGTGCATCAGGCACATGAACTTGTGTTTGTTAACAGATCCATGTCTTATTGGTCTTTAATTTCCCAGTGCAGGTGCTTAATGTATATTTTCTGACTAAAACGCCTTAGAAAATCTGCCTCCTCATAAATGGAGAGGTATGTATTGGCAGAAGAGGATTAAGACTCTCTTTGTATACAGTGAAATATTGCATACGTGTGTCTGTTGCTCAGTTGTGTCCGACTCTTTGCGACCCCATGGACTGTAGCTCGCCAGGCTTCTCTGCTGATGGAATTCTCCAGACCAGAACACTGGAGAAGGGTTGCCATTCTCTTCTCCAGGGGATCTTCCCAATCCAGGGATCAAACCTGGGTGTCCTGCATTGCAGGCAGATTCTTTACCTGGTATGAGCCACCAGGAAGCCATTACTCAGCCATAAAAAGGAACAAAACTGTTCCTTGTAGAGACCTAGATGGACCTAGAGACTGTCATACACAGTGAAGTAAGTCAGAAAGTGAAAAATATCATATATTATTGCATATATATGAAATCTAGAAAAATAGTATGGTGGTTTAGTTGCTAAGTCGTGTTCAGCTCTTGTGAAGCCATGGACTGTAGCCTGCCAGGCTTCTCTGTCCATGGGATTCTCCAGGGAAAAATACTGGAGTGGGTTGCCATTTCCTTCTTCAGGGGAACTTCCTAACCCAGGAATCGAACTCGGGTCTCCTGATCTTACTTACAGGGCAGGAGTAGAGACACAGACATAGAGAACAAATGTATGGACACCAAGGGTGAAGGAAGGGGTGGGGTAAATTAGGAGACTGGGATCGACACATAGACTCTATTGGGGTGTGTGTGCGCGCGTGTGTGTGTGTGTGTGTTGCTCAGTCAAGTCTGACTCTGCGACCCCATGGACTGTAGCTCTCCAGGATCCTCTGTCCATGGATTTCTCTAGGCAAGAATACTGGAGTGGGTTGCCATCCCCTTGTCCACACTACTGATACTATTTACAAAACAGATAACTAATGAGAACCTACTATATAGCTCAGGGAACTCTACTCATGCTGTGATGACCTGAATGGGAAGGAAATCGAAATAATAGGGGATATATGTATACACACAACTGATTCACTTAGCTGTACAGCAGAAACTAGCACAACATTGTAAAGCAACTATATTCGAATAAAAATTATTTTCAAAACAAGAATCTTTTCAGCAATGAGGTCGCATTTCTAATTTAAACTTCTGCTAACTGCTACTGCTAAGTCACTTCAGTTGTGTCCGACTCTGTGCGACCCCAGAGACGGCAGCCCACCAGGCTCCCCTGTCCCTGGGATTCTCTAGGCAAGAACACTGGGTGCCATTGCCTTCTCCGATTTAAACTCCTGGTCTATATCAATAGAAAATTTGTCTTTAATCATTATTTTCATCAATGTCTTCTGTTCACTGTCATAACTGAAAAATCACTTAACAATTACCATTCATTGTATCCAAGCCTTGAATCTAAAGTTTCTTTTTTTTTTTTTAACAAAAGTTTATTCTTAAATGTACAATAGGTTCCAAGACAACACGTCATTCTAGCTATAGGTGGCAACAGATATTATGGCAGGGAATCCAGGTGATTAAACAGGAATGGAACTAAAGGTTATCATTGCCTCTGGCATAAGGAACAGCTTACTTTTGCCAGATTTCTCAGTTCCACTGGTGTCCAGGGGCCCTTTCCCCTCAGCCTTTGCATTTAGCAGAAGCAGGAATGCCTTATCTTCCTCATCCATCTCCTTGGCTTGCTTGTGGGCTGCTTTGGGGATTCTTCTTGCCACCTTCGCGGCCCGACATGGCACCTGCTGCCCCTTCCCCCGAATCTGAAATTTCTAAGTGGGGAAAGATCTACTTAGCTCCTAGAGTGGATCATCTATGAAAGGAGAGTCCAAGAGTGTGACCTTGCTAAGTACCGGACCCACATGTATATCATCTATGGAGATAAAATGTACTGCTCACATCAGTCACTGACTACAACAGGAAAATTGTTCCAATGTTAATTCACTCTGGAGTTTCCTTTGGTAACCTTTCAAAGCAAATATTTGCAATGTTATTGAAATTCAAGAGCAGGTCATCCTCTGGATACAACTAGTCGAGTTAGTTTCACACAATGGACCATTGTTCGCGGGCATCTCTAGCACCACATGCCTCCAGTAGCTATTGGTTAAAACTAGAGCTGTGGTTCTTAGGCCTAGAGTAACAATCTTCAGCTGCACCGTGCTTTAGGCTTGAAAGCTCTTTCATACTGACCAAAGTAGAGATACTGTGAAAGGTTAGAACCTCAGCAAGGTAAGTGTCAGAGGTTCAGTAACATTTCACTTGTTCTCCTGTATATGGGGGTGGGTGGAACGAGCATTGATCTAGAAACACACTTATAAAATCTATAACCTAGTCCTTCTTTTCCACTCATGCAATCAACAAATATGTTTTTGTTAAATATTTACTATATGTGTAAAATATTTACCTATTATATGTACCAGTGTGTGAGTGTAGGCTCAGTCACTCAATCATGTTTGGCTGTTTGCAAAAATCCATGGACTATAGCCCTGTAGCCAGGCTCCTCTGTCCATGGGATTCTCCAGGCAAGAATACTGGAGTGAGTTGCCATTTCCTTCTCCAGAGGACCTTTCCCACCAAGGGATGGAACCAAAGTCTCTTGTGTCTCCTGCGTTGGCAGGCAGATTCTTTACCACTGTACTGCCTGGGAAGCCCTCATTATGTACCAGGTACTATGCTAAATATTAGGGGTGACGTTTTAATAACAGACACCATTGTTTTCAATAATAGATACTGTGTGGATCACAACTAACTATGGAAAACTCTTACAGAGATGGGAATATCAGACCACCTTACCTGTCTCCTGAGAAAGCCATATGTGGGTCAAGCAGCAATAGTTAGACCCTTACAAGGATCAACTAACTGGTTCAAAATTGGGAAAGGAATGTGACAAGGCTATATATTGTCACTCTGTTTATTTAACTTATATGTACAGTACATCATGCAGAATATGGATAACTCAAACTGTAATCAAGATTGCTGTGAGAAATATCAGCAGCCTCAGTTATGCAGATGATACCACTCTAATGGCAGAAAGCGAGGAGGAACTAAAAAACCTCTTGATGAGGGTGAAAGAGAAGAGTGAAAAGCTGGAAAAAGAAACTAAGATCTTGGCATCCGGTCCCATCACTTCATGGCAAATAGAAGGGGAAAATGTAACAGTAGTTACAGATTTTATTTTCTTGGGCTCCAAAATTACTGCAGATGGTGACTGTAGCCATGAAATTAAAAGATGGAAGTGAGGAAGTAACCTGTAAGATTTAGGGATTTTCCAGACCAACTGAAAGGTTATCTCTGTTATTTGTGACTCACAGACCCTGACCTGGAGGGTTTGTAACTTACAGACCCTGACCTGGAAGGTTTGACTTTCCAGAGAGTCAGAAAAACAAGTTGTGTAAACTGTGTGTTATCCGCAGAGTTATATCGCCAGACCCTCACGAGCCTATCCTTGTAAAGGTCAGCAGTATTGTGACCAATCATGATATATCTATACCTCCCTGCCCAATGTGGTTTTTTGTGCTTAAAAACTGTTCTGTAACTGTCATCGGGGTTCGCTCCTTGCTTAAGGAGGACAGAACCCCGGCGCGCCGGTTCAATAAATCCTCTTGCTATTTGCATCGATCCTGTGTCTTGGTGGTCTTGGGCGACGGACTCCAGGGCGGAACCTTGTGGTTCAACANGGTTCAACACCAGATTATAGTTGAATGTCTTTAATGGCATTAATAAGAAGAGCTAGCATTTATGCAGCACCAGCTAGGTGCCAGGCCCTGGGCTAAATGCTTATTTCTTTTAAGCCTCTCAACAACTCAATTCTGACCTTTGAGAGGAGACACTGAGGCAAAGAGAGGTTAAGTCACTTGCTAAAGGTCATACAGCTGCTAAGTGGTGAGGCTAAAATATAACCAGGCCCAGGCCTCAGGGCCATGTTAATTTGGCCATCAAGGGACATGCAGAGTCACTCTCTTTACAGCTCTAACGGCTTATAATTCTGTAAAATAACAGTTGAGATTCTAAAATAAATAGTTTCTATTTCTTTGAAACTTACACATCTGCACTTGCCTCTTGAGTGACCGGGTGCCTGGTTTCTCTCTCTCTCTGTGCAGTGATAGAACAGGGAAACCTGTCCGCCTTCATCTTTGGAATTCCTAATTACCCACAGTGCTCTGGGCCCTGGAGACGATGCGCACTGTGGGTCCTTTGTTAGCTCTGGAGTAAATTTCCTCAGTGCGGGGTTTTGCTTTTGTTCATGATGTCAAATAAGGCCTAAAAGAAGAAACACTAGAAGACTGAGAATGTTGTGAAATATAACTGTATGAGAATCAAGTGACTTTAGGGAGACAGCAGGTTTTCATCTCCCCTGACCTTTCCTCCTGAGGAAATGAAGGAGCCTGATGAAACTCCTTAAAGGGAGCTTTAATGCCTGTCAGCCCCTTATTGCAGTTAGCCAGGAATTCCCTGGTGGCTTAATGGTAAAGAATCCTACCAGTGCGGGAGACACGGGTTTGATCTGTGGGTCGGGAAAATCCCTCGGAGAAAGAAATGGCAACCTACTCCAGTATTCTTGCAGAAATATTGCATACGTGTGTCTGTTGCTCAGTTGTGTCCGACTCTTTGCGACCCCATGGACTGTAGCTCGCCAGGCTTCTCTGCTGATGGAATTCTCCAGACCAGAACACTGGAGAAGGGTTGCCATTCTCTTCTCCAGGGGATCTTCCCAATCCAGGGATCAAACCTGGGTGTCCTGCATTGCAGGCAGATTCTTTACCTGGTATGAGCCACCAGGAAGCCATTACTCAGCCATAAAAAGGAACAAAACTGTTCCTTGTAGAGACCTAGATGGACCTAGAGACTGTCATACACAGTGAAGTAAGTCAGAAAGTGAAAAATATCATATATTATTGCATATATATGAAATCTAGAAAAATAGTATGGTGGTTTAGTTGCTAAGTCGTGTTCAGCTCTTGTGAAGCCATGGACTGTAGCCTGCCAGGCTTCTCTGTCCATGGGATTCTCCAGGGAAAAATACTGGAGTGGGTTGCCATTTCCTTCTTCAGGGGAACTTCCTAACCCAGGAATCGAACTCGGGTCTCCTGATCTTACTTACAGGGCAGGAGTAGAGACACAGACATAGAGAACAAATGTATGGACACCAAGGGTGAAGGAAGGGGTGGGGTAAATTAGGAGACTGGGATCGACACATAGACTCTATTGGGGTGTGTGTGCGCGCGTGTGTGTGTGTGTGTGTTGCTCAGTCAAGTCTGACTCTGCGACCCCATGGACTGTAGCTCTCCAGGATCCTCTGTCCATGGATTTCTCTAGGCAAGAATACTGGAGTGGGTTGCCATCCCCTTGTCCACACTACTGATACTATTTACAAAACAGATAACTAATGAGAACCTACTATATAGCTCAGGGAACTCTACTCATGCTGTGATGACCTGAATGGGAAGGAAATCGAAATAATAGGGGATATATGTATACACACAACTGATTCACTTAGCTGTACAGCAGAAACTAGCACAACATTGTAAAGCAACTATATTCGAATAAAAATTATTTTCAAAACAAGAATCTTTTCAGCAATGAGGTCGCATTTCTAATTTAAACTTCTGCTAACTGCTACTGCTAAGTCACTTCAGTTGTGTCCGACTCTGTGCGACCCCAGAGACGGCAGCCCACCAGGCTCCCCTGTCCCTGGGATTCTCTAGGCAAGAACACTGGGTGCCATTGCCTTCTCCGATTTAAACTCCTGGTCTATATCAATAGAAAATTTGTCTTTAATCATTATTTTCATCAATGTCTTCTGTTCACTGTCATAACTGAAAAATCACTTAACAATTACCATTCATTGTATCCAAGCCTTGAATCTAAAGTTTCTTTTTTTTTTTTTAACAAAAGTTTATTCTTAAATGTACAATAGGTTCCAAGACAACACGTCATTCTAGCTATAGGTGGCAACAGATATTATGGCAGGGAATCCAGGTGATTAAACAGGAATGGAACTAAAGGTTATCATTGCCTCTGGCATAAGGAACAGCTTACTTTTGCCAGATTTCTCAGTTCCACTGGTGTCCAGGGGCCCTTTCCCCTCAGCCTTTGCATTTAGCAGAAGCAGGAATGCCTTATCTTCCTCATCCATCTCCTTGGCTTGCTTGTGGGCTGCTTTGGGGATTCTTCTTGCCACCTTCGCGGCCCGACATGGCACCTGCTGCCCCTTCCCCCGAATCTGAAATTTCTAAGTGGGGAAAGATCTACTTAGCTCCTAGAGTGGATCATCTATGAAAGGAGAGTCCAAGAGTGTGACCTTGCTAAGTACCGGACCCACATGTATATCATCTATGGAGATAAAATGTACTGAGCACATCAGTCACTGACTACAACAGGAAAATTGTTCCAATGTTAATTCACTCTGGAGTTTCCTTTGGTAACCTTTCAAAGCAAATATTTGCAATGTTATTGAAATTCAAGAGCAGGTCATCCTCTGGATACAACTAGTCGAGTTAGTTTCACACAATGGACCATTGTTCGCGGGCATCTCTAGCACCACATGCCTCCAGTAGCTATTGGTTAAAACTAGAGCTGTGGTTCTTAGGCCTAGAGTAACAATCTTCAGCTGCACCGTGCTTTAGGCTTGAAAGCTCTTTCATACTGACCAAAGTAGAGATACTGTGAAAGGTTAGAACCTCAGCAAGGTAAGTGTCAGAGGTTCAGTAACATTTCACTTGTTCTCCTGTATATGGGGGTGGGTGGAACGAGCATTGATCTAGAAACACACTTATAAAATCTATAACCTAGTCCTTCTTTTCCACTCATGCAATCAACAAATATGTTTTTGTTAAATATTTACTATATGTGTAAAATATTTACCTATTATATGTACCAGTGTGTGAGTGTAGGCTCAGTCACTCAATCATGTTTGGCTGTTTGCAAAAATCCATGGACTATAGCCCTGTAGCCAGGCTCCTCTGTCCATGGGATTCTCCAGGCAAGAATACTGGAGTGAGTTGCCATTTCCTTCTCCAGAGGACCTTTCCCACCAAGGGATGGAACCAAAGTCTCTTGTGTCTCCTGCGTTGGCAGGCAGATTCTTTACNGGCTCCTCTGTCCATGGGATTCTCCAGGCAAGAATACTGGAGTGAGTTGCCATTTCCTTCTCCAGAGGACCTTTCCCACCAAGGGATGGAACCAAAGTCTCTTGTGTCTCCTGCGTTGGCAGGCAGATTCTTTACCACTGTACTGCCTGGGAAGCCCTCATTATGTACCAGGTACTATGCTAAATATTAGGGGTGACGTTTTAATAACAGACACCATTGTTTTCAATAATAGATACTGTGTGGATCACAACTAACTATGGAAAACTCTTACAGAGATGGGAATATCAGACCACCTTACCTGTCTCCTGAGAAAGCCATATGTGGGTCAAGCAGCAATAGTTAGACCCTTACAAGGATCAACTAACTGGTTCAAAATTGGGAAAGGAATGTGACAAGGCTATATATTGTCACTCTGTTTATTTAACTTATATGTACAGTACATCATGCAGAATATGGATAACTCAAACTGTAATCAAGATTGCTGTGAGAAATATCAGCAGCCTCAGTTATGCAGATGATACCACTCTAATGGCAGAAAGCGAGGAGGAACTAAAAAACCTCTTGATGAGGGTGAAAGAGAAGAGTGAAAAGCTGGAAAAAGAAACTAAGATCTTGGCATCCGGTCCCATCACTTCATGGCAAATAGAAGGGGAAAATGTAACAGTAGTTACAGATTTTATTTTCTTGGGCTCCAAAATTACTGCAGATGGTGACTGTAGCCATGAAATTAAAAGATGGAAGTGAGGAAGTAACCTGTAAGATTTAGGGATTTTCCAGACCAACTGAAAGGTTATCTCTGTTATTTGTGACTCACAGACCCTGACCTGGAGGGTTTGTAACTTACAGACCCTGACCTGGAAGGTTTGACTTTCCAGAGAGTCAGAAAAACAAGTTGTGTAAACTGTGTGTTATCCGCAGAGTTATATCGCCAGACCCTCACGAGCCTATCCTTGTAAAGGTCAGCAGTATTGTGACCAATCATGATATATCTATACCTCCCTGCCCAATGTGGTTTTTTGTGCTTAAAAACTGTTCTGTAACTGTCATCGGGGTTCGCTCCTTGCTTAAGGAGGACAGAACCCCGGCGCGCCGGTTCAATAAATCCTCTTGCTATTTGCATCGATCCTGTGTCTTGGTGGTCTTGGGCGACGGACTCCAGGGCGGAACCTTGCGGTTCAACAGAAGCTTTTAGCTTCTTGGAAGGAAAGCTATGACAAACCTAGACAGCATATTAAAAAGCAAAGACATCACGTTGCCAACAAAGGTCCGTATAGTTAAAGCTATGGTTTTTTCAGTGGTCATGAATTGGAGTAGAAGAAAGGCTGAGCGCTGAAGAATTGATGCTTTAAAATTGTGGTGCTGGAGAAGACTCTTGAGAGTCCCTTGGACTGCAAGGATATCAAACAGGTCAATCCTATAGGAAATCAATCCTGAATATTCATTGGAAGGACTGATGGTGAAGCTGAAGCTCCAATGCTTTGGCCACCTGATTCAAAGAGCTGACTCACTGAAATAGAACCTGATGCTGGGAAAGATTGAAGGCAGGAGGAGAAGAGGGAGGGCGACAGAGGGCTAGATGGTTGGATGACATCACTGACTCAATGGACATGAGTTTGAGCAAATTTGGGGAGATAGTGAAGGACAATGAACCCCGGTATGCTGCAGTTCATGGGGTCACAAAGAGTCAGACATGACTTAGCTAGTGAAAAACAACCATTGTTTTCATCATTATTATTCATACCTACAAACAATAAATCCTGCCAAATCCCAATGCCTTCCGGGGTCTTGATTTGCACATTAGCTCAAGTATTGCCAACCTAATGAAGAACTCTCCATGCTTTGGACGATTGAATAGGATTCTCTTAACTATGCCTCATATAGAAGGCACTGCAAACTCTTGAATGTGAAGAACGTTTGATCAGAGGTTGCCTCTGGGGAGAACTAGATTGGGACACAGGATGAGAGGCAAGGTCTTCACGCGACAGATGTATCTGGATTCAGCACAGTTCAGTATCAGACCACCAAAACAAGGCAAAAAATCTCAATAAAGTCACACAATTTTGTTTGTTTGTTTGTTTCCCAGTGCCTATAAAAGTTATGTTTGGGGAAGCCCAGGTGGCTCAGTGGTAAAGAATCTGCCTGCCAATGCATGTGATGAGAGTTCATCCCTGCGGGGGTGCGGAGGGGGGGAGGGAAGATCCTCTGGAGAAGGAAAAGGCAACCTACTCCAGAATTCTTGCCTGGAGGATCCCAGGGACAGAGGAGCCTGGCGGGCTACAGTCTGTGGGATTGCAGAGTTTGACACAACTTAGCAACCAAATAGCAGAAGCAGCAACATAAACATCATGCTTAGGCCATATTGTAGTCTATTAAGTGTGTAATGGTGTTACATCTAAAAATATACATCCATTAATGTTAAAATATTGCTAAAAAAAATGCTAGCTATTAGCAGGACCTTTGGGCTTTCCTAGTGACTCAGTGGTAAAGAATCCATCTGCCAATGCAGGAGATGTGGGTTCCATCCCAGGGTCAGGAAGATCCCCTGAAGAAGGAAACAGCAGTCCACTCCAGCATTCTTGCCTGGAGAATCCCATGGACAGAGAAGCCTGGTGGGCTACACAGTCACAGGGTTGCAAGAGTCAGACAGGATTTATTGACTAAACAATAACAATCATCAAAACATTTAGCAAGTCATAGCAGTAACATCAAAGATCACTGATGACAAATCACAATCCTGATAAACATAATGAAAAAGTTTTAACTATTGGGAGACTCCCCAAAAGGTGACACAGAGATAAAGATACTGTGGGAAACATGGCACCAATACACTCACTCCAGGCAAGATTGCCACAAACCTTGTTTTTTTTTAATTTTTTTATTTTAATGCAAAATCTGCTAAGTGCAATCAAAGGAGGTATGTTTGATGATATTTTGCATTGCTTGACTTCCATCATGGGTTATTTGCTCTGTTCTCAGGGAATCCGAAGATGCAGACCCTCAAGCATACACCAGGGTTGAGCCCCCCGTCCTGGCTGCACAAGCAGCCTGGACCCCGGGCATCGAGGGGTGAGTGGGGAGGTGTGGGAGGGGCTCCCGGCTCTCCGCGATGCCCAGGGGACCTTTCCAGGTTGCTGGGAAGCAGCTCCGGGTTGCAGGGCGGGAACGTGCCCTTCCCCCTCCGCCAAACTTTCGGCCGCCGCAACGGAAGCAGGAACTCGGGAACCACAAACCCGAGGCTAAGCAGGAGCTGCGCAGCCCCGGAGCCCCTCGCAGACCCGCCGCTGCTTCCCGGAACGTGCGGGGCTGCCCTGAAGCTGGAGGGCAGCAGGACCTCGGCCTCCTGTTGCCAGGTAAAGGCTCTTCTCCATCGCTCCCTCTCCCGCAGCCCCCGCGGACCGCATCACCACCTGACCACCTTTCCCGGAGCGAGGCTTCCCCGCCCTTCCGGGAGCTCGGACCACCGGGCTGGAGCCGGGAGGGGCTGAGCGGATGCTGGTGACCCCTGTATCCTCGAGGGGGACCCCGGGCAAGCCAGCTGCTGCGGCAGAAGAATCCTTTCGCCGCCCACTTCCTCAAGGAAAGGGCAAATTCCCCATATTCTCTTGTATTTTTTATCTTCTGTATGTATTCATCCAACCCGCTGATTGTCTAATACTCTGTTAGGTGTGTGTGTGTGCAGTTATAAACACTTTGATAAATTAAGTTAGATTATGCCATGAGAAAAAGTGATTTACAATATCTGACCGAGTGATTGCTGGTAAGATCCCATGACTACTCAGCAGGTACGAAAGCTCAGGTGCATCTTCTTCTCACCTGTATCCCTTTCCCACTGGTTCTCAACAGAATTCAACCTCACTCTGAACCTTTTTTTCGTTGAATTATATGCCTGTTTGGATCTTTTTATTGTGGTAAAATACACAACAAGCACTTCCCTGGTGGCTCAGACAGTTAAGAACGCCTGCAATGCCGGAGACCTGGGTTGGATCCCTGGGTCAGGAAGATCCCCTGGAGGAAGTCATGGCAACCCACTTCAGTATTCTTGCCGGGAGAATCCCATGGACAGAGGAGCCTGGCAGGCTAAAGTCCTTGGGGCCACAAAGAGTTGGACAGGACTGAGCGACTTTCACTCACTCCCTCACAGGTAACAAAATGTATCATTTTGATCATTTTTAAGGGTAGAGTTTAGTGCCTTTAAGTACATTCCCATTATTGGTAACCATCAGTACTGTGGTGACCCAAGGATGAAAGAGCAGAAAAAAACCAAGGAGGGTCTTGGAATGCGGGAACAGAAAAGCCAGACCCTTATCGTCCTTCCCTCCCCCACGATAACTATTAATGGATGTCAGATCCTCCTGAGCAGTATAACCTGGCTCCCTTCCTACCCCATAGGGAGAAGGTATTTCCCTTACTCTCCCCTCTGCCCAGTATACGTGACTCATCCAATCAGCAAATGACCCACAAGACCCCCTATCCCACTCCTTGTATGCTGGGTATAAAGTGGACTAAGGACCCCTGTTCAACATGGGTTCTCCCTTGAGCTGGCCCGCTGTTCTAACACCGTCTCCCAATCTAATAAACTTTATTTCCCTCTCATTCTGTTTCATGTCTGAAAATTCTTTTCCAACCCAAGCCCAAACCACAGCTATCCATTTTCAGTGTATCTAGGGCACCCCCAAACAGAAACTCTGTACCTGTTAAACAACAGCTCCCCCTCCCTCCCCCACCAACCTCCGGTAACTTCAATTCTACCTTTTTATCTCTATGACTTTGCCTTTTCTAGATACTTGGTGCGTTAGTGTTAGTAGTCCCTTAATCTTGTCCAATTCTTTGCCACCCCATGGACTGTAGCCCACCCGGCTCTCCGGGCAGGAATACGGGAGTGAGTTGCCATTCCCTTCTCCAGGGGATCTTCCCAACACAGGGGCTGAACCTGGGTCTCCTGTGTTACAGGTGGACTCTTTACCATCTGAGCCACTAGGGAAGCCAGATACTTAGTATAAGTGCACACATTCAGCATTTGCCCTTTTGTATCCATTTTATTTCAGTTAGCCTAATGTGTTCAGGAGGTAGCATGTATTACAATTTCATTCCTTTTTGTAGCTGAATAATATTCTATTGCATGTGTATGCCACACTTAAAAATCTGTTCCTCTTTGGACCTTCAAGGCCTAAATAATAAATGGATTGGAAAAATTAATTTACGTAGTAATGGTGGAGTATTGTTAATGAGATAAGCTGTTCATTCCTGCTTGCAGGCACAGAAAAGATACTGGTTCTAGAAGCCCAGCTTTCCTCCTGCATCCCACATTACAGTTTGTTTCATTGCAGCAGCTTCAGGAGAGATTCTTGGAACCCATTCAAAGCCAAGTGTTGTTCTGGTTTTTGTTATTTTTGTTTCTGTTGTTGTTTTCTTCCTTCCAGTGACTAGAAAAGATTTGCAAAGTGTGGTAGCATACAAAGTAACTTGTGCCAGGATTCTTACCCTGGGTTGGGGGGAGTCCATGGACAGCATTCAGAAAATCTGTGAACTTGGGTGGAAAAGTTTATTTTGCTAACTTCTAAATGCAGTGTCGTATTTCCATTAAGAAGCGTGTAGGCAAAAGCCGCAGTGGGATTAGTGGTAGGGTAGCTCTGATTTGCCTCTGGCAGAAGTGGTACTTATTTCGGTATTGCATTCCTTACTGAATATGTCTCAAAATCATTACATTCGACAATACTTCAAAATTATGGCAGTGATGAAACAAAATTGGGTCATTTGTGTCGATGTGGATGGACCTGGGTAGAGTCTGTCATACAGAATGAAGTAAGTCAGAAAGAGAAAAATATCATATGTGAATTAATACATACGTGTGGAATCTAAAAAGACGGTACAGACAAGACTGTCTGCAAGGCAGGAATAGAGATGCAGGTGTATAGAAGCGACATGTGGACATAGTGGGGGAAAGGGAATGTGAGACGAATTGGGAGAATAGATTGACATATATACACTACTCTGTGGAAAATAGATAGCCAGTGGGAAGCTGCTATATAGCACAGGGAACTCAGCTCGGTGCTCTGTGATCATCTACAGGAGTGGGGTGGGAAGGAGGCTCAAGAGGGAGGGGATATATGTATACTTACAGCTGATTGACTTCACTGTACAGCAGAAACTAGAACACTGTAAAACAGTTATACTCCATTAAAAATTAATTTTAAAATGAGTCATTCAAAAAATTATGGCAAGATTAGATGTACCACTTGTCATTTATCACACAGTTTTTTTTTTTTTTAAACTGGAAGTGGAGCTAATGGGATTTAGCTTCTAGAATTCATGTAAGGATTAAATGACATAATGTACGTGATGTGTTTACATAAAGAAACAGTGTTATTTTCACTTTGCTGTTTTGGGAAGTTAGACATAACAGTTAGCAAGGAAAGTATTGTGCTTTGTTACCATATAATTTTTTTTAAACTATGTTAATTTTTTTTACTAACTAAAGTCTACCTGTTTATATTAGGGTACACTCTTGTAATTTACAGCTCTATGCTGCTGCTAAGTCACTTCTGTCGTGTCCAACTCTGTGCGATCCCACAGACAGCAGCTCATTGGGCTCCGCCATCCCTGGGATTCTCCAGGCAAGAACACGGAGTGGGTTGCCATTTCCTTCTCTAATGCATGAAAGTGAGTGAAGTCGCTCAGTTGTGTCTGACTCAGCGACTCCATGGACTGCAGCCTACCAGGCTCCTCTATCCATGGGAGTTTCCAGGCAAGAGTACTGGAGTGGGAGGCCATTGCCTTCTCCGTTACAGCTCTATAGGTTTTGACAAATATAATGTTATGTTTTCATCATTCAGTTCAGTTCGTTTCAGTCACTCAGTCGTGTCCGACTCTTTGCGACCCCATGAATCGCAGCACGCCAGGCCTCCCTGTCTATCACCATCTCCCGGAGTTCACTCAAACTCACATCCATTGAGTCAGTGATGCCATCCAGACATCTCATCCTCGGTCGTCCCCTTTTCCTCCTGGCCCCAATCCCTCCCAGCATCAGTCTTTTCCAATGAGTCAACTCTTCTCATGAGGTGGCCAAAGTACTGGAGTTTCAGCTTCAGCATCATTCCTTCCAAAGAACACCCAGGGTTGATCTCCTTCAGAATGGACTGGTTGGATCTCCTTGCAGTCCAAGGGACGCTCAAGAGTCTTTCTTCTCCAACATCACAGTTCAAAAGCATCAATTCTTCAGCGCTCAGCTTTCTTCACAGTCCAACTCTCACATCCATACATGACCACTGGAAAAACCATAGCCTTGACTAGACAGACCTTTGTTGGCAAAGTAATGTCTCTGCTTTTCAATACAGAGTCATATAAAATAGTTTCACTGCTTTCAAAATCCTTTGTACTCCACCCTTTCCTCCACACAACGACTGATCTTTTAATGTCAGTGTTGTTTTGCCTTTTGCAGAATGTCATAGAGTTGAAATCAGATACCAGCTTCTTTCACTTAAAGTGAAATTGTTAGTCACTCAGTCCTGTCTGACTCTTTGTGACCCCCCACGGACTGTAGCCCACCAGGCTCCTCTATCCATGGAATTTTCCAGGCAAGAATACTGGAGTGGGTTGCCATTTCTTTCTTTCACCAAATGATATACAATTAAGGTTCCTCTTTTTGTGGCTTGATAGCTCATTTCCTGCTGAATAATGTTTAACTGTAGGGATATACCACAATTTGTTTATCCCTTGACCTAGTAAGGGACATCTTGGCTATTTCTAGTTTTTTTTTGGCAATTATAAAAAAACTATTATAAATATTTGTTTGTGGGTTTTTGTCAGGACTTAGTATTAACTTTTTTTTTTAATTTTAGCCATTCTTGTGTCGTGATATCTCATTTTTTTTTAAAGTAATTTTATTTATTTATTTTGGTTGTGCTGGGTCTTCGTTGCTGTGTGAGGTTTTCTCTCGTTACTGTGAATGAGGGCTACTCTCTAGATGTGGTGTGCGGGCTTCTCATGGAGGGGGCTTCTCTTGCTGTGGAGCGCAGGCTCTAGAGTGCATGTGCTTCAGTAGTTGTGGCTCCAGGGTCCAGAACACAAGCTCAGTAGTTGTGGTGCATGGTTTTATTTGCTTCACAACATGTGGAATCTTCGCAGAACAGAGACTGAAGCCTTGTCTCCTGCACTGCCAGGTGGATTCTTTGCCACTGAGCCACTAGGAAAGCCTGCATCTCGTTCTTTAAATTTGCAATTCCCTAATGGCAGTGAGGTTGAGCACCTTTTTGTACGCTACTTTAGGGAGGTGTCCAGATTTTTGCCCACTCTTAATTGGGTTGTTTGTTTCCTTTTGTTAAGTTTTAAGAGTTCTTTGTGTATTTTAGCTACCAGTTATTTATCAAATATGTGTTTTGAAAATACTTTCTCCTAGCCTGTGGCTTAGCTGTTCATTTTCTTAACAGTGTCTTACACAGAGCAGAAGTTTTTAATTTTAATTAAATCCAACCTACCAATTTTTTCTTTCACAGATGGTGCTGTTGGTGTTGTGTCTAGAAACTCATCATCCAGTCTAAGGTCACAGAGACTTTATTCTATGTTACATGGAGTTTTATAGCTTTGCATTTTACAGTTAGGTGTGTGATCCATTTTGAGTTAATTTTTGTGAAAGGCATAAGGTCAGTGTCTAGATTTTTTTTTTTCTTTTTGTCCAATTGTCCAGTACCATTTTTGAGAAGACTACCCTTTGTCTATTGAATTGCCTTTGTTCCTTTGTCAAAGATCAGTTGACTATATTTGTTCAGGTCTGTTTCTGGGCTTACTATTCTGTCCCATTGATTTATTTGTCTATTCTTTTGCCAATAGCACCTTGTCTTGATTACTGGTGGTTTATGGTTGAGTGTTGAAGTCAGGAAGTGTCAGTCCTCCAGCTTTGTTCTTCTTCAGTGTTGTGCTGACTGTTCTGGGCCTTTCTGCATTTCCACGTAAACTCTAAGATTGACTCATTGAGGAAATTCCCTGGTGGTCCAGTAGTTAGGACTCTGCACTCTCACAGCCAAGGGCTAGGATTCCATCCCTGGCTGGGGAACTAAATCTCACAAGCCACACAATGCAGCCAAAAAATAAAATAAATTAAAAAAAAATTAGTTTGTTGAGATCTATAAAATAATGTACTGGGATTTTGATTGAAATTGCATTGAATGTGTAGACCAAGTTGGAAGAACTGACATCCTAACAATATTGAGTAGTGCTGTTAATGAACATGGAATATCTCTTTATTTCTTTAGATCATTCTTGGTATCTTTCATCAGATTTATAAATGCTTAAAAAAAAAACTCTTCAATGATTACATTTCAATAGGACTATCTTCCTTTGTAATCCTATATATTTCATTTTATACATTTTAAAACATGTCTTTTTTACATTTTAAAACATGTCAGAAGAGAACCTAAGCATCACCAGAGTAACAAAGGGTGCATGACTGCAAGGTTACCAAAGGCTTCATGACCTAAAAAGAAAACTTAATTGGTAATTCTGATTTAGGCTATCATTAGTGAACAATTTGTATTCTGGAAATGAGGGTAGGTTCTGGTATAGCATTGCCAGTTTAACTTTTTTTTTTTTTCTTCCTGGAAGAACCAGCTCACCAATGGAGTTGGGATTAATACATATTAAGACTTTTGTGTTTTTAAGGATGTCAAAAAGAACTCTTGCCCTTACACTTTCCTTCAACTAAGCTAGATGAAGCTAGATCATCCTGCTGATGGGCTAATTCCTAGAATTAGATTATTAGCATTAACCTGCCTCTGGTGTGATACTTAAAAGGAGACAGCAATAAAAAATGGCAGCCTCAGTTTCCTCATCTGTAAAATGAGAAAAATAATAGTTTTTTTGCAGAGCTAGTGTAAGAATTAGCTAGGATAATATATATAATTTTTTAGCACATTGCCTTCCACTCAGTAGGTGATTTAAAATGTTAATTGTTATTACTGAGAGAGAAAATATGTCCAAACCAATGATCAGTGATCATTTACCGCTTCATCAATGATTGCAGATTTTATGTCTCTTCCCCTCTTGTTAGGAGAGGCAGGAAGAGGAAGGATTCTAAAACTGAAAGGCAGACTACTATGATGTTTTACTCCTCTTTCTTAGACATTTGTCAGATTTTAATAATTAATAGGATAGCATTGGGTTGGCCAGATAGTTCATTAGGGTTTTCCTGTACGATCCTATAGAAAAACCTCAGTGCACTTTTTGGGCAACCTGATATATGTGTGTGTGCTTACTAGCTTTTTGCCAAGTTTTTAATGCAAGATGGTCTTGGGGTCACGTTGGCGGGCAGCAGAGGAGCTAAAATATCTGGCGTTGGCTCAGAAACCTAACAGGTTGCCAGACATAAGGAAACACTTGATGTAAGAAGCTTCCTGTAAAGCTTCATAGGTAGAGTTTATATTTATAGCACCAATGTACATTTTGAAACCTTCTTTCAGGGGTGGGAGTAAAAGGGGAAGAAAGGTGGGGTGGAAGAAGGGGTAGGCAAAAGCTTTAATTTAAAAAGAAATTTCAACGAAAGGAAATTATTTTGATTAAATATATTTTATTTGGGTATTTTTGGACCATATTATTAAATTAATTGTTAAGTTGCAATCGAGCTGTGGAAGTGAAAGTTTTGATAAGCCCTGTATGGACTGCATTGTGAATTACCTGCCAGTTGTACTTTATGGAGCTTATTTTATGATTTAAAAGGCTGTACTGCATATAGGAGGTATGTTCAGTTCAGTTCAGTCGCTCAGTCGTGTCCGACTCTTTGTGACCCCATGAATCGCAGCACGCCAAGCCTCCCTGTCCATCACCATCTCCCGGAGTTCACTCAGACTCACGTCCATCAAGTCCATGGTGCCATCCAGCCATCTCATCCTCGGTCGTCCCCTTCTCCTCCTGCCCCCAATCCCTCCCAGCATCAGAGTCTTCTCCAATGAGTCAACTCTTCACATGAGGTGGCCAAAGTACTGGAGTTTTAGCTTCAGCATCATTCCTTCCAAAGAAATCCCAGGGTTGATCTCCTTCAGAATGGATTGGTTGGATGATACCTTCTCCTTATTTGTATGTTTACCATATACTTTGATATTTGAAATTTTATGCACTGGAAAGGCCACTTATATTTCTAGAAAAGATTCGATTTTATGCAACCTTTTTTCCTTGAATTAACAGCAATAAAAAAAAGAAAAAAAAAGAAAGGTTATCTCAAATCTAATAAAAGTGAAATGAATACAAAAAATACTTGTTTATTTCTGGCCTTCTATGAATTGTGAGTCATTTACATTGATTTGAAGGAAATGAAATGCAGCTTCTCTAGGTTCATTCAAAGAAACAAAACTCATTGATGATTTCCTATTTTTGACCTAGAGAATTCCATCGTCTGTACTATCTTCTTGAAGCAGACTCAAGCAGGAGGGAGAGTTATTCGACCTTTGAAGACTAAGACTAAGCTGAAATTTAACATGTTCTTCCAAGGAAGATGGAGCTTGACTTACACTTTTGTAATAATTTGTTTCCTGACACTAAGACTGTCCACCAGTCAGAATTGCCTCACTGAGAGCCTTGAAGATGTGGTTATTGACATCCAGTCGTCTCTTTCCAAGGGAATCAGAGGCAATGAGCCCATACATACATTAACTCATCAGGACTGCATTAATTCTTGCTGCTCAACAAAAAATATATCAGGTAAGTAACAATGCCTTGATGACTCTTTATTCCATGTGTTTTGTGATGTAAGTACCTGGTCGATGAGGATGAATAGTTTATACTAGGGATTCTCAGAAAAATGGGTGGCACAGTCACTTGGGAATGTTCCACGGTGTGCTCTCCTCTCTCCTAAGCTGAATCAAAGTTGCCTGTGGGTGTATATGTATTATCAGATATCTGGGTAGAAAAAGGTTGAAAACCACTGGTGTCTAACAGGCATCTAAGATAGCAAAACCAAAAATCCTGTCTAAATGCTTGGCCCTCATTATCATGGAATACTGGAAGCACAGTGTGACTTTCGTTTTGTTTATTTGCTGACTGTGCTGGGTCTTCACGGCTGCTCGGGGTCTTCTGCAGTTGTGGTGAGCGGGGCCTACTCGCTAGTTTTGGTGCGTGAGCCTCTCTTTGTCCTGGCTTCTCTTGTTGCCAAGCGTGGCCTCTGGGGCCCACGGGCTTCAGTAGTTGGGGCACGTGGGCTTAGTAGTTCTGGTGTCCGGGCTCTAGAGCATAGAGCAGAGGCTCAGTAGATGTGGCACACGAACTTAGTTGCTTCATGGTGTGTGGGATCTTCCTGGACCAGGGAGCAAACCCATGTATTCTGCATTGGCAGAGCCTCTACTGCTAAGGCACTGGGGAAACCCCAGTGTGACTTTAGAAAGAACGTTTAGGGACTTTCCCCATGATCCAGTTGTTGAGAATCAGCCTGCCAATGCAGGGGACGTGGGTTCGATCCCTGGTCTGGGAAGATGCCACATGCCATGGAGCAGTGAAACCCATGTTCTAGGGCCCACAAGCTGCAACTACTGAGCCTGTGCACTGCAGCTGCTGAAGCCCACACGCTCTGGAGCTCGCGCTCCACAGCAAGAGAAGCCACCACGAGAAACCCGAGGGAGTGTAACGAGAGAGCGGCTCCCGCTTAGTGCAACGAGAGAAAGCCTGTGAGCAGCAGCAAAGACTCGACACCGCCCATAACTAGAGGAAATCAAAGTCACTGGGCTCCAAAATAATAAGAAGAATAATAAAGGAATAATTTTTAAAAAGAAAGAACATTTAAACAGAAAGGGAATTGAGACAAAAAATAAAAACTTAAGTCATCTCATAGGAAAATCAGCATTTGCATTTTAAGTGGAAGCACAGTTCAGTTCTGTCACTCAGTCATGTCCGACTCTTTGCGACCCCATGAAGTGCAGCACACCAGGCCTCCCTGTTCATCACCATCTCCGGAGTTCACTCAGACTCACGTCCATCGAGTCCATGATGCCATCCAGCCATCTCATCCTCTGTCGTCCCCTTCTTCTGCTCCCAATCCCTCCCAGCATCAGAGTCTTTTCCAATGAGTCAACTCTTCGCATGAGGTGGCCAGAGTACTGGAGTTTCAGCTTTAGCATCATTCCTTCCAAAGAAATCCCAGGGCTGATCTCCTTCAGAATGGACTGGTTGGATCTCCTTGCAGTCCAAGGGACTCTCAAGAGTCTTCTCCAACACCACAGTTCAAAAGCATCAATTCTTCAGCACTCAGCCTTCTTCACAGTCCAACTCTCACATCCATACATGACCACAGGAAAAACCATAGCCTTGAGTAGAAGGACCTTAGTCGGCAAAGTAATGTCTCTGCTTTTGAATGTACTATCTAGGTTGGTCATAACTTTTCTTCCAAGGAGTAAGCGTCTTTTAATTTCATGGCTGCAGTCACCATCTGCAGTGATTTTGGAGCCCAAAAAAATAAAGTCTGACACTGTTTCCACTGTTTCCCCATCTATTTCCCATGAAGTGATGGGACCGGATGCCATGATCTTCGTTTTCTGAATGTTGAGCTTTAAGCCAACTTTTTCACTCTCCTCTTTCACTTTCATCAAGAGGCTTTTTAGTTCCTCTTCACTTTCTGCCATAAGGGTGGTGTCATCTGCATATCTGAGGTTATTGATATTTCTCCCGGCAATCTTGATTCCAGCTTGTGTTTCTTCCAGTCCAGCGTTTCTCATGATGTACTCTGCATATAAGTTAAATAAGCAGGGAGACAATATACAGCCTTGACGTACTCCTTTTCCTATTTGGAACCAGTCTGTTGTTCCATGTCCAGTTCTAACTGTTGCTTCCTGACCTGCATACAGATTTCTCAAGAGGCAGGTTAGGTGGTCTGGTATTCCCATCTCTTTCAGAATTTTCCACAGTTTATTGTGATCCACACAGTCAAAGGCTTTGGCATAGTCAATAAAGCAGAAATAGATGTTTTTCTGGAACTCTCTTGCTTTTTCCATGATCCAGCGGATGTTGGCAATTTGATCTCTGGTTCCTCTGCCTGTTCTAAAACCAGCTTGAACATCAGGGAGTTCACGGTTCACATATTGCTGAAGCCTGGCTTGGAGAATTTTGAGCATTACTTTACTAGCGTGTGAGATGAGTGCAATTGTGCGGTAGTTTGAGCATTCTTTGGCATTGCCTTTCTTTGGAATTGGAATGAAAACTGACCTTTTCCAGTCCTGTGGCCACTGCTGAGTTTTCCAAATTTGCTGGCATATTGAGTGCAGCACTTTCACAGCATCATCTTCCAGGATTTGAAACAGCTCAACTGGAATTCCATCACCTCCACTAGCTTTGTTCTTAGTGATGCTTTCTAAGGCCCACTTGACTTCACATTCCAAGATGTCTGGCTCTAGATTAGTGATCACATCCTCATGATTATCTGGGTCGTGAAGATCTTTTCTGTACAGTTCTTCTGTGTATTCTTGCCACCTCTTCTTAATATCTTCTGCTTCTGTTAGGTCCATACCATTTCTATCCTTTATCGAGCCCATCTTTGCATGAAATGTTCCCTTGGTATCTCCAATTCTCTTGAAGAGATCTCTAGTCTTTCCCATTCTGTTGTTTTCCTCTATCTCTTTGCATTGATTGCTGAAGAAGGCTTTCTTATCTCTTCTTGCTATTCTTTGGAACTCTGCATTCAGATGCTTATATCTTTTCTTTTCTCCTTTGCTTTTCGCCTCTCTTCTTTTCAGTGCTATTTGTAAGGCTTCTCCAGACAGCCATTTTGCTTTTTTGCATTTCTTTTCCATGGGGATGGTCTTGATCCCTGTCTCCTGTACAATGTCACGAACCTCATTCCATAGTTCATCAGGAACTCTGTCTATCAGATCTAGGCCCTTAAATCTATTTCTCACTTCCACTGTATAATCATAAGGGATTTGATTTAGGTCATACCTGAATGGTCTAGCGGTTTTCCCTACTTTCTTCAATTTAAGTCTGAATTTGGAAATAAGGAGTTCATGATCTGAGCCACAGTCAGCTCCTGGTCTTGTTTTTGTTGACTGTATAGAGCTTCTCCATCTTTGGCTGCAAAGAATATAATCAATCTGATTTCGGTGTTGACCATCTGGTGATGTCCATGTGTAGAGTCTTCTCTTGTGTTGCTGGAAGAGGGTGTTTGCTATGACCAGTGCATTTTCTTGGCAAAACTCTATTAGTCTTTGCCCTGCTTCATTCCGCATTCCAAGGCCAAATTTGCCTGTTACTCCAGGTGTTTCTTGACTTCCTACTTTAGCATTCCAGTCCCCTATAATGAAAAGGACATCTTTTTTGGGTGTTAGTTCTAAAAGGTCTTGTAGGTCTTCATAAAACCGTTCAACTTCAGCTTCTTCAGCATTACTGGTTGGGGCATAGACTTGGATAACTGTGATATTGAATGGTTTGCCTTGGAAACGAACAGAGATCATTCTGTCGTTTTTGAGATTGCATCCAAGTGCTGCATTTCGGACTCTTTTGCTGACCATAATGGCTACTCCATTTCTTCTAAGGGATTCCTGCCCGCAGTAGTAGATATAATAATTGTCATCTGAGTTAAATTCACCCATTCCAGTCCATTTGAGTTCGCTGATTCCTAGAATGTCGACGTTCACCCTTGCCATCTCTTGTTTGACCACTTCCAATTTGCCTTGATTCATGGACCTGACATTCCAGGTTCCTATGCAATATTGTTCTTTACAGCATCGGATCTTGCTTCTATCACCAGTCACATCCACAGCTGGGTATTGTTTTTGCTTTGGCTCCATCCCTTCATTTTTTCTGGAGTTATTTCTCCACTGATCTCCAATAGCATATTGGGTACCTATCGACCTGGGGAGTTCCTCTTTTGGTATCCTATCATTTTGCCTTTTCATACTGTTCATGGGGTTCTCAAGGCAAGAATACTGAAGTGGTTTGCCATTCCCTTCTCTAGTGGACCAAGTTCGGTCAGACCTCTCCACCACGACCTGCCCATCTTGGGTTGCCCCGCGGGTATGGCTTGGTTTCATTCAGTTAGACAAGGCTGTGGTCCTAGTGTGATTAGATTGACTAGTTTTCTGTGTGTATGGTTTCAGTGTGTCTGCTCTCTGATGCCCTCTTGCAACACCTACCATCTTACTTGGGTTTCTCTTACCTTGGGCATGGGGTATCTCTTCACGGCTGCTCCAGCCAAGCACAGCTGCTGCTCCTTACCTTGGACGAGGGGTGTCTCCTTACCGCCGCTGTTCCTGACTTTCAACGCACAAAATTTCCATTTCCCCTCCCTTTCCTGGAGCTGGCATAGGTGGTATAGGTGAGTCAGCAAGCCACTGACCACTCATTGCAGCTTCTAGGACTCTAGGAGGCACAGGAAGGGGCTTGGAGTGACCCATTTGCAGTACACAGAAGAAAACTGAGGCCCACAGGCTTGAACCCTGTCCTTGGACATTTCAGGTTCCAAACATATGACCTGAAAACAGAAGTATATATATAAGTGAAAACAATGATCATGTTTTAGTTCCTTATGATCCTAATTCCCTAAATGGAAAAAAACAAAAAAACAAAAACCTAAATTTATTGAGCATCTAATGGCTTGCTAGGTGCTGGAGATAAACCATTAAATAGATGGAAAAGGCCCATTGTCAAGGATCCTAGGAGAGCTAGTGAACATTGGACTCGTGACCCTTACTTGATTTATCAGCCAACAAAATCATATGCTTTCTCTTAGATCTTTATATCCTTTTCATTCTGTAATGATTGTGGTATGGTAATATAAATATATATGGACATGAAATTGAAGAACACAAATTCTGCATATTTATTTCTAGTCTTTGTCCCTGATTCCTGGCACACAGCTCCTAAAACCCTGGCAATTCCCTGAGCAAAGGAGCTTCTTCTATTATTCATAACGAGCCCCATTCCACCATACCTGAGCTTATGCTAATGAGGTGCCTCTTAGTGGGATCCTAGATAGGTGGGGTTCCTAGGTGGTTCTAGTGGTAAAGAACCCACCTACCAGAGACAGAATAGGTGCAAGTTCAATCCCTGGGATGGGAAGGTCGCCTGGAGAAAGGAATGGCAACCCACCCCAGTATTCTTGCCTGGAGAATCCCATGGACAGAGGAGCCTGGCAGGCTAGAGTCCACGGGGTCACAAAGAGTTGGACAGGACTGAAGTGACTAAGCCCAGCACAGATAGCTCTGGGAGGGTCGCTAGTCACCAGAAAGACCAAGCTTTGCTTAGAAACTTGAAACTTTCAGTCTTCCCACCCAGCTCCAGGTAAGGGAAGTGGGGTGGAGACTGAGTTCAGTCACAATGGCCAATGACTTAATCATTTGCCTACATAATAAAACTGCCATGAAAACCCTTAAATGGTGCATTTGGGGAGCTTCCAAGTTGGTGAACACATCCGTGTGTCGGGAGGCACCCCAGCCCCACCAGGGACGGAGGCTCTTGCACTCGGGACCCTGCCAGACCTCACCCTGTGTACCTCTTCATCTGGCTGTTCATTTGTATCCTTTATCATGAAGTGTACCAGTAAGTGCTGCATTTTCCTCAGTTCTGTGAGTAGTCCTAGCAAATTATTGAGCCTGGGATGGGAGGTGGTAGCCTAGTTGGGCGTCTGTGTGGGTGACCTGGGGCGTCTTGTGACTGTGCTTTGTGACTGGCGTCTGAGTGGGAACAGGCTTTTGGGACTGAGCCTTAGACCTGTGGGGTCTGACACTGCAGGCAATTAGTATCAGAATCAGGTTGAATTGTAAGACACCCCATTGGTGTTAGAGAACCAGAGAATTCACGAAGAAATGACACCATATATTTGCGGTCATGCATGCCTGTTCAGTTGCTCAGTTGTACCCAACTGTTTTGCGACCCCATGGACTATAGCCCACCAGGCTCCTCTGTCCATGGGATTTCCCAGGCGAGAATACTGGGGTGAGTTGCCATTTCCTCCTCCAGGGGGTCTTCCCTACCCCGGGATCAAACCCTCATCTCTGTATCTCCCACACTGGCAGGTGGGTACTTTACTGCTGCGCCACCTGGGAAGCACCTATATTTGCTGTCAGGAGGAAGCAAATCCTTCAGTGATCTCAAATTGACAAGCGTGCTTTTGGACACTCTTTATAGAGAAGTAATTGATAGAGCTCTCATTTAAACTTCTAGTTTTTCTCTAAATGTTGATACCAACATTTATGTGAAATAGAAACACAGCCTGCAAATAGGACTGAATGCCACGTGGGCCTTATCTGGCCACACAGGACACCTGGCCTTTCTCTTCAGTTCCTTGAGGGGTGTTCAGTAAGAAATTAGGGTTTACGACTTGGTTCTACAAGCAAAAACGCTGTTGCTGCTTTACTGTGCATACGTGCATGCTCAGTTGCTCAGTCATATCTAACTTTTTGTGACCTCATGGACTGTAGCCCCCCAAGCTCCTCAGTCCATGGGTTTCTCCAGGCAAGAATACTGGAGTAGGTTGCCATGTCCTACGCAGAGGGCATTGGTTTTTAACTGTTTGGGGCTCAAAAAACCAGTTTGATAATTTGCCCATAGCCACAGACTCTAGAAAAATGCCCACAGATACAAAGGACACAAAATTCTCTGTACAGTGTGGACCCTATGGACCCTCCCTATTACCTAAGTGACACCGTAAATGGTACTGCAGGATTATCACATTGCGGGGAGAAGAAAAGTCGGAGTAACTGGAGTCCCTTTCTTGTTATCTGGGTAGTGGAGAGACGACAGGATAAAAACCCCTGCAGAAGCGAACTCAGTCTGATTTCCCATTGAGGGAATCAAGGGTGATTTCTGGCCTCTGCCTGATTGGGAGACAAACAAAAATGAAAACGAAGAGCGGAAATTCGAAGACCCAAAAGAAGAATGGTACTGGTAAAAGTAAAGCTGTGCAGATTCATTCATTGGAAGGAGGCATGATATATATAAGCCTAAATTTACTGTTTCTACTCCCCTCAAGAAAACCAGAACTGATGGCTTCGTAGGCATCTAAGATGCCTTCAGGATGCAAGAGACTTGTAAAATCATTAGAGTTCAATCCATTTCCTAAAGTCCAACTCAGTACTGAATTATAGAGTCAGTATTTCTATGTATATTTTAATAAATATTTTGGCAAATGGAAGGCTTCTTTCTAAAGAATTAAATGTACTTTAAAAAATGAGTTTTGCCAGCATCTTTTACTATTGCGATGATCTTAATTGGTAAATATGACATTACACTTGAAAATGTGTCTTATTTTCAAATCTCTTTTGATATTGATTTCTAACATCATTCCACAGTGACAAGAGCAGATCCTGTATGATTTCAGTGCCTTTAGACCATGAAGTTTTTGCACCTTGATATGTTCCAGTGTCTCCTGGTTTATAGTCTATGGAAGCTTGAATAGGACTTTGTATCCTGCTATTGTGTGAAAACTGTATAAATCTTTATTTAGGTTGAATTGGTTTTTTTTTTCAAGTCTACTGTATCCTTCTACTGTTCTGTTTCTTCTATTAATTTTTGAGAGCCTGATATTGAAACTCCAACTAAAAATCTTCATCTACTTAAAAACATAATTGTAATATATAGTAGAACTATATGTAACTGTGTTCTGTATTTTCCAAGTCTCCTGTTAATGTGTTATTATACTTTCATAATGAAAAAAAAATGTATTTTGCCAGCATTTCCGTGGTAGCCAAGTCATTGACTCTGAGCTTCAAATGTAAGAGGCAGGGATTCAATCTCTGGTTGGGAAACTAAGATCTCACATGCCGTTGAGCCAAAAAAATTTTTTTAATTAAAAAAAAATTTAATATGTTTTGCCAAAGTCACCTTCATTCAGAGTTTTAAACCCAAGGTCTTTAAAAATTGCTTTCTGTGATTAAACTAAGGAAAAGGAAATGACTCAGCAGCCAGCAGGCAGCAAACAAAAAGGGTTTTGTGTTGGCTACTAGAATAAATGAAGTTTTCCTGCTCTCCATATTCTTTGGAAAATCCTATTTCAAAATAGTTACTTGTGGAACCTTCCATTACAGGGGACAAAGCATGTAACTTGATGATCTTCGACACTCAAAAAAAAATTAGACTACCCAATTGCTACCTGTTCTTCTGTCCCAGTGAGGAAGCCTGTCCTCTGAAACCAGCAAAGGGACTGATGAGTTACAGGATAACTCGAGGTAATAAGAACCTTGTTCTTTGTCTTTTGTGATTGGAATTATTTAAGGATATGGTTCACTTAGAAAGGTTTTCTACCAAAGAGTCGAAGAAAAACTACCAAAGGGGATCACAAATACAGAGGCACATGAGAAAAATCTCATGATTTAAATTTCAGTTGATTCAACCCAACATCTTTTCTTTTCTTTGCTCTTAAAACAGTTAAAGTAGTGCATTGTATATGGGACCTTATGCTGTGTATAAGGTGAAAGACTTATGAATGATAGTGTTTTGTTTTGCTTTTGTTTCTGTTTTTCTTCATAAGATAAAAGACACACAGACCTTTCTTGAAAACATTTTGAAACACCTCTGTAAACTATGCCAGCAACACTGGAATAAGTATATAGGTCTCCAGGGTGACTATTTTGAAAGAGTTAAGACCTGTGTAAATACAGTATTTAAAATTCCATTTGTTATTAGGTACAGCTATTTTGTTATCACATTTGTTGAAATCAAACTTACTGGATTTTGTTATCTAGACCTGAAAAGACGCACATTTAAGAAGTTCTTGAGAATCTGCCATGTGCCAGGTTTTGTGCAAGGCATTAGAGATACACTCTATACTTGGAAGTTACGTATTTGCTCAGAATATGGAAAATAACCAAGTAAAAATAATAGAATCGTTAGGATCTGTCTTGGTGAGACTTTGGCTTGTTAATTTCTCAGGATGCAATGCTTTCAAGTTTCCTTTAAGTTTTAGAAAGTTTTTATCCTTATACCCTTAGGTAGAAACAATATTATCTTTTTTTCATTTATTCAATAAGTAACAAGTTTTACTTACCATCTCTTATGTGCCAAGCATTTTTAATACCCTAAGGATACAAAGATATGATATTAAACATGAAAAACAAGGTTCTCACTTCTGGCACTAATGTTTTAGGAGAGAGAGACAATAACCTTAATAAATAAATAATTAAAAAAAATAGAGTCACCATGGACATAGAGAGCAGACTTGTGGTTGCTAGGGAGTGTGGCTTTGGGGGAGGGATGGAGTTAGAGTTTGGGGCTAGCACATATAAGCTATTGTATATAGAATGGATACACAGCATAAGGTCCTATATACAATGCACTACTTTAACCGTTTTAAGAGCAAAGTCCTGCTGTATAGCACAGAGAACTATATTCAGTATCCTATGAAAAATCATAATGGTAAAGAATATAAAAAAGAATGTATTATAACAGAATATAAAATGTATAAAAGATTATACATTTTATATAAAAATGTATAAAGAATATAAAATGTATATATAAATGAATATAAAAATGTATCCTAAAAGAATATAAAAAAGAATGTATTTTCAAAATTTAATCACTTTGCTGTATAGCAGAAATTAACACAACATAGTAAATCAACTATACTTCAATAAGAAATTTTAAATTAAAAAATAGTACTTAGTAAAAGGGATAGCTAGTGGAAAGCTGCTGTATAGCACAAGGA